>OZ012698.1:11196670-11199170 GCA_963942565.1 Maea johnstoni
AGAAACGAAGTCTTTTAGCCTCATAATTGGCTATATAGCAGCAGACAAATAAAACCCTTTTTTCACGATCGTCTTTTAGGGAGTGAAAATAAAACTTTTCAACCACGTGAAAGAGTAAAATAAAACATGTGTGCGTTCTATTTATATCATAGAATATCATTAGTACAAAGAGTAAAACGACACTATCAATTATACAAAACAACCATTCATACAAAACAACCATTTAGTGGTGTAAGACGTTCCACCATCTCTTGACATAAATTTGAGGGTATTCTCATGTAGAGTTTGTACTCTTGAGACCCCCCCCCCCCCCCCCCCCCTGTTCAACTCATGTAACAGTGTTGCATACTTCCCATAGAGAGGTCGTCTTTGGAGCCACATACGTGACCACCCAGGATGATATAAGCCTACAGCAGCTTACAGGAGTCCTTCTTGTTGTTGTGTGTCGGCCATATTGAAAAATTACCCAGAATTCTCATTGGGCCACACCCATCAAGTACCCGTTTTTTGTAGGTGTGGGAAAATTACGGGATTGTTCTTGACTACATAAGGGAATATTCTCAGATTTATCTGTGTAGAGTCTGCAAAGACTTGTGTAAGTCGTGAAACATTCTACGGGATTGATTAATAAAACAAACTGGAATGTGTCCCAGATTGCTCTGCAAATTATCCGGGTTAAAATAGGGGAAGTTCTTGTACATCATTTTTGTCCTGAGAAATATCTGCTTAGGTCGTAGACTCATCTGCAAATACCACACAGCCTTATCTGGGAATTGTCTACGACATTCGGAGACAAGTCTGGGACAGATCTGTGAACTATGGCATGCCAAAATGATATTAATTCAACTCTCAAAATATCATACAACTTTCAAATATCGTTCAACTTCAAAATATGGTAAAATATACCATTCAACTCTGGAAGGATGTATATTTTTGGGAACATGTATAATGACCTCAGAGCAGTCATTGGTGTTGCGCCAGGTCATGCACTTGAAGTGGGGAAGGTCGCTGTTAAAGGGGAAACTTACTCATTCTACCCTCAATAGAATATTACTTAAGCCTAGAGCTTAACTATATATAGATAAATATATATATATATATATATATATATATATATATATATATATATATATATATATATATATATATATATATATATATATATATATATATATATATATATAGAGAGAGAGAGAGAGAGAGAGAGAGAGAGAGAGAGAGAGAGAGAGCAAATATACCATAAATTACTAAATCATTGTCAGTATGGTATAAAGGTGCTTATCAGCTGCATGAAATCTTTTGTAGGTTATATGTAGTATTCTTAAGAGAATTATGCACAACTGATATATAATTCCTTCACTGATTGGGAAGGGGGTTCGTTAATCACGCCTACTTATTAGTTCAGTTACATGCTTTTTTAATACCATTTGGTACTATATTCTGGAATCATTATTTTTTTAAAAACTGCGCCATTTGAATTATTTGCGAATACGATATATCGACGCGTCACCAGAATAAACATGTTCGTTTTCGAGCAGTCCTTCGGTGTAAATTCTCGGTAATTTGGGCCACTTTATAGTAATTACAATTTCTATGGTTGATGGTGGTCCATGTTTTATAAAAGTACTGACAAAGCATAGTAATAGTTGTCTATACTTGGTGAAATAGGTACCAGCGATAGATCCATATTTCCCAATAATTATTTTGCAAAATAATTACAGTGGCCAAAATTCTAAATCTAAATGGTCTACATTTTCGGAATTTACGTTATATCTATTAAGACCCTGGATGCAAGAAAATGATAGGCATTAGCTAACTTGGTAGCTTTTTCTTTTTTTATATTTACGTTAGTGTTTAACCTTGGCATTGATAGGAACCGATGGCTTGCTGACACGTATTGTACAAACGTACATATATGCTAATAACATACTTCTATGTTTGTATATTTTAACCATTGATTTCCTTTCATATCATCACCCTACACTTGTTTGAGGTTGGTTTCATATTTTGCAGTGTATTCAGATGTACCTCATAGCTCATTTTATCTGTAACAAAATACTGGGTGAAAATAGGGGTTATGGTGGATTATTTACACGGATGTTTAATGAGCGCAAGGTCTCGAAAAGGTAACCGCCAACTGTATAATGTATGCATTCGGCAAACAACGGACAGTTAATCTTTAAAACAGGCTAGGTTGCTGCCAGGGTAAAGATGATTTACTCACATTGATGTTCAATGTACCTTTGTGTTATACTGGACTTTATCTATAAAAGTTTAACATTTCTAAGTGTTTATTATACGAATCTGCTTGTTTATTATGACTGTTTTGTGCTTGAATGTGTTCAATGTATCAATGGTTTACATTTGGGCCATGTAACCAAATACTTAACATACGTAGGCTTACAATAAAATACATATTTACGTGTATATCCGCATTGCATCGTGTAGGTGTTTGATAGTAGTAGACGAATGTGTTCAATTTAGTCTAGATCACTGGAAG
>OZ012698.1:11204170-11206670 GCA_963942565.1 Maea johnstoni
ATTCTTCCACTTATTAAGCCTATGCTTAAAGGTCTTCTATCTAGATACTGTTTGCACAAAGAAATCGTCATAATGCTGCAATATTTAATTAGCCATGTCCTACCTCTTTGGCTTCTGTATTCTTTAGTCACATGTATTCTGTAGTAACATATACTCAGCCATCTTTAATTGCAGTCAAACCCTGTCCAGTCAAATGAAATGTGCCCTGAACAAGTCATTCATGTATAAATAGGCCAGGACCACCTTAGAAGGAGGCTGACATCTGACCCTGAACTGGTCTCAAATAAAGGAGAAATATTTGAAATGAAGGTGGCAGCACCAATATTGAATTTTGAAATAGTACTAATACTACTACTTCTAGTTATTACGAGTTACTACTACTACTACATCCATGACCTGCGTAGCTTGCGACTCAGCTACGACCAGTTGTGTGGTCATCCATGCATCCATGCTCAGGAAACTGGGTGGCAAGTGGGCGTGCGGTCGTGTATGAGGCGCGGATTGCCCACGCATTTAGTACAGGAATAAAATGTTGGCACTGTAGCAGTAAAAATAAATAAAGGCTCTTTCTATGAGACATATGTTATACTACTACTACTACTACTACTACTACTACTACTACTACTACTACTACTATTACTACTAGTTACTACGAGTCACTACTAATACTGCTAATACTACTACTACTACTAGTTACTACTTCTACTACTACTTCTTTCACTACTACTAGCTACTACTTCTACTATCACTGCTTCTACTATCACTGCTTCTACTAGTTACTGCTAGTTACCACTTCTACTACTACTACTACTACTACTACTACTACTACTACTACTACTACTACTACTACTTCTGCTGCTTAATATACTGATAGCGTGATAACTCTGCTATGATTATCAATTAGTTTTCAAATATATAGAAAAAATACTCACTGGCATAGACCTCTACCTCACAGAGGGTAAGTACAGTTTTCCCAGTACTGGCTCCGACCATCCACACAGCCACGAATGTTCCACTGACCCTATTTTTGCAATGAATGGCGATAGTTGCACCAGCAGCAACTGTTCCTGGATAGCTTCCACATTCCGTGAAGGAACTTTTGTCAATCTTTCCAGAAATCTTATCGAAGGCATCACCAACAGCAACTATAACATCCCTTAGACGGTCCCCTAAAATTAGACCGAACATGATAGTGAAAATAGGCATCAAAAAGTCAAATACTTTTGCAGCAATTTAAGTAACTGTATACAATGTATGAGGCATGAACAACCCTAATGAGTATATATGTTATATGTATATATATATATATATATATATATATATATATATATATATATATATATATATATATATATATATATATATATATATATATATATATATATATATATATATATATATATATATATATCTTTGTATATATATATATATATATATATATATATATATATATATAGAGAGAGAGAGAGAGAGAGAGAGATATATATATATATATATATATAGAGAGAGAGAGAGAGAGAGAGTGAGAGAGAGAGAGAGAGAGAGAGAGAGAGAGAGAGAGAGAGAGATATGGATGTATATATATATATATATAATATATATATATATATATATATATATAGATATATATAAGTGTGTGTGTATGTGTGTGTGGTGTATATAGAGCATGTGGTGTAGTGCGCCCTACTACAACCCTTTTGTACCATTCAATAACCTTATACTTACTTTACTCCCACTACCATTTTCAGCAGATTCCAAGGCTAGAAGTAAACATTAAAGTCTCATCTTGATTAATCCATGATTTTGATAAAGTTTTATTTTGTCTTATGCTGGTGTCAAATTGCATGTTTTCCCTTCTACCACCGTTAGTTTTGATCATAGCTTATATATCTCGGATATAGATAGCTAAGTCTATTATCTATATTCATGTTTAGTGTTGCATGAAATTTGTTTTCCCTTTAAGCATTGGCTTTTGTAGTTTGTATTTTATTGTGTGTTTGCTACTTCTCTTTGTATGCAATCTTTGCAATTTGTGAGCAGTCAATATGCAATATTTGCAATTTTAAAGCAGTCAATAAAGATACACACACAGACCAAGCATTAACAGACTTTGAGCTCAGTAAGACAGGGTTCGATTTCACCTATTACATTTAGAGAAGGTTGCCAGCGATGATTGATTGTTGTTGTGTAGTTTTTTGTACTGATCTTTAAAACAACCTCATCCAGACGTTACACATTTTATATGCTTTAGATGTATCAAAAGGCCTATTTCTCTCCCCATCGGTTAGTGTTATAGGTTAGCCTACTGAGCCATGTACTTGGTAACAATATAGATAACATTTGACCTACACCGCACCTAAATATGTTACCCACGGGAATCTCCAATGCTCTCATATGCACTAGAAAGATTCTGTACCCTTTATAGTCTGTACCCATTGTGAGTGAGCTATTCACATAGATGACTGAATTCTGACATTTATCAAATATTTAAAAGGATCAC
>OZ012698.1:11211670-11214170 GCA_963942565.1 Maea johnstoni
AAATATATATACATGTATCTATACATGTATATATATATATATATATATATATATATATATATATATATATATATATATGCCCCAGAAGAAGACTGTACCCATTATACATCGTTATTCACATAGATGACTGCATTCTGACATTTATCAATTATTCAAAAGAATCACTCCACTTTATGGTGGATATTCTCTCCGGATGACTTTTGTGGCAGTCTTCTGACATTTAGAAAACAGTGTTGCATTTGTTAGCTTTCATAGTTCAATCATGGATCGATATGTAAGAACTCGCCCTAGTCATTTGTAGTTCATGCTATGTTTGCCACTGCATATCATCACGAATTATTTATATCATATAATGTATCATTTTATAAAAGATAATAATGTAATATCATAATTAACTTCAATTAAACCTTTGAGATGATATTGAAAACTATGCCAAGGAAAGATGTTCTCGGAAAAACTTGATTTGGAACGACAAGAGAGAGATGACTTATCAGACACTATTATCAAAGGGTTAAAAAGAAAATTAATCTATTAATGCAATAGCTCACGTATTTGGCATTTCCTCTACCTGTAAGTATTTCTCACAAAACATATACCGTATTACCCCGCGTACACCCCACACTTTTATACAGTGCAGCATCTATGTCAACGAGGGGGTGCGTGTTATCAACGGGTACAAGAACCAGAACTTTTTCACATCGATGCCACGGGTAGGGGGACATGTGGTGCAGGGTTGGGAAACACCATTTAAGTACCCCAGGGAGGAAAGGACGGCATATCCAGCCATATTTGGATTTTGATAACGTTATAATTAGGGGATAAAAGGGCCTCGGGAGGGTGAATTGAACTTGATACGGATAAGCAGATTTGGCACGAGCTGTTGTCTGCTTTTTTGACGAGTGATGTCAACAAATGGGCACCTATCAGTATCAATTACAATTTACCATCACAAACCCTCATCAAATTGTAGTTGTGTCCTGTATATTTGTCCTAGACTCGCTCCTCTCAGCTGAAAGACCAGGGCAGACATACATCTCTCTGCACTTAATGGCCGGCCAACTCCCCCTGCGTGTGTATTATCTAGGGGGTGCGGGGTGTACGGGGGTAATACGATACTCTGAGATATCAGTAATAACCAGAACAAAGGGGAATGTATAGTCCTTATATATGCTGCATATTCATTGCAAACGCAATACAAGTAAAGAAATGTCTGCTTAAACATAATGTATTAAGAAGAAAATTGAACTCTTCCAAACAGTGTGATGCAACCACTTCCAAATAAATGGGAATGCATAACGGATTTTCTGTAAGATTCCTATATTCAATTACGTTTACTGTTTACACCAGTAGGATGTGCTTTAGAACCTAGTAATATTATGAACCAATGTTCTATTCAAAAGCTATTTAGATTCTATTTGAATAGTGCTCTTGATCGATAAAAAAAGCATCTGCTTTGTGGAGTATATGAACATACCCAGCAAACACATAACATTTTCAAAATATTTTCAAAATGACTGAAAAAAGATTGTTAGAAACATTCACAATAAACATGAATAAAACATTAGAAAAACGTTTAATAACCATAGGGAAAACATTAATGAAATGATGAATATAGATAACGTTATACAATAAAATTATAATATAAGTAAAACATTTACGAGAATATGAAGTAATATTTTCCCGAAGTAATATTTTCCCAAAAATATTAACCAACATTTGTTCATAATGATGTTTGGATTACAGTACATATCAACATATTTAGGTAACGTTTTACATCTGCGTATTACAAATGTTGCTTTTAACATTTATAGAAAGTTTTATTGACATACTTTTAAATGTTTCTAATAAGTCTAAAAAAGTCTGAATAAACTAGCAGTTTTTATATTAATGAAATGTTAAAGAATATTTTTTCACAATATTTCTTATATTATTAAATTATATTTTTCTATTACAAATATCTCTTTAAATATTTATCTAACATCGTATTTACAAAGTTTAAAATATTTCTAGAAGTCTGAACAAAGTTAAAATTAAGTATCTAAATATATATTGATAAAATGGTAACCAATGATTTTCTGCGATTGTATTTGATAACATTAACGTATCTTGTATTAACATTTTAAGTAAATGTTATACATCTGCGTATTACAATTGTTCCATGTAAACATTGGCTTGATATCAAGAACATATCCTGTGAAATATGTGAAACATATGAACAAAGCTGTAATGAAATGTTAAACATGACAATAACACAATGTTAAAATAATGTTTTGAGATGTTTTGTCAAATTGTTTGTTCAACATTACTATAAAACAGTCCTTTAATAATACGAAAACAATATAAATATACCACTCACGACACAAAAACCTTATAAATGCCCTATGATATTGCCACATAATAATATCAAAATTTAAAAACAACAGCAACATTTCATGCTAAAGGTAGATAAATATGATCGATAAACATGAAATATTGACTTGACAATTTAGGAAAAAATTGT
>OZ012698.1:11219170-11267957 GCA_963942565.1 Maea johnstoni
ACATCGATGCCACGGGTAGGGGGACATGTGGTGCAGGGTTGGGAAACACCATTTAAGTACCCCAGGGAGGAAAGGACGGCATATCCAGCCATATTTGGATTTTGATTACGTTATAATTAGGGGATAAAAGGGCCTCGGGAGGGTGAATTGAACTTGATACGGATAAGCAGATTTGGCACGAGCTGTTGTCTGCTTTTTTGACGAGTGATGTCAACAAATGGGCACCTATCAGTATCAATTTCAATTTACCATCACAAACCCTCATCAAATTGTAGTTGTGTCCTGTATATTTGTCCTAGACTCGCTCCTCTCAGCTGAAAGAACAGGGCAGACATACATCTCTCTGCACTTAATGGCCGGCCAACTCCCCCTGCGTGTGTATTATCTAGGGGGTGCGGGGTGTACCGGGGTAATACGATACTCTGAGATATCAGTAATAACCAGAACAAGGGGGAATGTATAGTCCTTATATATGCTGCATATTCATTGCAAACGCAATACAAGTAAAGAAATGTCTGCTTAAACATAATGTATTAAGAAGAAAATTGAACTCTTCCAAACAGTGTGATGCAACCACTTCCAAATAAATGGGAATGCACAACGGATTTTCTGTAAGATTCCTATATTCAATTACGTTTACTGTTTACACCAGTAGGATGTGCTTTAGAACCTAGTAATATTATCAACCAATGTTCTATTCAAAAGCTATTTAGATTCTATTTGAATAGTGCTCTTGATCGATAAAAAAAGCATCTGCTTTGTGGAGTATATGAACATACCCAGCAAACACATAACATTTTCAAAATATTTTCAAAATGACTGAAAAAAGATTGTTAGAAACATTCACAATAAACATGAATAAAACATTAGAAAAACGTTTAATAACCATAGGGAAAATATTAATGAAATGATGAAAATAGATAACGTTATACAATAAAATTATAATATAAGTAAAACATTTACGAGAATATGAAGTAATATTTTCCCGAAGTAATATTTTCCCAAAATATTAACCAACATTTGTTCATAATGATGTTTGGATTACAGTACATATCAACATATTTAGGTAACGTTTAACATCTGCGTATTACAAATGTTGCTTTTAACATTTATAGAAAGTTTTATTGACATACTTTTAAATGTTTCTAATAAGTCTAAAAAAGTCTGAATAAACTAGCAGTTTTTATATTAATGAAATGTTAAACAATATTTTTTACAATATTTCTTATATTATTAAACTTTATTTTTCTATTACAAATGTTTCTTTAAATATTTATCTAACATCTTATTTACAAAGTTTAAGGTATTTCTAGAAAGTTTGAACAAAGTTAAAATTTAATATCTAAATATATATTAATAAAATGGTAACCAATGATTTTCTGCGATTGTATTTGAGAACATTAACGTATCTTGTATTAACATTTTAAGTAAATGTTATACATCTGCGTATTACAATTGTTCCTTGTAAACATTGGCTTGATATCAAGAACACATCCTGTGAAATATGAGAAACATATGAACAAAGCTGTAATGAAATGTTAAACATGACAATAACACAATGTTGAATTAATGTTTTGAGATGTTTTGCCAAATTGTTTGTTCAACATTACTATAAAACAGTCCTTTAATAATACGAAAACAATATAAATATACCACTCACGACACAAAAACCTTATAAATGCCCTATGATATTGCCACATAATAATATCAAAATTTAAAAACAACAGCAACAATTCAACAGTGTTATCCTAATATTACATAACGTTAATTTATAACTTTACAATTGTTATCAACTTCTTTGAAAAAGCAACATTTCATGCTAAAGGTAGATAAATATGATCGATAAACATGAAATATTGACTTAACAATTTAGGAAAAAATAGTTTTCAAACTAATATATCTTTACTGGCATTTATTTGAAATTTAAGATTTCTTTAAAAGCATAAAATACCAGTATGTGTCATTCAGAAAGGCATTGATTCAGGCTGACCAAACAATATAAGTAGCCTTCTCTTCTATCTTGCAATCATGATCTGTACAGTAAACTTTTCAAAGTAAGACCGACCAAGAAATCCCTAAAATGGGGATTTCAAAAGGGTAGTTGTTATGGGAGATGGGTAAGTACACTTTCTTCTCTAAAAAATTAAAAACTCCTATCTGGAAAAGAAAAGTATTTCAAAAATATTGAAATAATGTTGAACAAAATGTTGCAAAAAATGTTGGCAAAATATTTCCTAGGCCTACAATTTCAATGTGGATAAGTATCTTCAACAACAAGGTCAAAATGTTTCAAGCAACATTGTATCAACATATATTTAAAGTATTGTGAAAATATTAATATAAATGTTATAAGAAATGTTTTGGTAATAATTTTCAGGTCAAACGTTTTAATAAAAATGAATATTTTTCAGAAACATTAATTTTTTTTTTTTGCAATATTGTGTAAATGTATCTCGAAATGTTTTGAAAATGATGATGCAAATATTATAAGAGATGTTATGGTAATACTTTTGAGGCCAAACGTTTTGATATTAATACACATTTTAGTAACATTTCACAGTTATTGTAGACATTTTGTAGACATAGCACAGATGTTTTGAGTTTGTTGGGTAAGAGCCTGTTTAGAGAGAACAGATGTTATTTTGTTATTTCAAAGATACAAGGCTTACCGGTACTAGTTATACATGCCCTGGTGCCTGGATAATAAGCTATCCACAAACCATGTAATTATAATGATTTAGCAAGCATTCCAAGGAAAAGAGTAAACACAAAGAAATGGTATGGTAGGCATGATTTCACTAAATGAGCTGGGCAAGCCCACTTCTGGTAGATTAATTAGACTGTAATCAAAACATCGTAAATTGAAATTTTGGTAAACATAGGTGCCCTAGATGAGGTAGAAAAAGTAAACAACACTTCAATTAGGCAAGAACAATTCAGGGAGTAATACTCTTTAGATTTTCGTCCCCTTGGCAGAATTGTAATTCTGAGCAGAATTCCTGTGAAAAGGTGTTGCAATGATGGTGATTTCCAATCATCTGTGACCATATAAATGCATTTCAATAGTGTTATACTTACCACAACAGTCTTCTCTATTGGTAAGAGCCACTGAGTGTATTGCGTAAGGTCTATCTAATTCGACGAGGAACCAGGGGTCGGTCTCATTGTCAGTGTGGGTACAGGATTTTTCAAAAAAGTCTGATGCCTTATTGCCATCAACAGCCCGAGATGCATAGGCACCATTCCTCATTGAACTCTGGTAGGCTGGCCTCCTCAGCGCAATATTGTTGGCTGAAATACAGATACAGCACAAATGAAAAGGAGGATATATATATATATATATATATATATATATATATATATATATATATATATATATATATATATATATATATATATATATATATATATATATATATATATATATATGTATATATATATATATATTATTGTTGCATGTAGCAACTTTAAGCAGATAGTGGCAAACCTAAATAAATTAGTGTTTAAATTCCTAGATAATTATTGATTCCAAGCTGGTAAACCCCGAGTTCAGAAATCATATTTCAAAAACAAATCTAATCGAGTGATTTGAAATCATACAAACATCCTGCAATATTATGTATGTTATGTATGACGTGTTGGTAAGTTGGTGCCCCCAAGCTTGAGCACAAGCGAGTTATTCCCCAGTTTTTAATTTATATTTTGAAAATACATGGTACTATTAAACCATTTCAGCATGTTTGAAAAATCTCCGACTGTAGGGATTTTTATTATAACCTCCCAAATTTCCTTTAACATTGAAAATTTCAATCTGGAATGTTGAATATATGTAGCCCCTAGCTTGGAAACACGCTAGTTTTAAGACACATTTCAAAACTTAATGATTAATGAAAAATATCAACAAGTTTGGAAAATATCTGGAGATTTCTCTAACTTTACTAAATTCCTACAATATGGAGATGCCATAGGTCAACTTGCCAGAGTAGCACCCCCTAGAACGACAAAAAACTATTGAACCACATTTTAAAATTGAAAATCAAATACATATATATATATATATATATATATATATATATATATATATATATATATATATATATATATATATATATATATATATATATATATATATATATATATATATACTAAAACATATTATACATCATTATATTTTTGGTCGTTTGACTTTTCCGGAAATATTACACGAAGTTCTGTGATCTTTCAACACTTGTCTGAAATTACCTAAAGAAGGTGTCCTCTTCGGGAGAATGAAAAACTCATCCCTTAAAGCCATATGGTTTTGAAGAGAAGGCAGTCCAATGAATCTCTGTAGAAATGCGTAATTTGAGCGTAATTTATGTCCTTAATGAACAGTTCAAAGTAATTTGTTTCTGACTCCATAACAATCAGGTAAGCCAACCAGAGTGTGCGATTTAAAAAATGAATGGAATGATTACCCACTCAGGACCCAATTCAACGGAAATTCATTTGAGTTTTTCCAAACTCAAATAAATTTAGGCTTATCATGCCTTACAGATATTCAGTCGTGAAAACTATCCAGCACGGTCTTCACATTTTAAATTCAAATTTTGATTCTAGTGCTTTCTATGGTGCTTCTGCAACTTAAATACCTCTTGGAACTACTTAGAAAAAGAAGGGAGATTAATTCCCTCTTTAGAGGTTTTATTTTGTCGCAATATGGCCAGAGGTGTTGGAAGCGACGTAAAACGCAATTCCTTCCTTATATTGATAATAATACATACATAAGTGGAGGGAGTAATTGCTCTTGTAAGTAACACGTAACTTGTATTGGTTTACAAGTTTCTGTAGTCTATTATTTCACTTCTTCCATATGTACATACCCACTAACCATGTTTTCACTTACACCGTGCAAACAAATTGAATCCCAGTACGGGTTGAAAACATCCATAACGTTAACGCTATCTTGTACCTGGCGCTATTGTATTTTGTACTGTTTAATTGAAATGTGCATTCCAAATGGGTTATCTAGGTACGTGAAGAGATGTTAGTAAATATGTGTAATCCCTTTTCTCTGAACCAAGCAGATAAACGAGAGAGCAGTTTTTCCTTAGCGACAGAGAAAGCACAACCAGCTATTTCATTCTCACATAACATATTCGGGAACATGTGGAATATGCTAAATTATTGAAACGCAAAGCGACCAAAAAAAACTGATAATAATTCATTTTGATGAAATCCTGCAGGCAAAATTATAGTTAGAAAAATATTTGATGGGGAAATGTTAATCAGACATTTACCAACAACACTCCTTCAAATATTGATGCTAGTCTTAAAGGGCAAATGCACCATTGGGATAACCTGTGATAAATGTGTAGTGCCATATGGTATTTGTTAATTGCCTAACTCACAAATCCATTCCTAGTACCTGTTGAAAAGGAAATTGCAATTTTCTGTGAAGCCAGGGGCTTATACTGGCCAAAGCCATAGGGCGTCCATTTTGTGTAGGTCACATGACCTATCATGTCATAGTCTAAGCACCACAGGCACTGCTCTGCTCATGTTGCGAAATTCATGAATCATGGTGTTGTGTGCAGCATATGGATGTAATTATATGACTGACAGGTATCTTAGTGACAAAAGAAGATTTTATACAATCCCTAATCCAAACATACATCCAGGAAAGAGGAATTTAGCAGCCCAATGGCTCCACAACATTGGTACTGGATGGAGTGTCAAGAACTAAAAGGTTCCTTCATATTTAAAAGAGTATGTGAGGACCACTTTGAGGTATCCTGCTTCTTGAATGATATGCAGGCAAGACTAATGGGATATTAAGAAAAAAAAGTTGAAAAGAGATGCAGTGCCAACAATTTTTGCATTCAAGCAGAATTTAGTGGATGACAGCCATGCCAAAAGAGCAGAAAAAATTCAAAGAAGTCACTTCAATATATATGATTAAACCTACCCAATGATTTAAGCCGCAGACAAACAATCTTGGTCAAAACTGCACTCATTTGTTTGTACTCAAACACTACTCTATCTTCTACCAATCAGAGTTGTTATTGCAATTGAAATAACTTCTTTAAGTAATTGCAGGGGCGATCACTATCAGCTATGAACTGAGTGACCTGTCATTGTTTTGGAGCATTTGATTTACTAAATAGATATGTTTTTGTACAGTTAAAACTCAAATTGACTCTTTTACCTGATAGTAGGACTGGATTAGTATAGGGGTGTACACACACCTAGGGTATATGACAGCTAAATCAACAATTTTCAAAAAGGTTTGGTATGAGCTCTCCCCGGCCATAACAGTTCTCTTTAACAAGGTTTATTAACAACAAACTAGTAAATTTCAGTCATATGTTCAGGCCACCCTTCTAAGATGCATTTGCATACTCTAAATCATCATCTTGGTGACAGGAAGTAAAAAGATATACAGAGTAATCCGGCCCTGTCTAGACTCAATTCCCAAGAGGGCCGACTTATTGACTTACGGGTGTTACCATTTCCTCCAAGTGATCAGCACATGTGTATTTCATAGCAATTAGGACATAATGGTTTCTATCCACCAACACAAATCAAATGTAAGAGCCCTTTTCCTTATCAACTGATAATCCAAACATAAATTTGCCTCGTCAAATCCATTTAGTAAAGGCATTTGTTTTGTTAGCTACAGTCCCATTAAGTTTCACCTTTTCAGTCATTTCTAGATAGATTTACCCTAAAATCAGGCTTTATGGGTACATTTCATGACTGTTGTAGTATATCTTTAGTTTGCAGTCTTAGAGATCTGTCCAACATTCAATGGAAACATTTAGAAGTCTCCAATATACCTCACTTCTACTCTGAGATAATTACCCCTGTAGTGACTTCCTGCCAATGCTATCTCTTTACCGATCAGAGGTTGGTGCTTAAGATGTGTAGCCCTGTCCTGATAATGGAAGCCTCCATGGCCAGCCTCAGGCATGGTTTTTACCCACTTTCATGAAGCCATAACTGAGGAGTGCAGAGGAGGACAGACTTGTGGGTGGTCTTATTTGAATGGTGACGTGTCCACGCTCATTTTGAACCTAAATCATCCTGATGGTGCATTTGCCCTTTAAAGGTAAACTGGTTAGCTATAGGGTGTGTCCAGGCATGATTTGTTTGCTATGGAAAATACACACCACATATCGATGAAATGCCCCAATATGCATGTTGAGAGATGCAATGCGTAGGCGCAGATAACTGAGGTTTAACTTTTGCTACCAAATGTACTGAATAACCTCAAAATACTGTGGAGTGGCTAATTTTTCTGTGAGTTTTTTTCTCCTGTTTTTCCCGAATACTTTCAAACGCGAATAAACAACACAGGATAAAACATGCAATGATAAAATAATTCCAATATCAGGTTCTACACAGTTCACTAATAACAAATACGAAATTACATCAATTAAATCTTCGAGACCATGATACTTGCGATAATTGTAATGAAATCGAAACAATAAAACAGTTACCTGTAGAATGTAACTCGATCACAAAACTATGGCAGGACATAGGTAAGTGGCGTAGGCAAAACATTAAAGCAAAAATCAATACAGACACACTTTCTATTTCAGTAGGACATCGAGATGATAAATATCCTATCAATTACATTACAATTGTAGTAAAACATGAAATATATAAAGGAAAAAGGAACCAATACATTCCTACAATATAATGATATCAGACGAGTCCTCAAAAATTACATGAAAATCGAAACATTCATAGGTGCCACAACTGACAAGGTTGAGAAAGTCATGGGCAAGTGGTCCTAGATATACAATGACTTAATGAACGCTTAAGAAAATCAATGTGAAACCAAAAAATACACCAATATGCTGAGATGTTTACTATGTTGTAATATGTTGACATTACTATGCTATGGTTTAATAAAGTTATAAATAACACAGGATAAAACAATACAGTACATGTCCGTACTCCGGACTTAATAAACACGGATAAATCCTTGTCCTTACCTATTAATTTTCACTCTTTGGTATACTAAAATTAAAATATCTACATAAAAATTAGAAACAGAAAAAACATATGTTCTTTCTTCGGAAATATTAGAAATGGAAACCCCCCTAAATGAAAGTTTAGGGGAAATTGTTATACGGATAAATAAGTTATTCTTCAGTCTGTCGTTCTGGTCTTTTTGAGGCTCCCAGGGTTAATTATGAACTGGTGCCTAGCAGGTTGTGCCATTGTTGGTATGTATGACAAATTGGTAGAAGGAGCAAGCATTGGACAATTGAAGTCCATAAAATTAGATTCAGTCGTCTGTGGGTGTGTCCCCAGCTACCCCCACAGGTCTAACGATTTAGAATATTCCAAAATAGTTTGCTATTGGCTCTTGTACATGTAGATATCTAAGTAATGATTTATACTGTTTTGATTTCTCAGTGCCTCTTGCGTACATATTAATCTCTTTTTTTTATCTCGCAATACATTGCTGTTTTTTTTATTCAATTACATATGGCAAAATGACAAAACAAAAGAGTACACACTACTCCAACATAGACATATACCAACTGGTGCTTCAAAGAAGTGGTGGATCCCAAAATAGATATTATTTCTTTTTTTTTGTTTTTCCTTCACCTCACAGAATTGACAATTGTTGAACGGCTAGGCCGCAATGCGTGCAAGATATATTCTTCTACTTGCATTTGGCGAAAAAGGATATTTTTAACCTCTCTTAAGTTGTACTTTTTCCCCCATTTGCTTGTTTTTATATATAACTTGTTTTGTTGCTAGAATAGCTCTGTTAATAAAACTATCTGATATTTCTAACCCAAATATGTTTTCTGTCTCCGAACTTTAGAAAAGGATCAATAATTCTTTTTAACCAGTTTTCATTTTTTTTCCAAAGTTCAGAGACGATAGGACAATCTATGAAGGTGTATATCATGTCTTCTTGAGGTTAATTACAATTAAAACATTTTGAGTCTGTTGTTATGCATGCACTGACCGGTAGCTTATTCAAACTATTTAAACTTGATTCAATTGTTTTCAAAGGTACCTCCTGATTAAGTTCGCCAGACCATCTATATTGAATGTCTGGCATAATTACCCAATCATAAGGCCAAAAAGAACAGTAGTTGATGGAGAAATGTTTAAAAAAACTTACAAACAACTCTCCTTCAAATATTTTCCAAAATCATTCACAATCCAAAAGTTATCGTCAAAGGCATCTAATATCTTGACGACAATGTCTGTCGGAATTCGTGAATTACAACTTATTGCCCCAAGTCAAAATAATATTTTCCCGACGACACACTTAGAAAACAATGCTTCAGGTATGCCTTGGTTGATATCAATCATGTTTGACGAACAGAAAATGCAGTTTACTTACTTGCTCTAGTAGGTGTCACACTGGACGAATAGAAGAGAACACTTGTCAAGACGACTCTCAATGTATGAAAATGTAACATACTCTCCACTTATTGCAATTGAATTAATACAAAAAATTAATCCTTGCTAACTGGAAATCCGAATTTGAACTGTTCTAACTTCCCACTAATTGCGAAATAGAACCGAAGCAATCTGTCATGCTATCAGAGCGGATACACTGTATACTCCAACCAACAGGGTGCAGATATATAAACGTTTAGCGACAGGATATGTAGGAGCTATGGCAACCAATCAATAGGTCTATCGATGGCATGCCAGAGTGAGGTCACGTGATGATACGGGACTAGGTGATCACAACGGACTTATATTATTTATGTATAAATGATCTGAAACTCATAGATCTGCAATTTAAAACTGTGTTTGGCGCAGGAGCATAGCGTAAGAGCTTGATGTCTTTAAAACGAATGTGTAATAACTGAGACCGGTCAAAGGTAATTTTGTCAGTGGAATATATATATATATATATATATATATATATATATATATATATATATATATATATATATATATATATATATATATATATATATATATATATATATATATAAATATATATATATATATATATATATATATACATATATATATATATATATATATATATATATATATATATATATGTATATACATATATATATATATATATATATATATATATATATATATATATATATATATATATATATATATATATATATATATATATATAAATACATATATATATATATATATATATATATATATATATATATATATATATATATATATATATATATATATATATATATATATATATATATATATATATATATATATATATATATGTATATATATATATATATATATATATGTATATATATGTATATATATATATATTTTTATATATATATATATATATATATATATATATATATATATATATATATATATATATATATATATATATAAATATATCATTATCATAATTAATATTATTATTATTATTATTATTATTATTATTATTATTATTATTATTATTATTATTATTATTATTTGCTGTCTTGTTTACAGGTGGAGTGTTATTGATATATCATTGAATACAGAATGTTTACCCTATTCGTACACATATGTTTGTTGTTATTACATCTCTATACTGAGATGGAGAGTATATAGAATAGACATATTTCTGTGCTTGTTTTATTAACGTTGACAGTGATGTGTTCATCAAAATGAAGGCATGCCGGGACAAAGCATCTTAATCGTTTTATCCACATAGACTCCAATTCTAACCTCACAATATCACTCACTGACTAGCCCGGTTGTCCGTTTGCAAAGTTTTAATAATTTTACCATGAGTGACTTGTGGCCTCGATGGTCAGGTCGATTGTAATGCTTGCCTATTATGCGAAATGTTGGTATTTTGATTAATATCCTTCACATGTCCTCTCGGTCGTTCTACTCGTGGTCTTTTTGTTTGACCAACAATAACAGTTTGTTCACTTTTCAGCCACCAGATGTCGCCACTGAATAAAACCTTGCCTACTGATTCAATTCACTCATTCCTCAACCCGAGGAAACGGGTATCTGGTCTGACAATGGGCTAATGACAATATGGGGCTTTAAAAGTAATATTTAAATACGGTTTGATTACATTGGTGAGAATCATGCTCTCTTTAAGCCCTTCCAATGCCGAGGCTATTTTCATCCAAAGCACGAGGACACAAACATTTTTTAGAACAATCTGAACCCTGCCTTGTTGGTATTCATTGGA
Source organism: Maea johnstoni (assembly GCA_963942565.1). NCBI lineage: Eukaryota > Metazoa > Annelida > Polychaeta > Spionida > Magelonidae > Maea > Maea johnstoni. The sequence goes on from OZ012698.1 coordinate 11,230,338, forward strand.
TAGCTCTCGCTGAGTACTCTCAGACGAGTAACCATGTGTCAGGGTTCAGGGATCATTTTGTATTGATCTAATTAGCCACCATCAGCATAGGGGTTAAAGGATTCGAATATTCTCCCGTATAAGACGTTTCAAATGAACCTGTCATTGGCGTTGGTTTAAGATGGCTCATGGGGTTAATTTGTAAATAAATGATCATTTAAAGATTTCTAGATATGTGTGCATGTAAACGTACATACTTCATATCAGTTGAGAATGTCTACAATGCCAACATGCAATTCCTGCACTAAATGAGTGGGCAGCCCTTGCATAATACACGACCGCACGCCAGATTGTCACCTAGTTTGCTGGGCATAAATTCATTGATGACTTCACAACAGAAAGTAGCTTTGATTCACAAAGCTACCTGGGCCATTTATGTACTTGGCTTAAATGTTGACATGTTACCCATTGTTGTTTGTATAACCAGGTACTGACAGATGACCGGTCGACTAGTGCAAAAATTAAATGTCTGTACTGTGCTCCCTTCAGATTAGTTATGAATGTCTAGGCCAGACGCTTCCATAGGCTTCGTCACAAGCAGGGAATATTTTTGGCCCTTTTCGCCGTATCGAATTTCACTAAAACATGGTCGCTTTAAACATGCAATTTGAGTATCAAGTGTGAACGAATTTGCTTTAGATCTGGCATTGCATTTTGGGGGGAAAGATATCGATGTTTGACATAATTCAAAGGTTATAGAATATGAAAGTTGCAAAATAAATCTTTTTTGATAAATTTGTTACACCCAGTTTAAATGTGCGGTCTAGCTTGCTATCAGTCATCTGTATCCCACTCGACGATATGGATGACTTCGGGTTGATATCAGGTGGGATTGCACTATAAAACATTCCACCAATGTTGACTCCTTGAGTAACAATTCATAGATTAAAGAGAAGCATTCACGTGTGGCTAGTGAAATCAGACATATTAGTTTATTGGACAAATGAGAGGAGTGTGTATAATTAAGAAGTACTTATCCACCATTCGTGTTGTAAAAAGCTAGTTACAGACTAAAGATAATTTTCAAATAGATCTTTAGGTATTCGTCAATGGCAGGTTCATTGCGGAAAAAGGCTCACCTGGTATGATTTCTGGACAATTCATCATTGGACCATATAAATCATTTTCACAGATCAACCTACAAACTAGACAAAACATTTTAAAACGATTCAATATCAAAGATAATGCAAAAGGGTGATCTATCTGTTCAAATAACCCAGACTCTACAGTACATGGTTCAGTACATGAACAATGATTTACAATTCATGATTGGAATTGACCTCCTATGGGATGTCTTAGCAACTCAGTTGAGGGGTGTCCGCAGCACATACGCCTCAAATAAATAACGAAAGACAAACATTTGAGAAATCTATCGAACTACAATAATAGATGATGGAGAGTGTGTACTAACTAAGCATGCTAAACCTAAACTCATTATTTTCAATTGAAGACAGAAAAATGAATTGCAAAGAATTTAAGAGGAAAAACTGAAAAGAGTTCTTTTCAAGGGCCCGTACTTTCAAATTGAATGAAAAACCATCTAAATTCTTTTTAAACTAAGAGAATCTTAATCTTATAAGACAATTGAAATTAAAATACAGCACCGTTATGCAAGATCCTATGCAGGTAATAGAGGAAATATGATTACTATATAAAAATCTATATGCATAACAAAAATTGTTTGGTATCAGATTCATGCTTCAAACACATAATGGAAAAACGCCTAAAATTTTCAGATTGAGAAGAAATGCATTGGAAGAAAACATTCTTATGGAGAATTCGGAATTTGTTGTTTAAAATTGTAAATTCAATAAAAGTTCAGGCCCCCATTAATATCCAAATGAAACTTATAAACCCGTTTGGCCACAGCTTAGTAACCTATTATTAAGACTATCAAAGAAAAGAGGGTAGTGCTAGAGTCACAGACATCAGGAGTCATCACATGTCTTGCCAAATGGTATAAAAGTAGGACAGAGTTAGAAAATTGGAGGCCAATAACTTTACTTAATTCCAAAAACTTTACTTAATTCCATTTACAAATTTCATTCTGGTATTTTGATGCAAAGACGCAACCCTGATTTGAGGGGGCGCATCATACGTAAAAAACATGCGTTTTGTACACGCGAAATTACGATACTAGAAGGCTTTTGATTGGATTTCTTGGGGGATTTGGTCCAGAAATACAAAAGTGGGTTACTTTATTCCAAATTGGCACTTCCTACAGAATTCTTCAGGATGGTAACACCTCAGACAAAATCTATTTATTCAGAGGGTGTCGTCAAGGAGATCCCATATCTCCATGTAACATTATTATTTTGGTGCCAAAGTTTTAGCTGAAGCAATGAAAACAAGAAATGACATCAGAGGTATCCAAATCTTTTAACATGCATTCACAATTCCACAAGATGTGGATGATACGTACCTTGTTATACAACCTGATGAGGAATCTGTGTTTGCATGTTTGAAACAACTCGATAGTTTCAGCCTAGTTTCTGGTCTTAAAATAAACATATAGTAATTAAAGGGGATACAAATGGGAGCTTGGAGAGACAGCAGAATTATATTTTGTACCGAGCTGAAGTTAGACTGGATCCACAAATTTAAATCATTAAGAATAATTTGTTGATGTCCTGGACATGTCAAACATAACAATTGAATTTAAAAAGCAGAATTAAAGAAATCAAACAGCTAATTAAGATTTTGACACCTAGACGTTTAAATTTGCTTGGTAAGATCATTGTGATGAGAAGCTTGCTAATCTCATAGTTTACCCAAATCCTGTTGTCTCTCCCAAAACCCATTGAATCTTGCTGAAGTAAAATTGATGGTTTATTGAAGAATTTCTTATTGGGTCAAAAACCTCCAATGTACAAGGCTGACAAGTAAGAATCAAAACAAACACAGTGATGCGCTAAAATATCTAGAGCTAAGATATTATACAAAAGTAATATAGGCTGGAGAAGATTTCTTTGAATACTCTGGATAAAATGTTCATGTTCAGGAGTCATGTTATGCTTTATATATTATCCACATTGAAACATGACTTTTAGAGTGTTTTTTCTTTAGCTGTCCAAAATTTATAAAAACAAATATTCTCCAAAATCCATAAACAAGCAAATTAATGAATTAGTCTGGTACAACAACAATATTCAAATAGAATCTATAAAGCAATGGTTCAGCAATATAAGGGATTTCTTAGAGCCCAAGTTGAAAATTATTTCAAGCCAAGATTTTAAAACAAAATTTCAAAGCGTGATTTGCTAATGTTTGAAACAGTAAGATTTAGAATCCAAAACTAATGAATGAACTCAAGGAAGAAATCCTAATGATGGGACCTTAGTACTTACCATTGATACTTAATTTGATGGAATGTTCCAATAAAGATTGCAGGAACATATATGACAGAATGTGTTAATCCAACAATGGATTTAATAAATAGTAATCACAAAATTTGACCATGAATTTGAATGTGGTTCTTGCCTTTGGAAGAGTTCAAAATTCATTTACAACTTGGAGGAGAATACCTCCATATACTTTCTCAAGATTATTTCATTTCAGGAGTATTCAACAGTATCTATCCGATTAGAATACATGACGATACGGAGTGAAGTAACACGAAAATGAAAATAAATCTGTTTTACAGATTTTTAAAAAAAAAACTATATCTCACAAAGGGTTGCTGGCAAGCCAACCCTGAATCCTGTATGTGTTCATTATGGCTGCGGAATTCCTTGAAAAGATGACCAGAAATAACGATAAAAAGTGAAAGGTCAAAAGATGAAATAAAGGGTGTTCATAAACCAAACACAGAATCGTGCATTACATGAAAGGATGTGTTCCTGTTCATCAAATGAAGTGATCATCACCGCAGGCAGGCTCTTGATCCGCTTGAGGCGTTTTATCCTTTAACGGATTTTTAGATGAAGGTGAGTGAACTAAATCCTTTGCATTTATGGCATATGACTGGAACGGTATCTATAAATCAATACCGAGTTTTGGAGACCTTTGGTGAATGATTCCAGAAATCCTGGCCATTGGTGGCTCTTGATGCTGCCCTCTGTTGCTCCAACTTGGACTGCAGATGACGCTGAAGGGTCTCTGATTTTTTCGAATTGGTGCAATTACAGAGTATTTCTGAAAAATGGGCCAGAAGGGTTCGATATTTTCGAATTGTTTTTTTTGTGTGTGTATTTGTTGAAAACATAATTTTTCATGTGCCACCTTGCCAATGGCTATCTATTCTTGCATTTGTACCAACACATAGTTTTAGAAATTAGCAGCTTCAAAAAGGGTGGCAATGTAAATGATACGGATTAACTTGGTGATATCGTAATCTAAATTTCCAACATCATTAGATTAAACATACTTACTGTTTATATACTCTATCCATCCATCTATGCCACATCATTAGCTGGATGGTTAATCCTCAATGATACCATTTTCCCTCAATTGATTATTGTTCTTATGATTCTTGACATCCTACGTCTTGCTCAAGGAAAACATTGTTTTGTGATCCAATTAAAATAAGGATAGTTTACCAAAGCACCAAAGGTCATTCTCTGCGCAGTTTATCATTTTCTTTTGTATTCTCGGAAACCCCTTTTGACTATCCATCCTAATTTCTTTATTTTTCTCTCCCCTCTGTCCTTTATTTTTTCTCTATCCTATATTTTCATTTTTGCATTCTCTCTCTCTCTCTCTCTCTCTCTCTCTCTCTCTCCTCTCTCTCTCTCTCTCTCTCTCTCTCTCTCTCTCTCTCTCTCTCTCTCTCTCTCTCTCTCTCTCTCTCTCTCTCTCTCTCTCTCTCTCTCTCTCTCTCTCTCTCTTACACACACACACATTTCCCCTATTGTATTTATTATTTCTGTATCGTATATTATTTTCATATTCAGATCAGTTGCTAGTATCAGAGTGAGGCTGATGACGAATTCACTTACACTCTTAGCATGGTATTCCAACACGTTCATGTAAAAGCATTCAATAGCTTACATGTTCATTTACACTGTTACTGATATATGTCAATACGTGCAGACAATGTGTACTTAAGATGATAACATGTAAAATCATACGACAGCATTTAATTCCCGCACACTGTTTCTCACCACGCCACAGAATGTACATACTGCTTTCAGCATCTTATCACAATTTAAGGAAGACGCATTCACCAAATCCCACCATTCCACTTCCTAGCATCGGTCAACCATATCAAAGGGAAATTAGCAATCACCACCCTCACTCGATCACATCACACCACGGCTTAACAGCCACACAGGAGCAGGCACTTTCACGGTCTCTCTCTCTCTCTCTCTCTCTCTCTCTCTCTCTCTCTCTCTCTCTCTCTCTCTCTCTCTATATATATATATATATATATATATATATATATATATATATATATATATATATATATATATATATATATATATATATATATATATATATATATATGCATAGGCCAGTACAAAATACAGAGTTCAAATATCACGGTTGCTCTTTACCTATCGCGTTGCCAAAACAGGGTGATGCCGATGCTTCACTGTGTGCATAAGGTAAAAACACCCATTCAATGTGTATTCACTATATATCGATACAAGAATTCTTAGACAATTAACCCTAGGCATCAGTTCCACTTATTCACACAGACTTTTTATCCTGCAGTATATATACCATTGCTTATGACATATTTTGATGTTTTAATCGTTTTTGGTTAGAGGTCGTATTCTATGCTCTTTCATTTCTACATAGTGTGGCGTAATGGTGCATGTCGAGAAAACTTATTTTACATGCTAAAACTCAAAACAATTAGACGTGTTCAATGAAACGCCAATGGTCTTATAACAGGTTGCGGCATTACACATTTACCAGCTTGATATTAGTGTTATAAAAATTACCAAATGGGCAAATAAGGGAAATTACTTATGTTTACCCACTTGTATGATATGCTAGATTTTGGGGTATTTTTATTTAAAAATCATGAAAAGCATTCGATTTTAGAATTTTCCATCTGAAAAATGCAACTTTCAATGAAGATGTATCAAAGTTGCCAAAAATATATTTCCATTGATAAAGATATTCTCTGCCCCAGAATTCTCTCATTCAGCACAATCAGACTTGTGATCCAACCCTACACTCAGGCCCACTCTATCTAGAGATGAATAATCATGCCCCAAGCCATTGGTGAGAGGTTATCGATTCATTCAAAAAAAAAACGGTACATAAGATATTGGTTTGTTTTTTTAATCTTGTCATGAATCTATGTAAAAAGTTTCTTGCATGAAAAAATTGTGGCATGAAAATGTTTTTCATGCATGAAAATAAAAGTTTCGCCCCTGGCATGATTTTTTCGTCCCAATGATTTTCATGGGCAGTTGGGCTGTACACAACTTCATGCATGAAATCTTCACCCATGAATTTTTTTGGGCCAGCATTTTCATTTTCATGCATGAAAATTTCATTTTCAATAATGAAAATTTCATTTTCACCCATGAAATGAATTTTTTTTGCTTGAATCTTTTCAAACTACTCTTTATAGCTGGTAGATATAGGCCTTTATAGCTACATATAGATAATGTATACGATCTATCATGATGGAAACTGGGGATAAATTTACCATTAGCACATTACAAACAGTTTTCGTAACATCGATATTAATCTAAAATTGTTTAAAAGCTTAAAACGATTGAATACTTACCAATTGTATGACCTGTTGTTGGTATCGACATAGCACTGTCTGATGTAAACAATGTTGTTTTCGAAAGAGGTTGTTGCGATGTAAATTCTCTGTCATTAAATACTTGTGTTGATGTCTTTTGAGTACCGGTAGATGCGAGCTTAGTTGTGTATTCACTATTACCGACTGATGTAGGTGACGACTCTTTGTGTGTTGTCACAAATGTTGTTTGAACTAGTTGTAAATTTTGCTTCGGTTGTGGTCGCAGACTGTTTTGTGGTAGGCATAGTCGTCTGGGCCCCATCCAAACCTGTGTTAGATATACAACAATAATGTAATGAATTTACTTTTTGAGGAGGGGCCGATTTTGCTGATTTGATTTTAAAGGCAGTCTATTCTTGATGTGATTAAGAGATTTAAGGTGCCCAAGGGTATGTTTGTCATTTCTAATTGAGATATGTATCTTAAATGAATCGTATTACAGGTTCTATCATGACCATTCACAGCCCGATAGATAAGATATGTACTGTAGAAGGCTAATTATTCTGTGTAACAATTTTCCCTAATTTTTCATTTTTGGGTGTTTCCATTTCTAATAATTCCGAAGAGAGGACATATGTTTTTTCCGTTTCTAGTTTTCCTGTTTTATGTAGATTTTTAATTTTAGTATACAAAGAGTATAGTCTATTAAACAAACTAAGGTCAGAATTTCTCCGTGTTTATCAAGTCCAGACATGTACTGAATTGTTTTTTTCCTGTGTTGTTTGTTCCCGTTTGAAAGCATTCAGGAAGAATGATGAAATAAAACTCACGGGAAAATTAGCCATTCTACAGTATTAGACGTAAGATTTACTAAAGGCCTAGTTCCAAGTTCTTACCAGTTCTTACCTGTTGTTTTCAATGACATAGCATTGTCTGTTGTGAACATTGTTGTTTCCGAAAAAGTCTTTTGAGTTGTGAATTCTCTATCATCAGATGCTTGTGTTGACGTCTGTTGTGTAGATGCCTGCTGAGTTGTGTATTCACTATTATCAGTTGATGTAGGTGATGACTCTTTTGGTGTTGATTGACTAGTTGTCGTATATTTCGCTTCGGTGGTGGTCGCATACTGTTTTGTGGTAGGCATAGTCGACTGTGCATCATCCAAACCTGTTTTGGATATACTATACAAACATATTTCTTTTTTTTTTTTTGGGGGGGGGGGGGGGGGCAGGTCTTGCATATCTAAATTTTAAAGATAGTCTATTCTTGAAAGATGTCTTGGTATTTATTGCGCTATCCTGAACAATAGGGCTTCTAAGTAACTTATAACAAGGTGGTCCATGGCATTATAGAATAGTAAGGAACATGTATCATATTAGTGAATTTGAAACATTTCTCATTTGGGGCAGCAACAATGAATAGCGGAAATGATGGGTCCAATTGACAGTGGATGGTGTAACAGTATAAACTACTACTACCACTACTACTACTACTACTACTACTACTACTACTACTACTAGTACTACTACTACTACTACTATGGTTACTACTACTACTACATCTTAGTAACGGTCGCCATTATACTACTACTACTACTACTACTACTACTACTACTACTACTACTACTACTACTACTACTACTACTACTACTACTACAGTGGAACCTGCCAAATTGAACAACCGTGTATATTGAACACCTGCGTACATTCAACAAATTTTCATGTCCCGGCAGACTCCCATTGAAAATCAATGTGAGGCTACCTGGATACATTGAACACCTGTCTATCTTGAACATTGAACATCCTGCACTGATTGAAAACTTTTCACTGTTGATCTAAATGCATTCAAAACTTGCTGAATGATAGAATCATGCTCAAAATAGATTGGACAAAACCCTGAACTAATCCCAAATGAACATATATATATTGTTAGTGGGTCAATGGTAGTATAGCTTTTGATTATTTTTCTTACAAAAGGAAAAAATAAATGGATATCATCTACAGGCTGACTAAAGCCCCATTCTCACATTCACGACTTACAGCCACGACCGACCACGACTCAGCAGTCCTGGTCGATCGTGGTGATTCGGCAATAGTACATTTACTGACGTATGACAGTCTAGCGAGTCTGCACGAGTCGTATTGAAGTCAGCGTCGGCTACGACTGTTTTAAAAATTTCAAAACAGTCGTAGTCGATAGGCGCCACCTCCAATAACAAGTAAGTGCCAATAGGTAGCGTATGAGAAGCGTATGAATGTCGGCAATAGCGTATGAAGGTCGGCAACAGCGTATGAAGGTCGATAACAGCATATAGCAGTCGTATTGACATCGGCGTCATGCGTATGCAAATCCGTGGGAAAGTTGCATACGCTCTGCGTACGATCGTACAGGACTGCTATATACGCTATTCAAGTATTCAAGTCGTATAGCAAGCGTATGAGTAGCGTATGATAGTTGGGATATACCTATGAGCATCGTATAACGGTCGTACTAACTACAACTACATGCGGGATAAGTCTTGAACGAACGTATTCATGTCCAACAACAGTCGTGACTCTGTCGCCGTCAATCGTATGGTAGTCAAAAACAGTCCTCTTTAAAAAAGAAAACCGCAAAATTTGCATAATAGCGTACTCGAAACATCAAATTCGGTCTATTCGCTAGATCGGCATAGTCGTGGCTGAAGTCGTGAATGTGAGAATGGGGCTTTAGTCTGTGATTTTCATCCTTAACACCTGGTTTATTTCAATTGCTTGTTTTCATAAGCCATGCCAAAAAAAATCCCACATATAAGGTCTTCATGGCAATTAGTCATTGAATCTCTGGTATCCTTTTGTTATCAAATAGCAATTGGGAGAGGGGGATGAAAAACTGAAAATGAGGTCACATAGGCATCACTTTTGGTCCCTTAATCAGCCCCAAATCTGGAAGCAACCAGTTAACATGAGTAAGAGATTATATAAAGCATTGTCTATCATGAAGAAACTTGAACTCTTAATAGAAGCATGTAGCAAGTCCGTTTAATGTTAATCTATTCAAAAATACCTTTGACTTTGTTTCTATTTCACCCGACCTACAACTACCCAGAAGCTGGATACATTGAACACCTGTCTACATTGAACACTTTTTCATTTCCGGTGAGTGTTCAATGTAGACAGGTTCCACTGTAGTTATTACCACCACTACTACTACTACTACTACTACTACTACTACTAGTAGTAGTAGTACTACTACTACTACTACTACTACTACTACTACTACTACTACTACTACTACTACTTCTACTAGTCACTACTAACTACTACTACTACTACTACTACTACTACTACTACTACTACTGCTTCTACTTCTTGTTCTACTTATAGCGCGATAACTCTGCTAAGATAATCGATTAGTATTCAGTTATACAGAAAAGTGACTCACTTGCATAGACCTCCACCTCACAGAGGGTAAGTGGAGTTTTCCCAGTACTACTTCTGGCCATCCACACAGCCACGAATGTTCCACTGACCATACGTGTGCATGGGATGACAATAGATGCCCCAACTGTTCCTGGGTAGTGTCCACATTCCGTAAAGGAACCTTTGTCAATCTCTAAAGAAGTCTTTTTGAAGTCCTCTCCAACGGCAACTATTACATCCCTCAGACGGTCCGCTAAAATGATATCGAGAGTGAAATAAGTGCAAATATGCACCAAAATCCCAAAAGTACTTTCGCTACAGTTGAATATTGGAGAAACAGATAGCATCAACGATTTTGAAGCCAATAGAGGGACGTTACTGTATGCAATGTATGAGGCATATGTCAAGAAACCCTATTCATAAAGGGATTTGAGGATTGGTTTACACATCACAAATCAAAGCGGTGCCCATATATATATATATATATATATATATATATATATATATATATATATATATATATATATATATATATATATATATATACATATATATATATAAATATATATATATATATATATATATATATATATATACATTTGAATTTGAATTTGACTTTCGTTTTTCGTCACATTTATGCCAATTGTGGCTAATTCGTGACTAGCCAGTTGTAAGTAGTGGAGGAAACCGGAGTACCCGGTGAAAACCACCGCCTAACTCCAAGTCACTGGCAACTTTCTCACATTATATATATACATATATATATATATATATATATATATATATATATATATATATATATATATATATATATATATATATATATATATTATATATATATATATATATATATATATATATATATATATATATATATATATATATATATATATATATATATATATATATATATATATATACTAGTATATATCGTGGTAGAAACTGCGATCCGGTAGACTAGCTGATCTTACCAGTAGAAACCGTGATCAGAGTTTCTACCAGGATCATGCAGGTAGGAACTGCGATTGCAGTCTCTACCGGTAGAAACTGAGATCCACTTTATCACTATTTTAGGGTTTGAATGAGCAGCTCCTTGGCAGATGAGCTGTAAAACACTACAGGCATTAATTTAAACCATTCATTTCTTGAGTGTGTGCATGGTCTTTCAACTTTTAACAAATCTCATTTTATTGTCCCTTCCTAGTCCCCAAAAAAGTCTTTTGGAAGAAATCAATTCAATTTTCAAAAAATTCCTTTGGAACAACAAACCTCCAAAATTCCGGAAGGAAATAATAGAGGCTGAAATATTTGACCGCGGTTTTAAACTACATAACCTGGAAAAATTTGATATGTCTTTAAAACTTGGCTGGGCCAAGAGGCTGCTTAGAAGCGACTCTAAGTGGACTGTGTTTCCAAATCTCTGGGGCATTTATGATGCTTTTACCTTTGGACCAGATAAACTTGAGGCTACTAAGGAAGTTATCTGCAATCCTTTTTGGCATGATTTCATTATAACCTTCAACGTTTTATTTAAAACAGACAGCATGGTCCAAATGGATGTAATACAAGAATTACCACTATGGTTTAACCCCAAATTGAAACTCAATTTTAAAAGAAAATGGTTTGACCAAGGAATCAGAACCATAAATGACATTGTTGACGCTTATGGCAAACTATTGAATTTAAATGAATTTCAAGACAAGTTTCAATTAAAATCTAACTTTTTAGAATATGGTGGTTTCTGTAAACAAATCTAAAATTTCTTGAGATATAAAGACTTTCCACTTTCCAAAACACCTCTCCCAAGAAATAGTTACCTGAATATCATTGCCAACAAAAATAGAAAAGGGGTTTCAAATCTATATCGTAATCTACAAGGTAGACACTACAATATAATTGAAGAAAATTGTGCAAAATGGAACACTTGTGATGATGTTGATTTAATACCTTCTGAAATATCCAAATCTTTCAAGCGATATAGCGTGTTAATACCAGATACCTATGCAAAATATGTTCAATTTCGAACACTGCACCAGAGATTTTTTGATACAAATGACCGTTTACATAAAATGGGCATAAAGGAAAACTCTTTATGCAATATGTGTGAAACAACAAACGACAGCAATGCACATATGCTTTTGTATTGTGAAAAATCAATCAAACTCTGGTCAGATATCGAACGCTGGATAACTCAGATAGGTGTACCGAATTATACTTTAACATCAAATAGCATCATCACGGGTGACATCCACAAAAGTTGCCTGATTTCAAAAATTATTCTATATGCCAAAGTAACTATATATTCTGCTAAGTTGAAAAACAAGACACCAAATTTCTTCTGTTTCAAAAGTTTATTTTAGACAAGAATATATACATGCAAAATATTTGGCAAATATTACACAAAATATAGATAAATTTGAGAAAGATTGGCACTTATTGGTAACGCAATGGTCCTAATATTATTCCATGTAACCTTTCATTTTTCAGGAAAATCCTCCCAGATATTCTAATGTCTTTAGAATGGAGGTCACATTAACCCATATATATGTGTTGTAAGAATTCTCACCTGCGAGTATTCATAGTGACACAGTAGTATGTTATAGTATGCGATTGTCATAGCTGGCATGTAATGAATAAACAAAAATTCTGTAAATTTAAAAAAAATCTCATTTTAATTCAATATAATTTGAAAGATATTTGGAATGAAGTAAAAAGCTCTTCAAAGTGCCATACATCACACGCCTGCCAGAATGTGATGTAATAATGAAAACAAATATTATCAATGTAGATATGGCAACAAAGGTGTCAATGGTGTTCCATCCTTAAACCATTAATGCACTCAGCGGCCAAAAGCAGACAAACAATTGTGTGTAAATCTTTCGCCTAAAAGATTACCTTTTAAATTTGAAGGATAAATGTTCAGCAGATCATCACTGACAACTCTCTTTCAAATATTGTGTAAAATCATTTATTGTTATTATTTCTTATTATTTATTTTATCAAAAGTATCAAAAAACCAGATGAAAATTTCAAGTCTATCTCTCAAAGAATAGTGATTTAATTTACTCAAAGCATGAAATGAAATTCAAAACATTTGCTACTGTGACAATTACTAACAAGCAGGTAAATTAATAGATATGTATTACTGAACTGGTGCTGGGTCTTCTATATCCAAATAGTGAGAAAAATATGCAATTGCGGTGGATTACAATTATTGTTAATTTGGAAGGGAAGTGAAAAGCCCTCTGGCAAATTGTAATCCTAGTAATCCATAGTAGACAATTGTTATTATAGAAACTACGGGCTTGGTTCAATTGCGTTAAAAGGTTACTTATGTAATTATATTGATATCAAGGTTACAATGTAGATTTCCAAATATTAATTGTTGGGTATAGGTAATTGAGTGGTCATTTGCTAATGTGTAGCTGATAGTTGAAGATATATATCAAATCCAATATCTTAACCCATTTACACTCAGAGCAGCCAAAACAGCCCAGACAATGTTGGAAATATTTTACTTGCAAACATTTTTCTGGAAAACATTTGATCGAGAAATGGTGATCAGATGCCACACACCAACTCTCCTTCAAATATTTTGTGAACTTAATTTCAAAAATATGAGAGTAGCAGACTATGCTATCTTAAGAGGAGCTCGGAGTGTCAATGGGTTAAAGAACAACTGAATGAAGAAATGAGTATTTGGAAACAAAGTTTTGTTCAATATATTGTATATCGAAGTAAATAGATATACAGTGACGACATTTAAATCCTGCACTAAATGCGTGGGCAGCCGGGGCATTATACACGACCGCACGCCCGATCGCCACGCTGTTTTCTGGTCATGGATGCATACATGTTCTCTAAAAACTGAACGTATCTTTGATTCGCAAGCTACATGGGTCATTGATTGGCTTGGCTTATTTTTTGACATGTTTTCCATGGGTGTTTGAACAACCAGGCACTGGTAGACGTCCGGTAGACTGGTGCAGGAATTAAATGTCTGTACTCTAGCATCTAAATAGGTTGCCCATGGGAACCTCCAATGCTCTCATATGCCCAAGAGGAATGCTCTACCTATTACATTGCATATATTCTATATGCCCAGTGCAAAATGCATTAAACATTATTATGAGTGTGCTATTCAAATATATGACTGTATACATATATTATGTATTCACAGGAATCACAGTGCTTTATGATCGAATTACTCTCCTGGGTACTTTTGTGACAGTGTTCTGACATTTAGAATGAAATCGATGCATCGGTAAACTTCCATAGATCAAACGTAGATAACTGGTCAATGTGTTATGACAAACGCGAGTCGATTATATTTCATGCTTCTCAGAACCTTTGTTTTCATGTAATGGTTGCTGCTGCATATCATAAATAATACATATCATATAATGTATTATATCAAAAATGATAATAATGTAATATGATTATAACCTTCAATTAAACCTTTGAAATACCAATAAAAATTATGCAAGATATCCTCGAGATATCCTCGAGAAAAGTTTGCTTTCATACAGTTAAGCACACAATGCATAAATGCATTGATACATTTATCAAGTGAATATCTCACGTATTTGGCATTTCATCTACGCGTAGGTATTTCTTACAAAACATAGTCTCTGGGATATCAGTAAAAACAAAACAAGGGAGACGGGTTATGTACAGTGCTGACATTTAATTCTTGCACTTAATGCGTGGGCAGCCCGGGCATAATACACGACCACAACCACACCGATTGCCAACCATTTTCTTAGGCCTGGATGCATGGATGACCTCACAAATGATAGTAGCTTTGATTTGCAAGCTACGTTGGCTACATATGTGCTTGGCCTATCTTTTGACATATTATCCATGTGTGTTTATACAACCATGCAATGGCGGACGTCCAGTCGACTGGTGCAGGGATTAAATATCTGTACTGTGTATGCTGCATATTTACTGCAAACGCAATACAAGTAAAGAAAAGGCCGCTTACACAAAATGTATTAAGAGGAATATTGAGCTCTTCCAAAAAATGAGATGCAACCACTTCCAAATAAATAAGAATGCATCGCGGATGGTTTGTAAAATTCCTATATTTAATTACGATTACTGTTTGCATTAGTAGGATGTGCTTTGGAACCATGTAATACAATCAACCAACGCGAAAAAAACCTTATTTATATTATATTTGAATAGTGGTCTTGATCAATAAAAACATTTGCTTTGTGATGTATATGAAGCTAAGCGCCTGTTTAGATAGAACAGATATCATTTGTTATTTCAAAGATAGAAGGCATACTGGTTATACGTGCACTAATGCCTGGATAATAAGCTATCCACATACCGTGTAATTGGAATGATTAAGGAAGGCATACCAAGGACAAAAGTAAACACAAAGAAATGGTAACTAGGTACACATGTTTTAAACAAATGAATAGCGCAAGTCCACGTCGGGTAGATTAATTAGACTGTAATCAATACATTGTGAATTGAAATAAGTTCAGACATAGGTGCCGAAAATTAGGTAGAAAAAGAAAACCATACTTCAATGAGGCAAGACCAATTGCGGGAGTAATATTCTTCAGATTTTAGTACCCTTGTATATGGCAAAACTGTAATTCTGAGCACAATTCCAATCCTGATTCCTGGAAATTAATACATAGGGGTTGGTGGTGATTTCCAATCCTCTGTGACCATCTTAGTCCATGAGCCAAGCCCGGATTTTTTTGGAAAAACGTGCTGAGAGGGGGAGGATGGTTTCTTGGTATCAAATGAAAGAGCAGCATCCCTCATTCCATTTTATACTTGTTAGCAACCTTATCGCTTGCACGTTAAGTTTGTACAGAGGCCTGAAGTTGTGTGTATCAAAAATGGCAGATTTCCAAAATATAGGAAATTAATGGGGTAGGGGTAACAAAATCCACCATGAAATCTGAACTGAACAACTGACGGTAACCAATGACCCCTTGTTTCATTTGCCAAAAATCAGGCTTTTGAATGAAACCAAGCAAGTTTCAAAATTTGACCTTATACTCAAGTTCAAGGTCAAATCAGGGTCATTTTGAGGTCAAGGTGAAAATTGGTGAGGACAAAACCATCGAAAAAAAGGTTATTTTTTCTTGTTCCAGGATAAAAATAGTAGGCACAACCGTTATTTTGGTCTTAAAACTTGCGCATAAGGAATATCAAAGGAACAAATTTACATTAAGTGTAAAATAAGATAAAGAATGTGGGTTTTCGGGTCAGAAACAAACAAATATGGAGCTTCATAGAAGCGCTCATTTAGGTGTTCGCCATTAGATGTTCTTTGGTGTGTTACACAGTACACTGTGGTAGACGTCCTTATTAGATTGAATAGTTTGATAAATGCTAAGCATGCTATAAACCAAAAATGTCAGAGGAAGAAACACTTTTTATCCAGAAGTATTACATGTAGAGTTGCAGGAATACCATCTCTAGGATGTGGGTTAAAGGTCAAAGGTCATCAAGTGCAATGGGCCTTATAAGTAAGACTTTGCGGTCAATTTCAGTCTCATCCGCCCTCCTATTTCATTGCTTCATAAATGACAATATTTGCACAAGGTGGAGTGACATTCAGTTCCATAATATTAAAGAACCTTATTCCCCATTTCATTTTCTACTTGTTGGCAGCCTTATCGCTTGCACATTAAGTTTGTACATAGGCCTGAAGTTGTGTAGATATAAAAACATTAGAAATCTGTAGTAAATACGAATTATGGGGTGGGGGTAACTAAATCTGTTCTAAAATATGACATATACAACAGACAACAACAAATGACCCCTCGTTAGAATTGTATAGAGACAGGCTTTTGTATGCATCTGTATTTTAAAAACAATGTGACCTTGAACACAAGTTGAAGGTCAATTCGGGGTCATTTTGAGGTCTAGGTAAAAATTGGTGAGGCAAAAACCAACGAAAAAAGGTTATTTTTTCTTGTTCCAGGATAAAATTAGTAAGCACAACCATTATTTTGTTCTTAAAACTTGCGCATAAGGAATATCAAAGGAACAAATTTACATTTAGTGTAAAAAAAGATGAAGAATGTGTGTCTTCGGTCAAAAATAAACAAATATGGGGCTTCATAGAAGTGCTCATTTAGATGTTCGCCATAACATGTTCTTAACTGTGTTACATAGTCCACTGTGGTAGACGTCCTTGTTAGATTGAATAGTTTGATAAATGCTAAGCATGCTATGTACCAAAAATGTCAGAGGAAGAAACACTTTTTATCCAGAAGTATTACATGTAGAGTTGCAGGAATACCATCTCTAGGATGTGGGTAAAAAGGTCAAAGGTCATCAAGTGCAATGGGCATTATAAGTAAAGTTGCGGTCAATTTCAGTCTTATCTGTCCTCCTATTTCTTTGCTTCATCAATGACAATATTTGCACAAGGAGGAGTGACATTCAATTCCATAATATTAAAGAACCGTATTCCCTTTTATATGTTCTACTTGTTAGCAGCCTTATCGCTTGCACGTTAATTGTGTACAGAGGCCTGAAGTTGTGTGTATATAAAACATTAGAAATCTGTAGTAAATACGAATTATGGGGTGGGGGTAATAAAATCTGTTCTAAAATATGACATATACAACAGACTGCAACAAATGACCCCTCGTTAGAATTGTATAGAGACAGGCTTTTGTATGCATCTGTATTTCAAAAACAATTTGACCTTGAACTCAAGTTGAAGGTCAAATCAGTGTCATTTTGAGGTCAAGGTGAAAATCAGTGATGTCAAATACATCGAAAAAATGTCATTTTTTCATGATCCAGGATAAAAATCGTAAGTACAACAATTCTTCTGGTCATAAAATATGCGCACGAGGTTGAAAATAGGATAATTTCTACTTTGAGTGCATAGAAGTAGGAAGAAAATGAGTTCTTGGGTCCAAAATAGACATATCTGGTACTTCATTGAGGCGCCCATGTAGGTGTCTGCCATGAGACTGTGTGGTCTGAGGCACCGCCACTGACTGCACTCTGCCTCTGCCTGGGTTCGAATCCTGGCCTGGGCATGTGGGAAAGTTGCCAGTGACTTGGGGTTAGGCGATGGTTTTCGCCGGGTACTGCGGTTTCCTCCACTACTTACAACTGGCTAGTCACGAAATAGCCATAATTGGCATAAATGTGACGAAAAACAAAATTCGAAGTCCAAAGCCATGAGAAGTCCTTTACAGCATATCCTAGATTTACAATGGTAAAAGTCCTTATTAGAATGAAGTTTGATAAATGCAATATACCAAAGGTGTCAGGGGCTCAAACACTTAATATCTGACATAAGTACAAGTAGTGGTCCGGAAGTAGTCTCTCCTGTGTATGGGTCGAAGTTCAAAGGTCATCAAGTGCATTGAGGCCTATAAGTAAGATTTTGTGATTAATTAATGTCTCATCGGGTCTCCTATTCAACTGCTTTATCAATGACAATAATTGCACAAGGTGCAGTGGCATTCAATTACATAATATTAAAGAATCTTATCCCCCATTTCATTTTCGCCTTGTTGGCAGCCTTATCTCTTGCACGTTAAGTTAGCATAGCATAAATAAAATACACTAATTACAAATGAGTGACAGAAATGACGCCCCATTAGATGCTTTATTAGATGAATGGGTGCGGGGTAATCATACAATCTGAACTATATAAGTGACTGAAACAGATGACCTCTTATTAGAATGGTCAGGCTTTTGCATGAATGCATATAATATTTTGTAATTTGACCTTGACACTAAATTCAAGGTTAAATAATGATCATTTTGAATTCAAGGTGAAAATCTCTGAGGCGCAAAATCATTGAAAAACGGTTATTTTGTCTTATTCCAGGATAAGAATATTGAGCACAACCAGGCTTTAGATCTTAAGATATCCCTAAGAATAATGACATAGGATATTTGATTTCCAATATGGCCGCCAGTTGCCATGAAAACCAGTATGTAAATTTATTCAGGTTACTAAGTCGGTGTTTAACTGTGTGAAAGCAAAGTAACATGGGCCCAGTTAAGTAAGACATCTTTACCCCTCAAGTGTTCAGCATACTTTTGTTTAATTGACACTAGCTTTGAAGGTCAAATTTTGTGTAATAAGCTTTATTTTAAGTACAGTAGCTCCAGGCCGCCATATTGAAATCCAGTTTAGATGCCACCTGATGATAACAGCTATTTAATAATATAATATAATTAAATAATTTAATATTCTTTTCAATAGTATTAACAGTTAACTCATAAGTGGCTAGGGGTTACTTATTCTTTAAAGGTTTAGGAGGAATCAAATAATCTAGAAGTTTGAGAAGTCAACAACCCCCCCCCCCCCCCCCTCATCTAACAAACTTGAGGTTTTCTAAGCTGAAATGTAGTTAGGTATTCTTCAAAGGCTTCGACAAAATCAAATAATCTATAAGTTTGAGAAGTCGACGAACACCTCCCCCTTAACTAACAAACTTGGTGTTATGGTTAAAGTAGCTCTTTAAAGTGGGCCCTTTTCCTGATCCAACTACTGGCCATTATATTTCCAATATGGCCGCCAGATTAGATAGCAACCAGTATTAACATTTTTTATCTTGTTATATTGCACTTTCATCATCCCTTAATTGTTCCATTACCAGCTGACTTAGCTGTTAATATGGTAGAACGGCATATCATAGTAATGGTTTTGTTTCATTAACAACAGCTTTGGATGCCAAAATTTGTGTAGTTTAATTTAAATTACTGCAACTTGGTGACCATGTCAAAATCAAGTTGAGATGTCCCCTTATGATAACAAGTGTTTAATAATTAGATTCGCTATCCCAGAACCTACTTGTGGACACAAAGATCATGTTTCTAGCTAATCTGGATGCTTAAATATGCAGAAATATAGTTTTCGGCTGCGGCCACTTTGAATAGGATGTTCTAGGAACTATTCCGCGTAGCGGCGCTTCGAGCGGATCCGGACCAAAGTGGGTCAGCCCGCGTGCGCTCCGCCTGGCAGTCACATACATACGGCAAATTGATGCCTTCAAACCATGCGTGTAATAGTCGCTTATAAAAACTTTTTACGCGCGATTCACTTTCACCACTATCTTGAAATAATATACATAAATTGCTTTTATTCACCTAAGACTACTGGACGGCGCGTTTGACTGCTGGTTCTGAGAAATCATTAGAAACTCCTGTTAAAGGCATACTGTAGTAGGGTATTCGACAAGGTGACAGTGACATCTTAATTATAAGTCCATTAAAAAATACCCAACAGTTAGAAACCCATTAAACTTCGCATAAGCTATCATTGTCAGACCTCCTTTGAAAATCTCAAAAAGGGGGTCCGTATAGGTGACACCAAAGTGCCACTAAATGTGCGTATTTCATGTCTAAAATTGAAAGTTTATTAAACCGTTATGCTGCTGGTGGATAATTTAGCCAATACAAGGTGATGTGAAAATGGCTGAAACCCTGGCACATTGGTACTCATCTGAGAGTACACACGAGTCAGAGATATCCAATGAACACCAACACGGCAGGGTTAAGATGGTTTTCAAAACGAAATAGTCTCAGCAGAGAAAGGGTTAAAACACATCACCGTTAGATTTTTCTCAAACCTTGTGTTAGCTTTCATTGCCTGCCAGGTCCAATATCTAGAATAAAAAAAAGGGTCACCAGTCATGCCGTCCATATAGGTGGCGCCAAAGTGGTAAACACATTTCATTAAGGGATGAGAAATAATTCAAAACCAAGTAAGGATATTCTAACATTTTTGATATACATAAATATATAGTGGTGCCCCAACTACTGACTCTAATAATGAAATCGTATGATCGATTATTAAACTATCACTTTTGAAACAGTCAGTACGGACATAGAGGCACAGACACACACACAAACACATATGTGTGTATGTATGTATGTATGTATGTATGTATGTATGTATGTATGTATGTATGTATATATATATATATATATATATATATATATATATATATATATATATATATATATATATACATATATGTGTGTGTGTTCATGCATACATACATGAATAATACGTACGTCAACAACCTTGTGTCGCATAGGCTATAGTTTAGTTTTATGGATGTATGGGTGTGATTAATTTAATAATATCGAAACTCACTATATGCAACGATATCGTATTGTGGATGTCCTATGTTGTACATGTAAGGTTCTTAAATTTGAAATTTCAAATTACATCCTTTCCGTAATTTTCGAATTACATCCTTTCCGTAAATATTTCCGGCTTTTACAAAATCAATATGGTGGACATTTACAATGCATCTAACTCGATCGCTGGTTTGGAAGTGAAAAGAGTCTGATTTAGTCTTATTGAACGGCGCTGTCATTAATTAATGACAGCAATACATAGACCTAGCGGTCAGTGACTGAAAAGAGGGGAAATACGTTTCCCAACCCTTGGTACGTGTCCGGAGCATAGCAAAATGCTTAGGGCTTGGTTTTGGTCGGAAGCCTACTGACCTTAGATCAATAAAAAACAAGTGAATATGATACCAGCCGGTCAACCTGAACAGGCTAGCCTCAACCAATAGTCTAAAAGTCGAGCTCTACGCATACTCAGATGATGCTGGCGCACAGGTTTATCTGTAATGTAAATGATACGAGAGCCTTGATTGGTCCTTGTTTCCTCGTAACCTCACCCTGATGCCAAATCAGAAACCCCTGCTGTGTCCAACCCTTCACTATAGCGCATATAGAAATTAGTTTCTTGCTACATATCTATTCTTTTCTTCGTCTAAGCCGCTGATATAGTTTATGGGAGACGACACTAAACCCTAGTCCCGTTATAAATCAATAAAAGAAATCAATAAAAGGGTGCTAGGGTTTCGGTACTGAACCAGGTTTACTTCAATAACATTGAACCTTACTATATGCAACGATTGTGGATGTTCTGTGTTGCACATATAAGGTTCAATGCCATCCTCTAATTTATGTTAGCAGAGATGGTTTGGCATAAACCCCATAACCAGAACCAATGCTAGGCTTCTTGGTCCTTAAAGTGTCATTAACTATCATAGTGTATGCCTAGTTCCAGCAAATATTCTGGATATTTCGAAATAGAAACAATACGTACTATTTAGGTTAATAATATACGTGTTACATCTGCGCTACTCAACATTTCAAATCAAATCCGTTCTGTAAATGATTCCGGCTTTACAAAAACTTTATTCTGGACATTTTATAATAATAAATAAATTATTCTGGACATTTACAACTTTCTCGATCGATCACCGGCTGGGGTTTAAAAGAGTCTGACATAGTCCAATTAAACGGCGCACTGACTTATTTATGACGGCAATACATAGATTGAAAAGAGGAAAAATACGTTTCCCAGTTGTTTGTATGTGCCCAGATTATAGCAAAATGCTTCCGACTTAGTTTTTGGTCGGAAAGCTGCTAACATACTTTAGAGGAGCTGGCACCAAAAACCCTACCTTCCATATGATATCATAAATGAGAAAATATGAAGGGTTTATGTCTGGACTAAACCAGGGTGTAATGCGCCTATGGTCAAAGCGGGATGCATAAAATCGCTATCACGAGCTCATCTCTCTTTCTAAAACCAATGTTTTTACACGCAAAGAGTTACACGTGTGGTTCTGAAGGTGTTCGCTTGCTATCATATGTCACACACACACTCACACAAATGCTCACACACACAAACACACAGACACACACACACAGCGCCACCATAACTAGCTGTACTCTACCAGGCATGGGTGGTCCGCGCGCGTGAAGCGCCATCTATTAGGAGTGAGCGCGGGTAGAACATCCTATTCCAATATGGCCACGAGTAGTCATGGCAACCAAGGTGGAAATGTTTTCAGGTTACTAAGTCTGTGTTTGATTGTGTCTCTGCAAAGTAACATGAGCCCAGCTTAATAAAGCATTTTCATCCATCAGGTGTTCCATGTTTTGCATGTCCGAATAGAGGCTGAAAGTGTTGGAAATTTCAGTAAAAGGGGTTCTAGGTTCATAATCAAAAAGCGGAACTTTCATTAAACCTTGGCCTAAAAATGACCCCAATTCGACCTTCAATTTGAGTACAAGGTCAAATTGCTTTGTGAAATAATGATGCATACAAAAGCCTGTCTCGAGGGGTCATGTGTTGCAGTCTGTTGTATATGTCACATTTAAGAGCAGATTTTGTTAACCCCACCCCGTAATTCGTACTTACTACAGATTTCTAATGTTCTTATATATACACAACTTCAGGCCTCTATACAAACTTAACGTGGAAGCGATAAGGCTGCCAACAAGTAGAAAATGAAATAGGGAATAAGGTTCTTTAATATTATGTAATTGAATGTCACTCCACCTTGTGCAAATATTGTCATTGATGAAGCAAAGAAATAGGAGGACAGATGAGACTGTAATTGACCGCAGTCTTACTTATAAGGCCCATTGCACTTGATGACCTTTAACCTTTGACCCAAATCCTGGAGATGGTATTCTTGCAACTCTACATGTAATACTTCTGGATAAAAAGTGTTTCTTCCTCTGACATGTTTGGTAGTAGCATGCTTAGCATTTATCAAACTATCCAATCTAACAAGGACGTCTACCACAGTGGACTATGTAACACAGCAAAAAAACATCTAATGGCAAACACCTATTAAATGAGCGCTCTAATGTTCTTATATATATACAACTTCAGGTCTCTGTACAAACTTAAGGTGCAAGCGATAAGGCTGCCAACAAGTAGAAAATGAAATAGGGAATACGGTTCTTTAATATTATGGAATTGAATGTCACTCCACCTTGTGCAAATATTGTCATTGATGAAGCAATGAAATAGAAGGACGGATGAGACAGATTGACCGCAAAGTCTTACTTATGATGCCCATTGCACTTGATGACCTTTGACATTTGACCCACATCCTGGAGTTGGTATTCCTGCAATTCTACATTTAATACTTCTGGATAAAACGTGTTTCTTTCTCTGACATTTTTGGTATATAGCTTGCTTAGCATTTATCAAACTATTCAATCTAACAAGGACGTCTACCACAGTGGACTATATAACACAGCAAAGAACATCTAATGGCGAACACCTAAATGAGCGCTTCTATGAAGCTCCATATTTGTTTGTTTCTGACCCGAAAACCCACATTCTTTATCTTTATTTACACTAAATGTAAAGTTGTTCCTTTGATATTCCTTATGCGCAAGTTTTAAGACCAAAATAATGGTTGTGCTTACTATTTGTATCCCGGAACAAGAAAAAATAACCTTTTTTCGATGGTTTTCGCCTCACCAATTTTCACCTTGACCTCAAAATGACCCTGATTTGACCTTGAACTTTTGTTCAAGGCCAAATTCTGAAACTTGCTTGGTTATATTCAAAAGCCTGATTTTTGGCAAATGTAACAAGGGGCCATTGGTTACCGTCAGTTATTTAGTTCAGAATTTATGGTGGATTTTGTTACCCCTACCCCATTAATTTCCTATATTTTGGAAATCTGTCATTTTTGATACACACAACTTCAGGCCTCTGTACAAACTTAACGTGTAAGAGATGAGGCTGCTAACAAGTAGAACATTGAATGGGGGATGCTGGTACCAAGAAACCATCCTCCACCTCTCCGCACGCAAAACTCCAAAAATAAGGCCTATTTCCGAATTGGCTCATGGACTATCTCCATGTATTTCAATAGTGCTATACTTACCACAACAGTCTCCTCTATTGGTAAGCGCCACTGAGTGTATTACGTAAGATCTATCTAATTCGACGAGGAACCAGGGGTCTGTCTCACTGTGAGTGTGGGTACAGGATTTTGCGGGAAAGCTTGAGGCCTTATTGCCATCCACAGCCCGAGATGCAGGGGCGCCATTATTCACCGAACTCTGGTAGGCTGGTCTCCCCAGCGCAATATTGTTGGCTGAAATACAGATACAGCACATATGAAAAAATAAATAAACAAATATATATATATATATATATATATATATATATATATATATATATATATATATATATATATATATATATATATATATATATATATATATATATATATATATATATATATATATATGTATATATATATATATGTATATATATATATATATATGTGTATATATATATATATATATATATATATATATATATATATATATATATATATATATATATATATATATATATATATATATATATAAATATATATATATATATGTATATATATATATATATATATATATATGTATATATATATATATATATATATATATATATATATATGTATATATATATATATATATATATATATATATATATATATATATATATATATATTCATATATATAATATATATATATATATATATATATATATATATATATATATATATATATATATATATATATATATATATATATATATATATATATATATATATATATATATATATATACACCAACTAAACATGTATTCAATCACACTGGGCAAACAAATTGAATCCCATTACGGGATAAAAACATCAATAACGTTAACGCTATCTTGTACCTGGTGCTATTGTATTTCGTACTGTTTAATTGAATTGGAAACTCCTGTGCATTCCAAATGGGTTATCTAGGTAGGTATGTTATTACATACGTGTTCGCCCCTTTCTCTAAACCAACAGTATCGACCAGAGAGCAGTCTCTTCTTAGCGGTAGAGAAAGCACAATTAGTTATTTAATTCTCCCATAATATATATTCGGAAACATGTAGAATATGCTAAATCTTTGAAACTCACAGCGACCGAAAAAAGTCTGACAATTTATCTTGATGAAATCCCGCAAGCAAAACCATAGTAAGAATAACATTTAACTGAGAAATCTTTATCAAACGTTTACCGACAACACTCCTCCAAATACTGATGCCAGTTTTAAAGGAAAGCTGGTTAGCTATAGGGTGTGTCCAGGTATGATTTGTTTGCTATGGAAAAAGTACACCATATATTGATGCAATGGCACAATATGCATGTATAGAGATGCAATATGTAGGAGCAGATAAATGTTGTGTGTGGAACTGCTGCTATAAGAGATGTAAGAAATACCCTCAAAATGTGTTCTTTTGGCCTCTTGGAGGCTCCATAGAGAACTTTGAGCTGCCGGAGTTGATCATGTACTGTTGCATAGTGGGTTGTTCCAGTGTTGGCATGTGTGAAAAACTGCTGAACGTACATGTCTAACGACTTAAGTGCAGAATATTCCGAATATTTTGTTATTGGCTCTTGTATATACAGTGGAACCTGTCTACATTGAACACTAGAGAGGTTGGGCTATCCCGTTTCCGACATCGAGATCGGGTTAGCATATCACCTTCTATACTGTTCCCGATCTCGATGTTGGAACATCGTATCCAAGGTTGGGCTATGCCGTCGGGATAAGTATCTGTTAAATGCATGTGTATACAGCCCATGCCTGGCTTGCGGTTACGCCCAGTGCATAAATTTAGCAAGAAGCTACGCCGTTCGATACTTACGGGATACAGCCAGTTTATGTCGGGTGACGAGAACGGCGCAGACCCGAGCTATGTGGGAACCGATGACGTCAACACATTATATGGTGACGTCAATCTCTCTACTGACGGCGGGAAAAGTGTTCAATGTATGCAGGTGTTCGATGTATCCAGGTTCTTAGTATTAAGAGGTCGAGAACAAAGTCAAAGGTAAACATTAAATAGCTTTTAAGAGTTGGCCTGGCGTATGAAAACAAGCCTTGTAAATAAACCAGGTGATAAGGATATGCTATCATTCAGCAAGTTTTGAATGCATTTTGACCAAAGGTGAAAAGTTTCAAATCAGTGAAGGATGTTCAATGTACAAAGTTTAAATGTGGCCTACAGGAACAAACCTCGTGTTCAACGTTCATGGTAGACAGGTGTTCAATGTATCCAGGTAGCCTCCCATTTATTTTCAATGGGAGTCTGCCGGGACATGAAAAATTGTTCCATGTACGCAGGTGTTCAATGTACACAGGTGTTCAATTTGACAGGTCCCACTGTCCAGATATCTTAGCAATGAATCATACCTTTTCAATTTCCCAAGGCCTCTTACGTACCTAATCATCTTGCTGATGTACCTTTTGTAATTTACATTATGATCAATAACGATACATGCACGCATACAGTACAGGCATTTAATACCTGCACCAGTCGACCGGACGTCTGCCAGTGCCTGGTTGTACAAATACCAATGGATAACATGTCAAAAAAGACAAGCATATCAATGATCCACGTAGCATGCGAATCGAAACTACGATCAGTTGTGTTATGAAGTCAGTCATGCATCCGTGCCCAGGAAACTGGTTGCAAACGGGCGTGCGGTCGTGTATTATGCGCGGGCTCCCCATGCATTTAGTGCAGGAATTAAATGTCAGCACTGTACATACATTAATGCTCACAGCGGCTGAATAGTCCGGCAACCAAAACCCATTTTGGGGATGAATCTTGTTTTGTCAGGTATAGTTTTTTATGATTGATTATAAGTGAGTAAGGCATGCATTTTCAGGAAATGCTGGATGACACCCTGGCATCCTTGAGCATTTTGAGATAGTGGTCTCTCAAACCCACTCCCTTAGGACAAAATATGGACAAATCAGCCTGTGTCCCATTTTCAGGCCCCTGTATCTTAGAAACGAAAAATACCTACAAAGCTGATATTCACCGATCCTATAGCAAGTATAGCATGGACTTCAAAAGTAGCATTTAAACACATTTTCATTTTTTGAATAGGCCGGGGTGACCTTTGAAAGTAAGTAATTTGTTTAAACACAGCAAACCTTTATAGTCCAGCGTTTAAGGGCCATTTTTTGGCCAAATCGTTCACTTTTCGATAAAAGCGCCAAATTTGGTATATAAGTACTTTGGTATGTGAAGGTTCATTTCAGGTTGAGACTCATCTTGGCAAGTGCCCCTGGGGGTCAAATTATGACATTTAAAAACTATCGTCTAATCAAAATCCTCCGTAAGGTTTTCATTATCATACCTGCATAGAATTATATCTTTAAGTCCAAGTTGTATTCTAACTTGAGCAAATGGATATGTCTGATGTGTTCACATTTTCAAGCAACTCTTGGGTTATTTTGAAAGGTCAAATGTAGGTCAAACCAAGGTCAAATTAAAAAAAAATGCATTTTTAAACTGCTGAAAAATATTTTTGTTTTCTACCTCGTAGAACAACTTATATCTCACTCTAGCAGGTCAACCAGAGGAATAAGTGATCATTTAGTGTCTATAATTGCCAATAGATATATATAGAGCTTGGCTATCAAGGTCATGGTCACTTTTCTGAGCGAATGGTTCAAATGCACATTGTGTGCTGCGCTAATTTTAAAGATACAGGTAAGCTATTTAAACTTTCTGAGCAAAAACTGTGAATTCTTGCTATTCAAATAATTCTTTAGTATAATAAACACAGGTTTAATCTTTAGTGCTCTAGTTCAAGCTGAAATAACTTCTACAGGCAAAGCTGGCGCAATGCTAAAGGCAAGTTTATGTGACATGCACAAGGTATGCCCATCAAGTGACTGCGTGAGCTTTATATGTGCCTATGCAAAAAATATAAGTTATGCAACATCATACCCTATCATTGAGCCACCTGTTGACTTCAAAACCTGGTGTAAAAGACTAGCTGAGACACATCCTCAGTTAAAGTACTGGTCCATTGTCTTTGATTTGGAACTCCTGGTCCTGGAGTTTGTTAGGGCACTTCGGGAAGGAAACTTCTACATGTGTCTGCAAATGCTTGATCAGCTAGCTCCCCGGATGTTTACCCTTGATCATAATCATTATGCCAGGTGCCATGTGGCTGCCTGTGCACATCAGAGATATGATTTTTTTTAAAGGACAAGCATCCACTTATCCACAGGGAGTTTCAGGATGGAAAGATTGTGGTTCAGAAATCCAAACATGTATTTTCTCTCATTGCCTTGGATCAGAATCATGAGCAAGAGAATGAGTCTGTAAAAGGTGTAAGAGGTGCCATTGGCCTGACTGAAAATCCAGTGGCCCCTGCAAAGGTGGATGATTTCAGGTACGGAGGTTTCTCGTACAGCGAAGGAATTTGAAAGTTCCTTTCTTCCAAGCCTAGACAATGATGTCCGTCACCATGAACAAGTGCATGGAGTACAGCTGTCTTTTGCTAAAATCTGTGATCAGTGCTATTGAAGAATTGGTTAGCCCTTTCATGGAAGACAGCCCCGATTTATTGGTGCTTGTTACCAAAGACATTGTGCCAGAGCCTGTTATAACGGCTATGAGCACTGAAAATCGGTCAAAAACAGTATGATGCATACATTAGGGAACGTTTGAAGGGTAGCACCAAGGCAGTTTCAGACACCATCTCGAGAAACAAACTTCCAGTGTTTGGTAGTCCGAAAGAAAGAATTAAAGTGA
Organism: Maea johnstoni; assembly: GCA_963942565.1. NCBI lineage: Eukaryota > Metazoa > Annelida > Polychaeta > Spionida > Magelonidae > Maea > Maea johnstoni. The sequence continues at coordinate 11,259,826 of OZ012698.1, forward strand.
ATACGCAGATTTCCTCTCTGAAGAGTGACTGTAATCCCTTTGATCGGTTGTACATTGCATGCCAGATGAGAGATGGTAACCTAGAAAAATTCTTTAAACATGAGAACCAGTCTGAACCACCATCTTTGGCATCAATGGGAAAGCTGAGACTTGGACAAACATCTGATCTACTTCCTTGTTTCAAGCAGGATAGAGGTTTATCTCCACCAGAAGTGGATGTGAAAGATTTCGATGGTGTGGCATTAGTAAATATGCTGCCACCTAGACAATGCAAAACCTTTGATGAATATGCGAGGACTGTGTTCCTGCCATATACGATAGCACAAACCCAGTAGGTAGAAAGGTTGGACATTGTGTGGGATAGCTATAATCCAACAAGCCTGAAGCAGAGTACTAGGGAAAGACATGGCCACGGTGCCAGTAAAGGGTCACAGCTAAAAGTGACAGTTCCTGGGAACTGGCAGAATTTCTTGCATTCTGATGATAACAAGCGTGAACTCTTTACCTTCCTCGCTGTACTTGCAAAATCCACCCACATTAGGGCAAACTGTAAGTCAGCTCATGTGCAGAAGCTCTGAACCTGTTGATAAAGATGGTCTGTCACCATGTAACCATGAGGAGGCTGACGCCAGAGTATTTGTCCATGTGGTTCATGCTGCCAATAGTGGCCATGGAAGGGCTATGATTGGCACTGTTGAGACAGATATTACTGTGCTTGCTGTGTCAAACATGCATAACATGCAGAATGTCAGAGAAATATGGTTGACTTTTGGCACACGAAAGTTTTTCAGGTATATACCATGTCACTTCATTGCAAATCAATTCAGCAAGACAACAAGTAATGCCCTTACATTCTTCCATGCATTCACCGGATGTGACAGTTTCTGCCTTCTTTGGGGTTGGCAAAAAGACTGCATAGGAGCCTTGAAAAGCATTTTCTGCTGTGAAAATTAGTCAAGCTCTTGAGAAGACTTTGCGCTAATTGAAAGGTTCACTGTGTTGTTAAACAGTCAGACCTGCCTCTTAAATGATGTGAACCAGGCTCGCCAAGCCCTATTTGCACACGGCAACCGGACAATTGAGCACATACCACCAACCAAAGCAGCCTTGGAGCAACACGTCAGAAGAGCAGCATATCAAGCTGGTCATGTGTTGGACCAAACCTGCGAGGCACTCCAAGAGCTACCTAGTCCATCCAACTGGGGTTGGCAGCCTGTACCGGGAGGTTGGACACCACTGTGAAGAACATTACCTGAGGCTTCCAAGGCATGTCATGAATTGATTCATTGCAAGTGTAAGAAAGTATGCAGATGACTGTGTATATGCTATAAGCAAATCTGAGTTGTACTGCCCCGTGTCTGTGTGCTGGACATTGTCAGCAGCCAACAAGACTCCAGTAAACAGATCTAAGAGGTATGAATAATCCACCACAGGCAGAGACTTAGCCTAAACCCGTCCTACCTGTCTTTTGAACAAGCAGTTTCCTGAAAAACACCTATTTGGTCAGGCTAAATTTCTCTGCAGAAATTTTAATATAGACTTTTTAAGGGTAATAACAACATTTTCCCAACAATTTCTCTTCTAGGACATGACTCAAATGTAAATTGCCCTTTTTGACATAAAAGGCTGTAAAATGTAGTTGGTATAAGGATTTGAAGTAGCTGTGTAGCTAAATCAGGACAGGCAGAATATTTGGAATTACTGTTTTGGATAAGCATTTTTGAAATCCTGGCTAAGATCCTGACCACAGGTTAGTCCCCATGTCAGTGCAATTAGGGCAAGTTTTCTTGATATAGTAGTGGTGGTGGTGTGAGCCTAAATCACAAATACGACATTCACCACAATTAAAGAGTCAAGATTGTATCTTTTGAATGAACAATGTGCATGGTATATGAACAGTATATAACGTTATGGTTATACGACCTTCATTTGACCTCTTAATGCTTCAATTGTGACCTCCAATAGTGTTATGATGGTGGTAGGAGCCTAAATCACTAAATTAGTATTCACCATCACATCATGGTGTAGATCAGGTTTTCATAACCTATGCAAATACAAGGTATATCCCCAATATCTGTATTTAAACGTGTATGACCTTCATTTGACCTCTACAAGCCTTGCGCGTGACCTACACATATTTAAAGGCTTCTTGATAATTGTTTGAGCATTTTCATTGTGATATAACCAAAAAACATGAGAAAATAAGGTTGTAACAAGGTATTCTGAAATCAAGCTTCCTGATTGGCTGGTTCTTTTTAGAACTCCCAAAAACATGAAATATAGTCAATATCGCGGTTGGGTCTCAGCTTTAAATGAAAGCCCATGCTAAAAACTACCTATGTACCAATTTTGGCGCTTTTATCGAAAAGTGAACAATTTTTCCCCCTAACCGCTGGACTATTAGGCGTTTTCAGGACCCTTATATCACACGATGAAAAGGTTGCACAACCCAGTCAGTCACCGGTACGTAAAGGTTCTACGTAGGGAGGATGAAAATTATTTAGAAAATTAGGAAATTATCTCAAACTCATGAACATATAGCATTTTTCCTGATTTTCGGGCCTGTGGATCTCATGAAAATAGAATGTACATGGGGTTATTTCTCAATCAATAATAAAGAATATTTTACAAGGATTCCCTAGCTGATGATTGTCTCTTGTGTTTACAAGGTAGGACCTAGAAAACTTTTTTTCAGCATCCTTTCTCATTCACCGAACCTTTGTTTCTCAAAAAGCAAATTAATTAATGCACAGATGTGCATTTGGAGGATGTTTGATTATACAATCCTGAACCCGTTGTTTGAAACAGTACAGACATTTAATTCCTGCACCAGTCGACCGGACGTCTGCCTGTGCCCGGTTGTACAAACACCCATAAATAGCATGTCAAAATCGTACGTCGAGCACATCAATGACCCATGTAGTTTGCAAATCAAAGATACGTTCAGTTCTGAGGTCATCCATACACCCATGCCCACGAAACTTGGTGGCAGTCGAGCGCGCAGTTTATTATCCCCGGACTGTCCACACATTTAGTGCAGGAATTAAATGACGGCACTGTTAGCATCACATTTCCAGTCGCTTTCAAAAGGTGCTGATTCGCTGGTTCAATACCAGATCGACATATTGATATCTGTTTTCACACCTATGGGCATAGCCTAGATTTCTAGTCTATCATGTCTTTTTTCTGTCAGCAAGTTTTTGTGTCAAGGTGGCAAGAGTGGGCAAATTGGTTAACATCTATCTCACCAGTTGAATAGAGGACTCTGTTCGAGTATGAGATATTGAAGCCATTAGCGATAGGAGGACCATATGATACCATCCTTGTGCCAATACTAGTACAGTACAGCCATTTACTTCCTGCACCAGTCGACCGGACGTCTGGGACTGCCTGGTTGTACGAAACCCCATGGATAACATGTCAAAAAATAATCCAAGCACATCAATGACCTTAACGTAGCTTTCTAATAACATCTACTTTCAATTTTGAGGTAATTCATGCATCAATGTCCATGAAACTGGGTGCCCATCGGGCGTGCGGTCGTCTAGTGTGCCCGGGCTGCCCGCACATTTAGTGCAGGAATTAAATGTCGGCACTGTACGTCACCGCATTGTCTGGAGAACGCAGAAGGGAATGTCAATATCTCAGGGATAAGAACCTAGTCTACCATTTGCACTGCATATCAACAATTTATGCTCAACAGACACGTCCCTTAGCAACAGGCTAAGCGTTATAACGTATTCAGTGAAAGATGTTTGCATTAAATGAATTCCCACCGATTAGAGACTATGCAAGATTAACAATGACAAATATCACGACCCTGTGGTCGATAATTCAGATATGAACATGATTATAGTACCAGAAGTCTTGTGAAGAACCTGTTCGATCAATATTTGTTGAATATATAATTTAGACTGGCAAGAAGTATGGTCTACTAACTACCTAGGGCAGCACATTTTGCATTGCATTGTTTGTCGTACTGTTTGACATTAGCATGAACAGGTAAATGTGATGTCGCATATCATACTATACAATGTTTCTTGTACTATACTCTGCTTGACATTAGCAACGATAGGTAGCAGTCAGGTCATATAATAGTATCATAAAATACGTTTCTTGTTCTATACTATGTTTAACATTAGTTATGACATATAACTGTTGGGTAATGTGTTATACATACAATGTTTGTACTGCAATCTGTTTGACATAATTGACAGAAACTGTAAAAATGTATGTCACACAATACAATTTCCTTTCACTATTCCCTGTTTCACATTAGCAATGAGAGGATGATTTAGTATTGAGTGTCCGTAGGTCATAAAATACAATGTTTCCAGTACTGTACTATGTTGGACATTAGCAATGACACGTTCCTGTCAAGTTATATGTCATACAATACAATGCTTCTTGTACTATACTTTGTCTGACACTAGGTTTGAAAGGCTATTGGATCTATTCATTATGCAGTGTAATGTGTATTGTTCTATACCCTTATATCAGTTTTGTCAGGCAACTTGACAGGACATTCCTAATGCAATACTATGTATTTGTACTGTTTATTCTAATCAAATAATTGATCTTAAGAGTAAATATAAAGCGTCTCATTGGGCTATATCAAAACAGAATCAAAACCAAATAACTACCAACTTGTTGATGAATGTCTAGACCATGTAAGGCAATCGATAATGGCTAAAAGTGTAACTTTGAAACCAGTCTTATCTGTGCTTGAATTATGTTAAACTTAAATACTAATGTCACTAAATGCATCATTTTACCAAATTTACTTTCAAATGGCTTTTTGGAATTGACATAGTTTGACATAGTCCTTAAGGACACAAAAAACGCTCCCCACCCCTCATCCCCAAAAATCAAAAGATTATGTGAATCTTCACCATGAGATGACATCAAAAGCCACTCTTGATTTTATCGGTACAACTGGCCCCAGGGAAGCAAAAGAACTCTCAAATATTTTAACTTAACATTTTGTGAAGCAGCTACAGAAGATGTGGCTTCTTGCTCGTTGTTCGAAGTAAAGGACAGGATAAAAATTTGATTCCAACTGACATCTTTGTATTGTCTTGTATTTCTGTAAATTTTCCCACCTCGAGATCATCAATGCGTTTGAATACTTTGATATAAAAACGATGACATGATTGTTTTGAAATAAATGGAAACATGAATAATAACTTACAATTTCAATTCACGTTGAAAATACTAGTTATAAATTTGTATCGTTGAGTGGTTAGGCCTTGGTTTTTGCCCGGTACTCCGGGTTCCTCCACCAGTTACAACTGAGTAGTCACGACTTAGCCGCAATATGGCAGAAAAAGTGACGAAAAACAAAGTCTGGTCTACACTAATAACTTGAACAAGAGATGTACAAGAATGCTTCCAACATAAATTAGCCAGTTTGAAATCATTTCAACAACAAGTACATCTTTCTTTATAAAAAAGGATTATGGACAAAAAGAAAAATATCTTAAATAATATACCCTACATTTCGTCAACATGAGATACGACGTCCAATATTACCCTAAAATGTGAATTATATCTGACCATTTTTGTTCGAATATTGGAAGTTTTCCCTCAATCTCGGCATAATATTGTTCATATTCATATTCATAAGTTAATTGGAGTCATAGAACGTTTTTTAAATGATATTCTTGCTGATGAAACGCTTTGAAAAAGACGCTGCAGGAATAACTGGGAAGATATCAGGTTTGACAGAACTGAACATGAAGTTTACTTACTTATTCTAGTAGTGGTCCCATTGGACGAATAGAGGAGAACACTGGTCAGGACGAAGACCCTCAATGCATTAAAATGTAACATAATCCCACGTATTGCAATTAAATTGATATATAATACTAATGCTTGCTTACTAAAAATCAGAATTTGAACTTCCCTTTAATTAAGAAAGAGAACCGAAGCAGTCGTTCATGCTATCAGAACGGATGAACTGTAAACACCAACCAGCAGAGTGCAGATATATAACGTTTAGCGACAGGATATGTAGGAGTTCTAGCAACCAATCAATAGGTCTATCGAATACATGCCAGAGTGAGGTCACGTGATGATATGGGACTAAGTAATCACAACGGACTTATGCAATCCAGGTATAAATTATCTAAAGCGCATAGACCTGCAATTTAAAATTGATAATTATATGTCAACATACATATGTATACTAGTATATATATATATATATATATATATATATATATATATATATATATATATATATATATATATATATATATATATATATATATATATATATATATATATATATATATATGTATATATATATATATATATATATATATATATATATATATATATATATATGTATATATATATTTATATATATATATATATATATATATATATATTTATATATATATATATATATATATATATATATATATATATATATATATATATATATATATATATATATATATATATATATATATATATTTATATATATATATATATATATATATATATATATATATATATATATATATATATATATATATATATATATATATATATATATATATATATATATATATATAATTTATCTTCCTCGCCTTACTTTAGAATAACATAAAATATAACTCAATTTATATACATACTTTTGAATGGAGTTTTTATATATATATATATATATATATATATATATATATATATATATATATATATATATATATATATATATATATATATATATATATATATATATATATATATATATATATATATATGTATTCACCAACTTTGCACCGTATAGGAGTTTAATGTTATGATTTTTAGGAAGCTTGGATGTCTATGTGCAGCACATGTGTATCAGATGAACCTTATGATATAATTGACATGCAGACTCTATTCTAAAGATTACACTTGTCCAGATCTTATCGCAGCATCCACTCACACTACCTCACAAAGTATTCCAAAGATACTACCATATGTATTGGTGCATAAAGGAAATAGTACCTTCTTTAGCCATAGGTTACATAGGTTACAACAACCACAACTGTTGGCTATAGTAGGCATTGCAGAACAGAGGAATTAGACGAGAGCTTCAGGCAATAAGCACAAAAAGGAGAAACTCTAAATTAATTGAAGGATAACGATTCTTTTATCTCCTATCCAGAAACATATAGGCTTGCCCTTACAAAGTTAAGTACACGTTATCTGTTGTATGATGCCTTATAGCCAAACCCTTTTTTACATCAATATGTCAATAACCATTTTGCTTAACCCATTTACAGCTACTGCCCCCCATCACAGGTTATTACAATAGCTTCGGGAGATTTTAAGGTTTCGTTCCGAATCTCGAGGAGCAAAAGAAACGAATTAATAATCGGATTATGCACATTTAGTGACAAAATGTGTATTGGACTACGGATTATCAGTTTCTATATCATTCTATTAGTTGAGCAAATAGGTAATAAAGTTATGAACCTAATAGAAATTAACCAACGGTTTATGTCAATGAAAAGCATATGAATATGGATGAATATGGATGCAGTGACTTGAATTTGTGTTGTTTAAATCATGAAAGGTTGGACAAATGTTCTCGGCTGTGATTATGAAGCCAGTTTACAAAGTTAACAAACCCGCCGTACATTCGTGTAGCCAATCAGCAGGCAGGTTTCCATTTCCTTCACATTCGTTATGTAAAAAAGAAAGAGAAAGATTAAAAGGAGATTCCATTTTCATGAAATACATCATAACACCTGCAACCATTCTGTATATGATACATCCTCGAAAATGGAAAAAATGCGGGTTTGCAAATCATCATGGCACCGTTGATGGCCCAGTTTCTTTCTGAAGATTCACACAGAATATACGATTATAAGGCTTAACATATAGCAGAATTAAAAACAAATTAAGAGAGTAGTAGAACAAACAACTCGGTTACCCGCTCTTTTTCACTACCATAACAACTCTTCAGGCGAGCTATGTGAAAAAGTTGCCAGTGACCTTGGGTAAGGAATTTCCGGGTTTTCTGCGGGGATTTATCTTTGACATTCAATTGACAATTGGAGATTCATCTTTAGAGAGGTACATGTACCGTATGCATGTTCCACCTTTGTTTTCATCAATGCCCCATATTATGAAGG
>OZ012698.1:11268157-11298157 GCA_963942565.1 Maea johnstoni
GAGAGTCAGTCTATTTTCCATACCACTTCTGATTGGCCGGTGGCCCAAGGGGTGGGTTTGACTGCCCATTGACAAGTTTGTCACTTTGTGATTGATTGTTACCTTGGCATGGCTGGATGGGATCCTCGGACCCAATGTGCATGCGTCAACTCCTACTGCAGTTCCCGGCAGTCTGGGTTGTCATAGGTCTCTTGGTCCGTAACGTCATGCAACACATATACCATGTTACAATTACTATGAGTGGTCATATAAAACTCTAACACACTCACATAATGTTTTACAGTTTGCCTGCTATGATACTAATTTCAATATACTACTAGTGCGTAAACATGTACATTATCAGCACTGTCTGAGCACAATTGTTTAAGTTTTTTCCTATGCCATGAATTATAGCACAGATCTGAATCAACAAGGTATTTAATAAATGAATATATTAACTCTGTGACCCTGACTCACATTCCCTCAAAGCAAGACATGTTATTATAAACTTGAAAATAAATCCACATGTATCATTGTCTCAGTGTTCTATCATGAATGACATAGGTCAGTTCCTTTACCACAGATCAGGATTGACAAAGAATCTGATAATTGTATCAACCATATACTGTAGAATGGCTAATTTTTCTGGGAATTTTATTTTACCGTTTTTTTCCCAAATGCTTTTAAACGGGATAAGGTACTGTTACTGCCGAATAAAGCTGCTGAAATGGCAGAAACCTGTTTCTGCCAAAACGGCACAAACTTGTTTCTGTCACGGTAAAAACACCTCTTGGGAGAAACAGCCAACCCTGACTGATACCATAAACAGCTGCAATGAAATAGTAACATATTAATTAGAGTTTATAAAGATGAAGTTGTTGGCTGCTGTTTCTCTGAATGATTGTTACCATCTAATTGGCTATTAAAGCTAGCTTACAATACACAATACGCATGTTTACTGTAAACGTTTTAGAGTTTGATTCAGCGGTGGAATAATTATCACTATTTCCTCCATAAAGATCAACCACAATGAATCGAGTGATTTTTAGAAGATGATTTACATGAATAGAAATTATAACCACAAGGTATCAAAACGATGTGGTAAAAAGAGTGAGAAAACCAGACTTTGTATACGAAAATATTTCGGAAATGAAATGTTTGCAACAATGTGATAACTATACATCACATTACAATTGATATGACTTGACTTCGGGAACTCTTGAACATAATCCATCAAAATACACTGTTAAAGGGTTAAAAAGGTATTTCAAGTGTTCTTATACGCACCAGAAAAAAACGTCTATGGACAAAATGCTTGGATAATAACTATTTCAGCCGAAGATTATATTCATTTATATGTGACAGATCATTTGGACGCCGTAGATACATATGGGTCAATATTAGCGTACATACAGCTACTGTTTTAATATTGATAATGATATATCAATACATTTTGATGATACAGAAGTTACCTCCTAATTTCATAGCAACGTGAATGTTGCACCTCTTTTGTTGAATAGCTTATCATAATAGTAATTGCGTTATTAGATGATGAACCTAATGTTTGTGTAATCATCATAACATTTCAGACGAAATTTACTTTATTTAGCCTTTGGGCTATTCGATGGGTCAAGAATGGCCAGGTCTATTCGAGCAGTGTAGAGGACAGGGAGTGGCACGCGCTTAAAGAATTATTTTTGGAAATATTGCATTAAATTGATGTGATACAGATTTTTAAAACGTTGTACCCCATACGTTAGCCATGAAAGCAACCTAGGACAACGAACGAGGGTTACCATTGAGAATAGGAAATCTAAAAATACACACTGTTCAGGGTATACCCACACCATGTATTGAAAGATGTTGAAATATTCCTTAAGCAGCATGCAATACTTTGATTTCAGGTGGACAAGAGATGTTCCTACCATGGAGTGAGGATAAATGAGGCTTGTGGCTGTAGATGTGAAATGCCATATTTCGGCAAGCTGTGCGAAAAAAAGTATCAAGGTACGTTTTAACCAAACGTATACTCTGTATAATATATTTGTATATAAAAACAACATTTCTTTCCTTACTTTTCAAAAATGTAAAGATATGAAGAAGTGCTGTTTTTATTTCAAGTGTCATATGCATATTGTTCTAAACCATGATGGTTTGGTGCACAAGAACGATTGAGGTCCATAATGTTCTGCATACCACAATGCGGAATAACTGATTTTCAACAAAAAGAAGATTTCTTTCCTATCTTTTCAAAAATGTCAAGGTGTGAAAAAGTGCTGTGTTTATGTTATGTGTCATAGTGTTTAAAACCATGATGCTTTGGTGCACATGCACGACTTTGATCCATAATGTTATGCACACCATACAGGCAATTGATCTTCAACAAACCTCCCCTATCCCAACCCCACCACCACCTGAGAAAAATAACCTACTGCACATCTATACAATTCACAGCTGGCTATTGAAAGGTTTAGTAGGTTCATTTTTGTAAATAGTTGGTACATTCAGTAACCATTTCAAACCAATTCAAAGTGTTAACAATATGCATAAATGCTATTCACATGGTAGTGGTTGCGCTTGGGAAACAAAATAATGGCAACTTTACTAAGAGCTTTTAGGGCGGTCCTAATTCCCAGAAGCCAAAATATCCAAGGACGGTTAACCGGAAGAAGAAGCAAAATGCTCAGTGCACATCAAAACTCGCATTGGCTCTTTGGTTTCTTAGGTAATAGCACATCTTCGATCCTTTTCAGCAAACATATAATAAAAAGTGCATATCTGCAACCATTAGCCAGGCAAGAAACCTAAGCCTACACATTATCCCAGTGTTGACACACTGGGCGCATCTCCGTAGGCGTAGAGTTGACAAAGGTACACTTCCATCAGTTTAACACATGAGTACCGGTATCTAAAAAAACACTTTTTGTGAAAAAATCTTTTTTGATCAGAATATATTTCGTAGAATATTTGAATACACAATACTTATCAAAACCAATCTCAAAACACTCCTTAATATACTTTGTACATTAATTACCATAAACAATTGTTATTTTCAGATCCCTTGGTAAAGGGTACGCCATGCTGTTAAGAGTTAAAATTGATTCTGTTCAAAAGCCCGCTATCTTTTAGTTTCCTTGTTGAGAAAGGCCCGGAACATTATTCGTGGCCTTCCAAAAAGGATGAGTATTTTAAGAATAACAGTAGTATGTTAAGAATTTATTCTACTCCAAACCCACCTATCTCCAAGTTCTGCTTATGGCGAAAAGTGTAGGACCATTGTTTGCGGCCTTGGAAAACGTCTATCGTAGGGAAGGATTAGTAATTTTAATTGCCCACACAATAAACTGCATTAATATATGTTGACGAAAGTCACTGCACCATTGTCTGTGGATTCAAGAGTTTAAAAATGTATATTATATATATATATATATATATATATATATATATATATATATATATATATATATATATATATATATATATATATATATATATATATATATATATGGAATTCCTATGAATTTGGGGGAGCATGTAGAAAAGAGATGTGCTTTCCTTGCATACATATAACTATTCGTCACATCTATCATCAATCTCATTGGAATCTAGCATAGTTCTGAAGATTTAGATATTTCGGAGTGTTGATATTTTGGGTCTCAATCTAAAGTTTTGGAGCAGAAAGCTGTCTGAGTCGTTTGTTAATGTAGTCTAGGACATCTTGTACTATATACAACAGCCCCTCCCTTATCTGCAGGTTTAATGGAAAATATACTTATCGGTCAATAATGATTTAATGGCCATCTGTTCTTCTGTAGGTACATTATTAAAATTTGATTGTTGGCACTTGATGAGTCAAAAGGTCCATTTTATTTTGTCTAATGAATATTTCCACTGAAGTCAGTGGGGGAGGGGCAAACCATACACACAATTGTTTTGAGAATGCCTATCAGTTGATGACAGTTGTTTGTCATTAGAGGTTAGGTTCCCTTCAGTTACGCCAGAGGAAATCCTACGTCCTCCATAATACTCCTGTCCTGCTAGTCTTGTTAGTATTAATGCTAATGCTACTTGAAGTTTGTCTCTTCATTTCCAGAAAATATAGTACCCAGACCTCATGGCAATCCACCATTGAAATACACGGGAACCTTGGGGTCATACCTCAATCTCCTCACAGGCATGCCGTTTCCGCAAGATGGCACTGTCGTAGGATGGGTGTATTATATGGTTACAGGTAAGCATTTTGCTAGGTCGATTCTACGCTTGTATGATAGATATCATATGGAAGGTACATTGATTATTATCTTAAGGTGAAATAGCAATGACATATTGTGCGAGAAATACGATGTTCTGCGTTCACATTACCAATATTCTTCAGGCCTGCCCCGATAGCCTAGATGACTATATATATATATATATATATATATATATATATATATATATATATATATATATATATATATATATATATATATATATATATATATATATATATATATATATATATATATATATATATATATATATATATATATATATATATATATATATATATATATATATATATATATATACACATATATATATACATATATATATATATATACATATATATATATATATATATATATATATATATATATATATATATATATATATATATATATATATATATATGCGTGTGTGTTGTGTTCCTTTTAGACTATGAACTAAACTATTTTCCTTCTATTTCCTTTGTTACAGGTAGGCCGTTTGTTGGTATTTATCGACCTGTTGGTGATGATCTCTTCAGACTGCTCTACAAGACAGAGCTCCCCTACACAGGCACTGACAAGCATAGCTACCTCATGGAATGTCCCTGGCACGTGCAGCAAGGAGATATCATTGGCTTACACGCAGTCCCTGGCAGATACAACAGCATACGTATTTGCGTAGAAAATAATCACTGGAATACAGACGCATGCGCATATGGTACATACGGTTCTTATTCTGTCGACGACACTCTCAGCGATGATGCCCTCAAAGAGGGAAACAACTACACTCTGAAGAAGTCCAACCAGCCACGCAAATATGCTGTACAAGCTTTGTTCTTTTGATCTGTAAAGAAGCTGATCCAAAGTATCTTCTTTGTAACCTCTACACTGATTGAACTTAAGGTGATCTGTGCCATTGCAACCTACATGTAGAGAAATCTGGAGATATACCTTGTTACATGGTTATATGCTGATGTGAGGTTTGTGTTGAGATGGGGCTGGTAACTAGGTTGGAATGGTACTGATCACATTAATTCAAGCATTAACTGCCTGGTCAGCGGGGGATAATACACAACCGCACGCCTATGATTGCCACCCAGTTTCTTGGGCACTAATGCAACCACAGATCCCTGACCTCACAATTGATCATAGCTTTGATTAGATAGCCTGGCCCATTGCAGTTCTTGGATATATTTTTTTCACATGCTATCCATGGGTGTAAGTACATCCAGGCACTGGCAGACGTCCGGTAAACTGGAACTAAATGTCTGTACTGTACAAACTTATCTTATGGTAGAAACGTACTCGATAGCAGGGTCATTTTTGAAAGTTTAATATCTGGTTACCGAATTAAAGAAAGATAACGACACGTACTGTGTTTAAAATGCTACACCAAAGGCAAACAGTATTTTGAAAAGGCCCTGACAGCAATGCATCTATATGTTTTGATTGACATTGTAAGGTGTGTTTTTCCTAACACAGTATGAACTGAATTATTCGGAAGGGTTATTATTTGTTAGTGCATCTAGATTATTATCGAATCAACTAAGCCATCAAATGTTATAAAAGTAAAACAGGCAGTCCTCTTAACTTAATTCAAATCAAGAGGAGACTATTTTCTCAAGTAAATACTAGTTGATACTGGGCTGGTACATGCTTCAATGAATAAATTTCACAAAGTACTAGGAATGCGTTGGCAAAGACCTGTTATTAGTAGGTGAACCATTGTTTCCTTTATCTCTTAGAAAAGAATTACGTATGATCTATACTCCATGATGTGTTGAATCTCGCACAATCAGGATTATTCTAATACTGAGCATGATTCAAGGCAGGTGATTGTCTAGAACTGCAGATAAAATTTAAAGAAAAATGTTAATAGTGAAACATGAGCTGAACCGATTAATCTGGGGAGAGCCACCGATTTATGATACAGCCATGGTACTTATCTTAACCCATTCACACTCAGAGTTTCATTAGAAAGCATTGTCTGCTACTTTCACACTTATGAACATAACTTATGAATGAAGCAAAAGTTCACAAACTATTTGAAGGAGCGTTGAAGTTTAGCTTCTGGTCAATATTTCTCCTTCAAATGTTTTCAGGAAAATGCTTTTGTAAGTAAAATATTTCCAAAAACGTTACTTTGCAAACAGTTAACCTGTTTTAGATGCTCTGAGTGTTAATGGGTTAAACCACACTCCATTTCCCTATAAACATATATCAAGGCAGCAGAAATGTGGTATTAAATGAATGAATAAATGTTTAGAAGCACAAGGACACACAAAGGTCATTTAGGGCTATAAGATATTAACAAAAACTAGTCCTTTGTCATTGCTGAAGAACAATGACAAAACATGATCATTCTAGGTGAAAGAAGAAAAAGAGTGAGAGTATGAGCAGAGCCTTCAGATCCAAAATGGACCAAGGGATATTTAAGATGGCATATTCAGTACCTGTCAATAATGGCCATCGTGTAAACATACTTCCTGTGTCGATTTCACGCAAATAAGAACTGTGCATTATAATGTATTGATTAATGAACCTCATTTTTATCACAGTAGATGTTTGATGAAGAAATCATTTTGCTGGTAATTAGTTAATGAATTGTACCACATGAGAATACTGTCACAAAATAAATATACAGTACAGCATAATGATTTGGTTGTTATTTCTCCTAGACGTTTTTGAGAGAAGCTCACTCTTTGTCAAACTTTAAAGTCGAATTATTAAGAGTGGCTTTATATTTCGCTGTATCATTTGCTCTCTTTGTGTAATGTTTAAGGAAAAAGAGGTTTGCATGGGGAGATTTCCTTAACATTTGTTAGATGTATGCAAACCTTGCCATATAAGATAATGAGATTAATTACTTTGTAATGACTTTCAACGTCTCCCTTAATAATTGTGTTGTAAGTCAATGTAAAGTCTTCATATACCAGTTGTTGAATCCACGATTGAACATCTAGCCACATATTTTGAACTTCCCTACATGCTAAGAGCATATGAACATTGCCATCCAAACCTTCACCACATACTGTGCCCTCAGGGCTGTTTTAATTCTAATAATTTTTAAAACAAAAGCTACCACATTCTAAAAAGTTGGTTTGGAGACTGATGGTAAAATTAAACTCCTCTATATCCAGTGGGCTTTCTAAGGTGTTCTATACATGACCAATAACTGTCCTTTGGAGAATAAGAAAATTAAGAAGCAAATAGTAGTAGAACAAACCACTAAAAATCTTTTTAATATCCCTAATATGTCCTCTGGGTATCTACATGAAAAATTGCCAGTGACCTTCAGTTAGGAATCCCCGGGTTTTCTGTGGGGATTACTCTTTAACCTTTAACCTTGCACTAACAATTGTGGATTCTTCCTGAAGTAGGTTTCGATCCATGCATTGAATACATGTATTCATTGATCAATTCCAGACATCCAATTGATCTACATATTGCCCATCTTTTTTAAGTAAATACATCCTTACATCATGTAGCAGCATGTAGTTCTTTGTAGTTGTTTCACTTCAGCTGGGGTCCTATAAGGAATATCAAGCCACTACTGATGTTCAGAACGTCAGTCCATACAAATCCATATATTTCCATATATTGTCCTTCAAAACTACAAGCCCAAGGCACAATAATAACCAAAATGTGATATACAATCCATACAATTTGACTTCTAATTATGTGATACTTAGATGCATATTCAAGTAAACAAAAAAGAAACTGTTATTCACTTTTTCAGAAATACATTCAAAATTCAAAGTTTGTAAATTCAAAGAACATCAATGCTTCACATACCTCTTTAATTCAAAGTTCAACTCGAAATATAAGAGCCTTTCCCTCTGTTACCTACTATACAGCCTATCAGACGCTACTGTCGCCGGTATCTTTCCACGTGATGTACCATATCACTTTCACTGGTAAGTGGTTAATTATTAACTGGAGTTTAGGGATGCAGTTAACCACTTGTTTTCCAAAGTTTCTGTCACATATTTAGGTTTGGGTTATTCATTTACTTTACCATACAATGGTATTCAGAACACATTGAAAAGCTTGATACCATAGATACATCCTTACATTGAAAGTCATTACATTGTTGGTCATTCAAGAGTAAAGAATCTAATTCCTTAGACAATCTAAGAAGTGTTACCTTTAACTGATGTCCCAAATAGTAATGATTATGCTTCTGTTTCCACTGCTGGTTCTCATTATTTTGTGATTTTGGTAAATGCTTGTCAAGATTATGATAATTTTGCTAGTCTGAAACCCTTATCTATCCATCACGTCCGCATTATAGATCAACACGTACTCTGTGACTTCTTACTGTAGTGCTTTTTTGTCTGCAAAGGTAGTATGTGAGGAGCTAGCTTCCCTTGCTGCGAGACGAACAACACCAATTCAGTTACCATTACCCGAGCTGTGGGGAGGGGTGAAAAACAGAAGACAACGTGGCGTACAAAAGTTTACTGTACTTAAACTGCTACAATGTATCAATTGACATGGCAATAATGTATCGATGAAACAACAACAAGAGCTCGTAGAACTCGTAACAAAGAAGCTACAATGTATCCGTTGAGCCGTCGCCGGACTCTCGTGTCGTCGAGTCTCACCATCACTAAAAAGAACCGTTACGTGTCAGAGAAATAGCAACAAAGTATCGAGCTGGTTTTGCTCTAGTGACCTCTAAAAAGTTGGAACCTAGTTTAAACGTGAGGTGCCGTGCAAGGCCCCGAACCGCATAATTCGCAACTGGTGCGCATTGACATAATTAACCGTAGGGTAACGTACCACATGCAACAACTTTACTCTAACAACAGTGCATAGAACAAAAACGGTCTAGTGACCGAATACCACCTGACCATATCTGGCCCGCGAGGGGGTCCAGAGTGTAGTAATTAATGTAAAATTGAGTTTCTCTCGGGATGCACCGGGGGTGACATCTAAACGAAAGGGCGGGCGGGTGGGAAAACGAGAATTTCGAGCGACTGACAACGCGAGCCGTGCCACCGATGTTTCGGCCGTGATTACAAATCTCAAGTGGCGTGTGCGAGCTGAGTGGAGAAAGCCCGGGGTGAGGCACGCGACCTCTGGGACTGAAACGTGGCGGGCTCGCGCGTTGCCGGCCGATGATTGGCCTAGAGCTGAAAGGCTGAGTGTGTCGCTGTCAATCATCAAGCCACCCGGTGCCGCAAGAGGAACTCGCCGAAGCTGGGCTCGAAAGTAACCTGTAGCCCTGGCAGCCGCCGCCTGGCGATCCACCCTGCCCCAAGTCGGCCAATGCCAAAGAATGACAGAGCCATTCTCAACACATTACCCGAGCTGTGGGGAGGGGTGAAAAACAGAAGACAACGTGGCGTACAAAAGTTTACTGTACTTAAACTGCTACAATGTATCAATTGACATGGCAATAATGTATCGATGAAACAACAACAAGAGCTCGTAGAACTCGTAACAAAGAAGCTACAATGTATCCGTTGAGCCGTCGCCGGACTCTCGTGTCGTCGAGTCTCAGCATCACTAAAAAGAACCGTTACGTGTCAGAGAAATAGCAACAAAGTATCGAGCTGGTTTTGCTCTAGTGACCTCTAAAAAGTTGGAACCTAGTTTAAACGTGAGGTGCCGTGCAAGGCCCCGAACCGCATAATTCGCAACTGGTGCGCATTGACATAATTAACCGTAGGGTAACGTACCACATGCAACAACTTTACTCTAACAACAGTGCATAGAACAAAAACGGTCTAGTGACCGAATACCACCTGACCATCTCTGGCCCGCGAGGGGGTCCAGAGTGTAGTAATTAATGTAAAATTGAGTTTCTCTCGGCAAACAGTTAAAAAGTCCAAGAAAGTTAAAAGTGGTAGATTCTAGTAAGAAGTGCGAAAGTGAACGAGGTGTGAGGAAGCGAGGGAACGGGGGCCGAAACTGTGGGCCACTACCTGGATGCCCGCACCAACGCCTGTGCGGCACGCCGTCGTGCATCCAAGTGTGGGTAGTAGGAGTCTATGGCCCTGCTTTTCCACCCCCCCAAGAGCTGAAGATCGCTGAGTTGTGCTCCGTGAGAGAAGGCCAACGAGCAGCCCCCTCTCCGGAGTGAATGAAAAGTGTAGCCCCTGTGGCCCAGTCCTGCCAAAGAGAGAACGTCGGCCAGCAGGCTGCGCGCGCTGCTTAGGTCGAGAGAACGGAAACGTGTGGGCCCCCCCTCTACCCTGAAAGAGAAAAGGGGCACCCGCGGCCCTAGGCCCCCCAGATCGGCAGCCACCTCCCTCAACAGCGCAACTGGGCATGCGGGAGAGGAAGGGACCGGCAACAAGGGGACCCAGAAAGCCTGTGAAACATCCTGCGCGCATTTCCCCCACTTGAGCTGTAGTAGAGCCTCCCCCCTCCTCCCCCCGAACCGAAGGTCCTGCAAAAGGGGAACCCGTGAACAGTCTAGGTGCATCCTACGCTGTGGGACCAGTGACGACAAACGGGCCAGTGAATAAAAGGACGTAGAAACTAGAGCTGCCAGTGCCCTCCCCCGGGCTCCCAGACATCGGGCCGCAGAGCAGAAGGCCTGCAGGTGTGAGAACGAAAACGCCGGTGCTGGGCAGGGGGCAGAGCGCACGGTGAAAGGGAGAGACCTCCGCCATAGGCTTAATTTGAAATCGTCGAAAGCGAGTGGGGAAAAATTAAAGAGCAAATGGAAAGTGCGTAGGGAGGAAAGCGCATTTGTGGCGGCCTTCCCTGTCTGGTAAGTTTTAAGTAGGAATTCGGCAAACAACAACAACACGCCCGGCTCGGCGGGGAAATCTGCCACACCAAAGAATATACAAAACGCTATGTACAATAATGCATGAGTCCATCGATTGTTCTGAGTACCTGCCCTGTATGCCTTCGAGGTCCTGTCGCGTGCCGCCCTGCCCAGCCTGCCGATCTCTGCAACAAAGAAAACAACAGGCATAAGCACAGTTTATAGGGCATTGTCCAGCTCGAAGAACATATCAGGTACCACTATCTCTCTCGCCGCCGCTAGGAGTGGATCGCTTCGTATCCAATCTCTGAAATGTTGTGCTGTGTGTGCCCTCGACAGGGCATCTGCTCTAATAAGCTGCACACCGGGACGGTGTGACACGTGCAGCTCAATGTCATGTGCGGCTGTAAACAAGAAAATCTCTCTGACACAATCTTGCACAAACAAGTCTCTGGACCTACCGGTGGTCACCGCAGCACAAGCATTTGTGTTGTCGGACCACACCTTGACCCTATGCCCGGCCCACTGATGACACCAGACCTTAAGGGCCACCACGATATTCAGTAACTCCAAGTGAGCGATGGAGTGCCCCCGATCTATCAGGGACTGCGGGAACTGACGCGTGTAGTAGCTCGTGTCTGTGCATGCGCCGCACCCGGTTAGACACGCGTCTAACTCTAGGGAGTCCTGGTAGCAAATGTCCTCTTTAGCGATGATCTTGATGCCGTTAAATCGTGGCAACAAAGCCAGAAAAAACGCTAGGTCCCTTTTAAAACCCCAGGAGAGCGTTTCGCTCCCCCTCTTGGGTGCCTCGCGGAGGCACTGAAGCATTCTGTTGGTAAAGATCCGAGTCGGGGGGGACACACTAGCGACAAATTGAAGGGTGCCCAGGAGACTCTGTAGCTGAGCCTGGGTCGCTCTCTGCCTCCCCTCCCACTCGCGCAGCATCAGCATGATTTCCTGCATCTTGGGGGGCAGGATCGTGATGGTCATACGTACGGAATCATAGAGGAGACCCAGCCAGGTGAGTTGCTGGGCCGGCCCGCACGCTTTATGCACCGCTTCCTGGAGCCCTAGATCGCGCATAATGCCCTGCAGCGTTGCCATCGCCGTTGCCGCCTCCGCATGCGTCCGCTCTGCGCCGCCAAAATCGTCGAGGTACGGTCTAGAATAGAATCCTGCTTTCTTATGTATGTAACAGACCGCCTCGGACGTGCGTTGCATAAAAAGGGCTGAGGTGCGTAGCCCAAAGGGAGGGCAAATATCCATGAACCACCGCCCCTCGTGTATGAAGCCCAGGAGCGGCCAGTCCAGGGGGTCGACCCTGAGCTGGCGATAGCCACGTGCCAAGTCAGTTTTGTATAGAAAGGCCCCGGGGCCTAATTGCAGTAGACGCTGTTCCATGTAATCGACGGTTGGTAACCTAAAGATGGCCGGCCCATCTAGATACCATGCATGCTCAATACCGTCATTTACCGAGGCCCCGTCCGGCCAGGATAAATCGACTATGACTCTACGGCGATCTGAGTCCTTCTTCGGGCGAGTCATGAGAGGGCTGGAATGGAAATACACTACGGGAGGTCCCTCGAACGGCCCCGCGAGGGCCCCCCAGCCCATCTCTGTGTCGATGTAATGAACAACATCCGAATCATGATGGCGAGCTGACGTGTGATTGATGTACGACTGTTCGAGTACGAGTCTGCGATCGAAATTAATTGGCCACCCGTAAGCCAAGAAGTCGACCAAGTTAGGATCCTCATAGTCCCTAAGATACTCCCTCCAGGCCTCTATGCAGAGACCACTCGGCACGCGCGTTCGTGCCCCCCAAACGTTGTAAGTCCCATGAGAAGCCACTGCATCAAATATCTCGCGCAGAAGTTCGTTGTGATCGCTGTGACCGTAATCCGTGTGCTGATCGTTGCCGTGCGAAGCGCTCTGCGAACACTCGCCCCCGAGTTCACTCTCCCCTCCCTGGCCCCCGATGACAGCGGCACACTCCTTCTCCGCTACAAAGTATCTGTTGCGTTCGCATGTACCGCTAGCGCCACTCGCACAGGGGGAAACTGAGTTCGTTGGTGGAGGAGGGGGCATTACTGCTCCCTCCTCTTTCCGTTTTTTGCCGCATCGGTAACTTTCCTGATGCAATCGGCCTCTGGATGACGACAAAGCGCGTTGCATACACGGAGGCAGTACCCGCAGGTATGCGTGAACGGAGTGTGATCGCGCGCTTGCTCGCACGCGCGTGTTTGATAAGCTGCGCATGCCTTCGTACCGGCTGGGGCTATACGTAGGGGCGGTCTCCCTGCGTCTGGTGTTGCTTTTTGTTCTTGTGTGGGTGGTCGAGAATGATTGAAACGCATCTCCCTGATACGATCGTATTCATTCCACTCCAGCATGCCTTTCTCCACCTCAACCCCCATCTCTTCGTACCACGCTCATTTGTAGTTGCGAGGCATGTTGTAGTTCAGAGTCGTGGAAATTGCTAAAACGAGAATTTCGAGCGACTGACAACGCGAGCCGTGCCACCGATGTTTCGGCCGTGATTACAAATCTCAAGTGGCGTGTGCGAGCTGAGTGGAGAAAGCCCGGGGTGAGGCACGCGACCTCTGGGACTGAAACGTGGCGGGCTCGCGCGTTGCCGGCCGATGATTGGCCTAGAGCTGAAAGGCTAAGTGTGTCGCTGTCAATCATCAAGCCACCCGGTGCCGCAAGAGGAACTCGCCGAAGCTGGGCTCGAAAGTAACCTGTAGCCCTGGCAGCCGCCGCCTGGCGATCCACCCTGCCCCAAGTCGGCCAATGCCAAAGAATGACAGAGCCATTCTCAACACATGAGATTTGGCGCTCTACACTTGATTGCTCTATTCATCCACTATGCCCCGGCTATGAATGTTGAGCAGGGCTACAAGGTGTACACTAGCAGGCCAGATTGTAGTTTAAGCGATAACAAAGGGCTACAAGGAAATACAACAAACATAGTTCGGGCAGAAAATGAAGTCCATTGCGCTCGCAAATGCAACGTAGACGTCAAGTGTGCGTCATTCAACTATAACGCCAAGAGTCACACCTGTCAGCTGAACTGGGGACTTGCTGGAGAAAATTGCGAAGCACTGACAGATATGCCGGGATACAAGTTCTATCAGCAGCAGGTAGTGTAGTCTACTAGCAACCTTTTCATATTGGCTGATTTATTTATTCCTAATGTGCTTGTATGTTTATCAAGTGATCAATATTTGAAGGTTCAAAATAAATCGTTCAATATGCTCGCGAGGTACTGTGAATATTACAAAATACCATAAACGGTTGAAATAAAGTAAAAGAAAAAGTAACAATATTAATGGGAATTTAAAGAATTTACTGGTTGATCAATGTCTTTCTACATAGTAGTTACCATCGTTAGCTCACAGATATACTAGGTTATGCTAGATTACTAGAACCATACGCAGGTTATTGTAATTTTTCAATGGAAGTTTGATTCAGTGGTCGGGTAATCATCATCAATTCCTCTATAAATATCAGGCAATTTTAGGTCTTATGCAGCATTTTGTCTTAGCAAAATTAACCACCACCAGCAAAAGGGTTAAGAACCCGTGAACATGTCAAAACAATAAAAAAAATGTTACAGTACCAGTGTTTGAAAACATTTCACATAGATTTTTTGTACAAACCAGGAACAACAAACAATAAGGATTGAGGGTAGAAAACCTTACAATTCACACAATTCTGAGTACACTCACACCATGTGTTGAAACTTTGGAAATATTCCTAAAGTAGCATTACTTTGATTTTAGATGGACAAAAGATGTTCCTACCATGGAATGTGGATAAATGAGACTTGTGGCTGTAGATGTGAAATGCCATATTTTGGCAAGCTGTGCAAGAGAAAGAAACAAAGCAAGTTATAGCGAACATTATACTCGTTGTACATAACGATAAGACTTCTTTCCTGTCTATTCAAAAATGTTATGGTTTGAGGAAAGGTGCTGTTTTACGATATGTGTTGAATTATTCAATACCATGATAATTTGGAGCACTGGAACGATGACCATAATGTTCTCACACCTCACAGCGGGTCAGATATGAGTCAGTGTCAAAAGACTGATTTTCAACCCCCTCCCTAACCCCCACCCCACCTCCAATACTACCTGCGTAAAATAACTTCATCTCTCTAAATTCACAGTCTGCCATCTGGGGGAAAGCTTTAGTGGCTTCATTTCCGTAAATAGTTGTTCAATCCGATGACCTTTTCAAACCGATTCAAAGTACTAACGATATACATAAATGCCGTTCACATGGTAATGGTTGTTCTTGGAAATAAGTTAATGGCAACCTTAAGCTCTTTGCGGCCAAAAACCGTGGCGATCGCAGCATCACCTTGCGGGTGCCTCAAGGAAATGGCTTCAAATGTAGAGGCCGTGAGGTCCAAAACCAGTGGTCGTGGACCATAGGGAGGTTTGCGAACATGTTCGCAAATCAGTCTACGGTCCACGACCTTCCTACGGACATTTACTGACCGAGCGTCAGACGCACGGCGATTTTCAAGACCGTGCGGTGCCCCCACTGATCCTCACGGCACTCTTTGAAAATAAATGTTAATTTTATTCTATAGGGACCGTGAGTGCACATGAAGGCCTCCCCAAGGCCTCTTCAAGGTGGCTGTGCATCCTCCGCGCAAAGAGGATAGTGCATTAAACATTTCCGTGAATGTAAAACTTGTCACGACTGGCCGCACGGCCAATTTTTTTGTGACCACAAATGGAAGATCGATGTTTGGCCGCATGCGACCTGTTCACGGCACTTTGGACGCATGCGATCAATCAGCCACACGGAGGTCTTTGTAATATGTGACCAGGGCTTAAGCCTTCTACAGTGGTCCCCATTGCCAAAGGGGATCCGCCGTGGCCTAGTAGTCCAGTCAATCTACGCTGAAAATGGCCTAACCTAGAACAAATTGCTACAGAAGGTTTTTTGGCTCTGACTGGTTAATTGGACCTAGCTGAACATTATATCAAAAGTTTCCCGAAAGTTACCCCCCCTAAGGACCCTAATTTGCATATTTTCACCTAAAAATTGCCAAAAACATATGATTTTGGGGATTTCCTCAGCATTTTTTTGTTTTTGAGAGTTGAACCTCCAATGTTGGCATGTATGTACTTCAGATGTTGTTTGACATTGCTATGAACAAATATTTTCCGAAAATGTATCCTAGTGGTCAAATTTGGGACAAAAATGTTTAGAAAGTGCTAAAAACGGACATTTTTTGCAACGTTGCTGATGAAAGAAGCCACCCTACAGACTCAAAAAAAATTATAACACCAAGGTTTAAGATTAGAAAACTGCCCTAGATTGTACTAAGCCCAGAAAAACTGATATCGGTTTAACTTGGTACCACTTTGGGGGACCACCAATAACCCTTATATTTTGAAAGCCCTTGAACACCTTTTTATGCCAAATTGGACAATTCACTGATTTCAGGGCCTTGTATTTCCTGAACTAACCATCATATAGCAATGATATCAAATGGTCTCAATGAGTATGTTACATAGATGCTGCAGAAAGAAATATCTATTTTAATATTGACCCTTTGGTCAAACAAAGTCATTTGAAAATGGCCATTTGACCTTCGCTAAGGAGAGTTTTGGTAATTCACATCACAGATTTCAGGGCCTTCTATTTTCTGGACTAACAAGCATATAGCAATTGAATCCTCAGGTCTGAATCAGTATGTTACATAGATGCTGTAAAAAGAAAATATAATTGTGATATTGACCCTTTGGTCAAATAAGGTCATTTGAAAATGGCCATTTGACCTTTGATAAGGAGCGTTTTGGTATTTTGCATCAGTTGGGGGGGGGGGGGGGGATTGCGTAAATTGGTACCAGTTGGGGGTACTGCAAATTACCCTTATATTTTGAAAGCCCATGAACCCCTCAAGTACCTGCTTGATGGACATCTGCAGCTGGTAGCTGTTTTGAGATATTGAGCTCCCAAGGTACTAGTACCGGGTATGTCCCTTTTTATGCCATGTTTGACAATTCACAGATTTCAGGGCCTTGTATTTCCTGAGCTAACAGGCATATAGTAGCTAAATCCTTGGGTCTGAAGATGTATGTTACATAGATGCTGCAGAAAGAAAATACAACTTTACTATTGACTCTTTGGTCAAATAACGTCATTCAAAATGACCATTTGACCTTTTGGTTATTCACATCAGATTTTAGGACCTTGTATTTTCCGACGTAATCAATAATCATACAGCATCCTCAGGTCTAAACAAGTTTGTTACATTGATGTCATAAAAAGACAATATGATTTAAATATTGACCCTTTGGTCAAATATGGTCATTTGAATATTTTTACCTTAGAGAAGGAGCTAATTGCTCTAAATGTACCGTGCCAACATTTAATTCCTGCATTAAATGCATGTGCAGCCTGTGCAAAACACAATACACAACTGTACCCCTGATTGCCACCCACTTTCCTGGGCATGGATGACCTCACAACTGAAAGTAGCTTTGAGTCACACGCTACGTTGGTCAATGATGTCCTTGGCTTACTTTTTGACATGTTATCCATGGGTGTTTGTACAACCAGGCACTTGCAGACATCCGTTCGATTGCTGCAGGAATTAAATGTCTGCAGTACTTAACCCTAGATAAACAATATTTTCAGGGCAATGCAAGTATACAATAGGCATAATGTATAGGGGTAGTCAAATAGGGTTATTTGAAAGTACCTGTTAAATCATAAAAAGATACATTTTGGCTATTCTCTCAGTTTATGCAGATCAATATCTTACTATAACAGTTTTTTGAGGGCTATATCTAAAAGCATGCTGTATAATGAAGTATGGTTTATTTCTGGTCATCGTTCTTATCAAAAATAAAATTTGAAAGTGACTCTATGGGCTGGATCCAAATTTTTGACCAATTGGTCACATTCAGCGAGTCTGCAAATGAACCTATTTTGGAAGCACTTGATCATCATTTCAATTTTTGGACAAAGTAGTTTGGTATCAGAACTTTTAACAGGTACCATGATACATTATGTGAGGGTATAAACCATATCAAATATATAATACATCTAAGACATATTGATCTGCAAAAACTGATAAAATCAACGAAAACATATTTATAATGGTGAAACAGGTACTTTCAGATGGCCCTATTTGACTAAAAATTGTCATGAAAGGGCCATCTCCCATGGCAGTATCCCTACTCTATACTTGCATAGCTCTGAAATATTGTTAATCTAGGTTAAGTACATTTTGAGAAATTGGCCATTGAAAATTGAAAAAATACTAGTACCGTATTACCCCGTGTACAACCCGCATCCCCTAGATAATACGCACCCCGTCACCAAGTCCCTCTCCTTATGTAAAATACAATTCCCCGTTTATAATACGCTGGGGGAGTTGGCCGGCCATTAAGTGCAGAGAGCTATATGTCTGCCCTGGTCTTTCAGATGAGAGGAGCGAGTCTAGGACAAATACACAGGACACAATTACAATTTGATAAGGGTTTGTGATGGTAAATTGTAATTGATACTGATTTGTGCCCATTTCTTGACATCACTCGTCAAAAGAGCAGACAACAGCTCGTGCCAAATCTGCTCCCCTGGTTTATCCGTATCAATATCAATTCACCCTCCCGAGGCCCTTTTATCCCCTAATTATTACGTAATCAAAGTCCAAATATGGATGGATATGCCGTACTTTCCTCCCTGGGGTACTTAAATGGTGTTTTCCAACCCTGCCCAACATGTCCCCGCACCCGTGGCATCGATGTGAAAAAGTTCTGGTTTATGTACCTGTTGATAACATGCACCCCCCCCCCCCCCCCCCCCTTGAGATAGGTGCTGCACTGCATAAAAGTGTGGGGTGTACGCGGGGTAATACGGTAACCAAAATGTGCTGTATCTAAGGTCAAATGGCCATTTTTAATTGACCTTGTTTGACCAAAGGGTCAATATCTTAATTATATTTTATGTTTACAGCATCTATGTAACATACTGATTCAGACCTGAGGATTTAATTGCTATATGCTTGTTAGTGCAGAAAATACAAGGCCCTGAAATCTGTGATGTGAACAATCGAAACTCTTCTTAGCGAAGGTCAAATGACCATTTTCAAATGACCTTGTTTGACCAAAGGGTCAATATTAAAATAAATATTTCTTTCTGCAGCATCTATGTAACATACTCATTGAGACCTAATGATATTCCTGCTATATGATGGTTAGTTCAGGAAATACAAAGCCCTGAAATCAGTGAATTGTCCAATTTGGCATAAAAAAGGGACATTACAAGAACCTTGGGTGGTCAATATCTCAAAACAGCTACCAGATGCAGATGTCCATCATGCAGGGACTTGAAGACGGGTTCCAGGGCTTTCAAAATATAAGGGTTATTGGTGGTTTCCCAAAATGGTACCAAGTTATGCGGTCCCCCAAACTGGTACCAAATAACCAAAACAATCCTTATCTAAGATCATATGGCCATTTTCAAATGACCTTATTTGACCAAAGGGTCAATATTAAAATTATATTTTCTTTTTACAGCATCTATATAACATACTTATTCAGATCTGAGGATTTAACTCCTGGGTGATTGTTATGTCAGGAAATACAACGCCCTAAAATCATTGATGTGAATAACCAAACGGGTCTGATTGGAGGTCAGATGACCATTTTCAAATGACCATATTTGACCAAACGGTCAATATTACAATTATATATTCTGTTTACAGCATCTATATAACATACTTATTCAGACCTGTAAATTCAACTGATGTGTGATTGTTAGTTGATGGAAATACAAGGCCCTGAAATCTGTGAATTGTCCAATTTGGCATATTGGCCATTTTGAATTTATGCAAATTAGGGCCCTTAGAGGGGGTAACTTTCGGGAAACTTTTGATATGATGTTCAGTTAGGTCCAATGAACCAGTCAAAGCAAAAAAACTTTCTGTAGCAATTTGTTCTAGGTATTTCATAATTTGACTGGACTATAGTGGTTACGACACCAAGCGTGAATTCGCAGATTCGAGTCTTTGCTGGGTCCTCAAAATAGCGGGTTGGCCTGGTCGCTTTATAAATGTGCGGCCTTGTTGAGGATTGACTATGGTCCCTCTGCAACTAAAAGACCACTTGGAACTATTCATGAAGAGATGGGAATTTCTTCCCGGTTCCGGGGTTTTATCTCGTCGAGATATGACCTAAGCTACTGAAAGCGACAAACAGTGTCCGCACTTAATTCCTGCACTAAATGCGTGGGCAGCCCAGTCATAATACACGACAACACGCCCGATTGTCGCCCTGTTTTCTGTTGCGCATGGATGCAGCCAAAGGTCCCTGACCTAACAACTGAAAGAAGCTTTGATTCGGAAGCTACGTGGTCCATTGGTGTGCTGCCGTATTTTATCCATTGGTGTTGTACAACCACCCACTAGCAGACGTCCCGTCGACTGGTGCAGGAATCAAATGTCTGTACTGTAAAACCCCGAACCTTCCTTCCTTCCCCATTCCCAGAAGACAATATAGCCAAGGGCAGGTAACTCAGACAAGAAGTAAAATGCTCGATGTCTTTAAACAACCTCATGGCGTCTTATAAATCTTAGATAACAGCACATCATCGATTCAAAAAGTGCTTATCTAGAACCATTAGTAATGCAAGAAACCTTGGTCCATACACTACTCCTGAAGCACCCCCTGTGAGTGTTGACACACACTTCTCCCCGGCTGCAGGGAGAAATAAAATACACTTAAGTCAGTTGAACACAGTACGTGTATATATAAAAAAAGGTCCAGACTTTTTGTGAAAAAAACCTTGTGAACAGACTATTTTTTGTAAAATATCAGAAGGCGAAATAAGGTTACAACCAGTCAAACAACTCTCTTTCATATATCTTATGAATTCTTAATCATCAAAAGTAGTTGTATTCATACTGTCATACGTTCAGACAACACTTCTTTGGTATGCGCCATGCTTTAAAGAGTTAAGAATCGATTCTGTTCAAATCCCCGCATTCTCTAAGTTCTGCTTGTTGATAAAAGGCACAGGACCATTAGTCGTGGCCTTGGCAAGCATGTTGTGTTTGGCAGGGTATTGAAGGCATGTATTCTTTATATTTGTTTGCTGAAAAGGATCGATGATGCGCTATCATCTAAGATATCAAAGAGACAATGAGGTGTATATAGGCACTCCTTCTCTGAGTTACCTGTCATTGCATATATTGTCTTGTTAGAATGAGGAACACCCTATAAGGTTCAAATAAAGTTCCCATTATCATGCTTCCAAACAGCAACTATTACCATGTGCCGGTAGGTAGTACTGGCCAGGTGTTTGATGCCAATTGACTAAATTATCCAAAATGAAACATTCCCTTCATTGGTCTGCATTATCAATCAGGTATTATTATCAAAAAAGCATTTCCTATACTTTAATAATAATCCAAAGTTTGAACCATGGCAGACAAACTTTTTAGAAATATATGGAGTCCAGATAATATTGGGCACAAACCAACAATGGTTTAAAGAGTTTTGAAGGAAAAATATTCTCAGTCACTTGAGAGAATGACTTCATATTTGCTCCCCTGTAACTTACATATCTCCATAGACACTCTTCGTTAACATTATATTTAAAAGGTTAACAGATGTACAGTGCCAACATTTAATTCCTGCACTGAATGCGTGGATAGCCCGGGCATAATAAACGACTGCACGCCCGATTGTCACTTAGTTTCCTGGGCATGGATGCATGGATGACCTCACAACTGAACGCAGCTTTGATTCCCAAGTTACGTGGGCTATTGATGTGCTTGGCTCATGTTTTTTGCATGTTATCCATGGAAGTTTGTACGACCAGGCACTGGCAGACGGCCGCTCGACTGGTGCAGGAATTGAATATCTGTATTGTACGTCTTTTATAAGATACTTCATTTGTACTCTTTTGCATAATTGCGTATGTAAACTTAATTAGGGTCGATAATGTATGTATTTGTATTGAGATTGATAAACAAGAAGAATCTTTTCAAATAAAAACAATCACTGGAAAATAAATGAATATGTTATCCTCGTTTATATGAAGCATTTTTAGTATTTAGGGATGTAAGCTGTATGATTTATTTTGGGGAATTCGCCAATATTTAAATACCATCAATACGAAGTATTGGTAATAGTATCTTATAGTTCGAGGAATACCAATGTTTCTTACAAATACCCACTTGTAGGAAAGACAATCTTAGTACAAAGACAATCTTAGTACAATAAATATCCCCAATATTTAATTCTATTAGGATTAACAGTGCTAAAACTACTAGAAACTTTTCTCCTTATCTGTAGGTAATCAAGCACCCAGATCGCACGGCAATCCGCCAGTGAAATACAAGGTCTCTGTTGGGGTAAGGTTAAATCTTCTCACAGGCTCGCCATTCGTGGTGGATGGCACTGTTGTAGGATGGGTGTATAGCATGAGTACAGGTAGGCATTCCGCTAGGTTGATTTTATTTTACGCATTTAAGCTAAATATAATTTTTGAAGGCACATTGTTTATTACCTTAAGCTGAAATTACAACGACAGATTGAGCGAGAAAGAAAATGATCATCTAAAGTTGAAATTACATCGACAGATTGAGCGAGAAATACAATTTACTGCATTAACATTATTGATATTTTAGATACCCTGATAGCCTATTAGACTTGGCTCTGCCCCTGACAAGTATTCCACAAGGTTGTGTTTAAGCATAGGGCTAAATAGGACAAAATCGGTGTTGGAGAGAATGTATGGGCATATCTTTGTGATTCATTTTCATATTTTCACAACTTCTGGCCACCAGATAGCCAATGGGGAATTCAGAGAACTTGTTAGCCCAAATGACCTTGAATGACCTTGGTTGACATTGAAATGAACTGTTTTCAACACGCCTCTCTTTCAAGCTCATTTTCTCTTCAAGATTGTGTGAAATTGAAAAATATGCTCTTATACGATTGTGAAAAAGGCACCATTAATTTGCAAAGAAATCCGTGCAAAAAGTAAAAAAATGTTTTTCTTTTTTTAAGCTCGAATTCAAAGTATGTATATTCTCCTCAACTTCCAATTAGATAGTTAGATCTCGAAATGTAAATATAAATTTTCAAAAAAAGACTATACCGATATTGGCTTTCATTGCAAAGATATGTCCAATTTTCAAAATCCAAGATGGCCACCCATGTCAGCATTCTTGGACTTTCTAGGTCAAATGCCATCGCAGATTTTGAAGATTGGACATGACTCCGCAATAAGAGCAAATACTGCGGTGATTTGCTTTTTTCAGTTATATATACTCATACATACCTACCTCATCAATATAGTTTTGATCTTGGTAGGGGCGCTGATATTGTCATCAGAAAAGCATACATGTATTTCCATGCCATCCTTAAAAAGGGTCAGATTTTGCTTTTTCTGTGCAATATAGTAAGGGGGAATAGCTTCCATTGTTATGGTATTTAGGGTCATTAACTTTGACCAAATGTCAGAATGTCATATATGAAGAAAACCAGGTGTTCAAGGACATTTCCAGGTTATTCGAGGTCATATCAAGGTCATTTGAATTCAGTGGCCAAATTTCATACAGTTGTGGTCAAGATACAAGGCCACTTTCGATTTGGGCCCCTTCTGCTTCATGGAGAATTGCCAATTGTTGTCAAAGGCACACAACCATCTCAAGTTGACAAAACAATGATATTTCTATTATAATTCTCTGCAAAGCGGATGTTTTTCATTGCCTCTCAACATCATCTTATTTCAAATGTTTCAGAGGTACAATTTAACTAAGAAAGAAAATCAATAATAAACAATGATAATTATTGAGCATGTAATACTAATACAATTAGATTACAAGACCAGTAATATCGCAAATATATGTATCTTCACCTCACTCACTATCACTCTAAAGTGATATTAAGGAATTAGTACATGTAGCTCCTGTTCTATAGGGTCCCATTTTTGGGAAAAACTAACTTCTTCAGCCCCTGTCATTATAGAAGTCCTTTCTTTTATCATCTGATTAAAGAGAATTCTTTTTACATGAATAATATATGGGAATCCGATACCTTGTCCCTTTCCTATGAATAACCTCTTTGGTGGCCATAATTATTGCATTAATGGTTGGTTTTTGCACATCTGCACCAAATATCTTTTCAACATCTGACATTTTATATTATTTGTCTATATGTTTCCTGATCAGTAATTCCACTTGTCCCCATAAATTCATCAGGTAAGAACATTAAAAAAAGGCATGCATATTGGTTTCAACTTCTAAACAATGGGCACACGTCGGAGATGCTACAAAATTCATTTTGAATAACAAAGCATTCGTCATTACTCTATGATGTGCCAATTTGAATTGAATAAGTCTAACAAAGGTATCATTCGTTGTACGATAATAAATTCTGAAAGAGTTTAAAACTAAACTGTAGTCATTCAATTTGGATGTCCATTTAGATCGAATTTCGCTGATGACATTGTTGTTATTGTTGAACAATTGTTTGTAATCATTTGCACAACCTTCATCTGCAATCCTATAATGATAAGACTGGGGTAGATGGATGAGGGAACAGAATTGTCCTGGTGTGTTAACTTTGAAATCCTGACCGCTAATGACGATTGTTCGTCATAACAAACGTGCGTCTCTTAATTCAACAATCAAAACATCACGCCGTTGTTAACAAACAGGTATGGTTGTTATGACAATGTGTGGGGGTGAATGCTGAATGCTACCGAATACGAACTTTATTACTCTCTAACCGCATTTTGCGGTACATAGAGGAAATACAATAATTTCATTAGAATAATCAACATATATGTACATCTACATTGTAGTCATAATTGTAAAAATATACATATATACATATATACAATATACGCCCATAAAAGTTATGTGTATCAACATTATACAATGATTTATCTGATTACTGTCATAATATTAGTCATATAGACAGTTTAAATCAACATTATCAATTTCTTCACTCACAACATCTGGAAGAGTTGTGTATTCCTTCATGCCAAAATAAACAAATTTGGCTACCTTAATTAACAATTTTCTATCATTTGTATTTAATAATTGACTCATTTTCAAAGTGCTGCATCTAGTTCTGTAGTATTTTGGTATGCTTGATATTCTAAGTTTTTCGATACCATTGCATTTAAATAGGAAGTGAAATTCATCACCTAAAATTCTCTTACTGCACTTCGTGCAAATGCGCTCTTGCCTTGGTATTGACAAATTTGACCTACGATTAACTGACAATTTTTGAGAACCAGTTCTAAAATCAAGTAGCGAGTATTTAAGGTACTCTGGCAATATATCTATGTATTCTTCGAATTCATGAATGTCTTTATAAATTTTGTATGTTGAGAAGGTTTCCTCCTCTGAAATTCTGCCAAACCATTTCTGCAGAAACTGATCTTGCAATATTCTTTTAACACACTCACTGGACACCCCTGAGCCACTTTGAACATGAGACATCCAAACACTGCTCAGTCCACAGTTCTCTAGGGTACCTTTTACATACCCTAACCATGGAGAAGTATATTTCCCTATACAGTTGAGATGTTTCACCATGTTATATATAAGAAAGCAAATTTTATCCCTCTTGCCATTGATCACTTTGTTCCAGTAATTAAGTACTCTAATTGTGGCTGTGATTTGCAGAGGAAATCTCCCAAGTTCACCATAAATAAAAGAATTATGACAATATTTACTCTTTTTTGTTATTATTTTACAGAATCTGGTGTGTACATTTTCTAAAACATCCATATTATCAAATCCCCAAGTTTCAGCTCCATATAAGAGAATGGGTGCTACACATGAGTCAAATAGTTTTAACAACATGCTTACTGGTAGGTTGAGTCTACGCCCATTTTGTATCACCGAATACATGGCCCTAGTGGCTTTAACTGCTAATTTGGTTTTTGCTTTAGTGAATTTCCCATTCCAAGTAAATAACATTACGAGGTAGTTATATTCTTCCACTCTCTCTAAATTTATATCCCCCATTTTAAATGTGGGCACATTCTTTAATCTAACCTTGGACCGAGTAAATACCATGACTTTTGTTTTGTCAGTATTTACTTCTAATTTGTAGGTAGGGGAGTTGTGTGGCTCCCCCTAGATCCGTTCGGCCAAACAAATGAAGCGGTTTCATACTTAGGTAGTAATCATCAGAGGAGGGGGCGAAACATGGGGGGGGGAGAATAGTGTTTTATTGAGGACTGTCCAAAAAGATGAATGGAAATGACTACCCTGCGGTCACAGGTGAATAAGAAATAATATATCTGCAATCCTGATTATGTTTAAAATGAGTGGTAATTTTGGACAAATCAATGTTAACTTGTTAAAATTGTATTTTTCTATCCTTTTCCTAACAAGATATTTTTAAAATTGTCATAGTCCAGAAAATTGATTGCAATATAAAAGAATGCTTCAATTTGATCTCTTGACAGAAAGTTTCACTGAAAATCAAACAAGGCTGAAATCCAATATAATCCAAAACAATGATATGTTCAGTGATACATAACGCAAACTGTGGAGGCCGGACACTTGATTAACACTTAAGAGATCTTAGAGATCTTATAAACACACATACACACACATAAATATATATATATATATATATAGAGAGAGAGAGAGAGAGAGAGAGAGAGAGAGAGAGAGAGAGAGAGAGAGAGAGAGCAATATTCTTATACTCTGATAAATAACTTCATTGTCTTGAATAATTTTCGGAAAACATTAAATAATATCATTAAAACGACAAGGACGTCTCTTTCCCTCACGTATTCCTTTGTTACGGACATTCATCCAAATATTTCAGGCGGCGGTACGTTTCAGAAATAGATAGGTGAAAACGGCAAAGTGATTTCATTTCTAAATTGAACTAAACTATTTTCTTCATTTCACCCGTTTCAGATGGCACGCCGTTTGTTGGAATCTATCGACCTCTTGGTGGTGATCAGTTCAGACTTCTCCATAAGACAGAGCTCCCCTACACAGGCACTGGCAAGCATAGCTACCTCATGGAGTGTCCCTGGCACGTGCTGCAAGGAGATGTCATAGGCTTACACACCATTGCTGGACGTAACAACGGCATAAGTAAGTGTAAAAAAGTATGCATGGGAATGAAGGCGCATGCGCATACGGTGCGTATTCCTTCAGTATTATAAGCACTCTTCTTGATGGTGGTCTTACAGAGGGGAATAACTTTACTCTGCCGCGATTGCAAAATAGCTTACGCAAATTTGCTGTTCAGGCGTTGTTCTATTAGTTTACAATGGCGTCAATAGGCCCATGTACTAGAACTACAGTGAAGACATTTAATTCCTGCGGGACACTTGTCAGCAAATGGTTGTACAGACCTCCATGGATAACAAGTCACAAAATTAAAAAGCTAGGTGTATTAACGACCCACGTTGTTGCGTATCAAAGGTACATTCTGCTGTGACGTCATTGGCCTGTGACCGCAATCGGGTGTCGAATAGTATGCCCGGTATGCCCGCGCATTCATTGTAGGCCCGGGGGGTGTCACTCAGGTACAGAGGGGGGCCGCACCCGCGTTACGTATTTCGCGTAGGAAGGGGCCTTTTTTAATTTATGCCAGAAATATCTTTTCCGCATTTATCTCAAGGAAAGATGATGAACATAAACTTATCAAGGTCATTCCTTGTAGTCGAAAAACAATGCCGCAAGAGTGGTTTGTGGCTGCGAATCAAATGGTCACATTACACCAATCTTAAAAGATCTTCACTGGCTGCCAATCAGGAAAAGGATTGAGTTCAGAATTCTTCGTTTGACCTTCAAATGCATGCAAGGATGTGCCCCTCTATACTTGAGGGAATTTTTATTCTAACAATCCAATAGAAGGTCTCGAAGATCAAATACTAGGAACATATTACAGATATCATACACTAATCTTGAATCTTTTTTTTCCAATTAGAAAAACATTTTTTATTCATTCTTCAACATGTCACCAAGTACAAGATACAAAGTTTTTGAGTTGCATTTGACCGCAATACTGTGTAGTAGTAATGGTGGAAGGTGTCAACATCTGAACAGGTAGTAATGATGGTACCTATCTCAGTATGTTTGTTGTTATCATACCGATATCTATATCACAAGAAAAACGGTTGAGAGAGAGTATTTTTCTCGAACTTATTTTTCCTTCCTTTCATGCAGTACCTGTATTTTTCTTAATAATAAAATATTTCCAGTTCATTTTAAACCATAATTATATGGCTTGTTCTCGTTTTTTACTGAATATATATATATATATATATATATATATATATATATATATATATATATATATATATATATATATATATATATATATATATATATGTATGTATGTATGTATGTATGTATGTATGTATGTATGTATGTATGTATGTATGTATGTATGTATGTATGTATGTATGTATGTATGTATATATATATATATATATATATATATATATATATATATATATATATATATATATATATATATATATATATATATATATATATATATATATATATATATATATATATATATATATATATATATATATGCATGACATCTGACCCTAATTGTTTCCATACAGTACACACACGTAGCATATGTTCTACACTATCTTCCTCTCTCTTGTTTACACATTGACCAATGGCTGGCTGGATCCTTTAATTTCCATCTTGAAGAGTGTTTCATTTGTATAAAATCTCTTGTGAAGAGTCGTGAATTGGGTTTATTTTAAGTAGGGTTTCTTATAATCTAAATGATGTAAACTAAAGGAACGTGATGAATGAAATGTTCTTATTGTAGAATCAATTCTAAAGTGTCACTGATATTATGTAAAACATAGTCGTTCGAATCTCTGATCTGTCGGTGTAGTTTGGAGGAGCTTTCTCTATCCATATTCATTGAAGTATTGTTAGAGCCATTGCATGGTAACAGCTTGGTCACCACTGTTTTTCTCTTCATTATAGAAAACTCTTAATTTCTTGATTAATTAATACGATTGTATTCAATAAAGTTTACATTGAAATTGTAGATTGATTGTAATCCGTCCATAGTTTGCATTGGTAAGTCAACAATTGCAGGGTTAACTTTTCCCAACCAATCTTGGATTATACCATAGGGAGATATTTAACATTGCATCATTTTCAAAAAAATATTCATTTTCCCATCATTTTTTGAGACTTACCACTACATCTTAAGACACTTGCCAAAACATCATGAGAGATTTACTAAAATATCGTAAGAGACGTAATCTTACATCTTAGAGAAAAGGTTTGGTGACAGAGCCGTCTGTGCCTATGCACCACACCTTTGGAATGAGTTCCCCAACAACATCAAGACTTATAGACACAGCTCAAAACATTGCTATTTCGAAAGCAGTTTATTTGATCATATAAACCATAAACATCTGTTCAACGACTATTCTTCGTAAAGTACTTTTAAACATTATACGTGGAAATATCAATCATTATATATATAATATATATATATATATATATATATATATATATATATATATATATATATATATATATATATATATATATATATATATATATATATATATATTTATCTATATATACATATATACATATATACATACATACATACATACATGCATACATACATACATGCATACATACATACATAAGTATATATACATATCTATCTGCACCTGAGTATTTTTTCTTTCTTTTAGTATGTGTATAACTGTGTGAAATGTGTTATCAAACCGTAATATTAATAACGCACATGTATATATATATATATATATATATATATATATATATATATATATATATATATATATATATATATATATATATATATATATATATATATATATATATATATATATATATATATATATATATATATATGGAATAGAATCATGTACATTAGCTAGTTCTTGGTTTTGGTTTGCACAAGTCGAATGCGTTCTTCATGCTGTCTGTCCGCATAAGGTATAAATCGCCGAAACATGATAATTAGTAGGAATAAACCAAGGGAAGGCGAA
>OZ012698.1:11300231-11332731 GCA_963942565.1 Maea johnstoni
AAGTCGAATCTCCCTATACCTAGTATAAAGCCATCTGCGTGAATGGCAGAATCCTGACCCTGTTACACCCCTGTTACACCCTACGGTGAATAGCGTGCTCGCGCACTTCGGAAAGCCGTTTGCGTCTAGGAGTCAGGAATGAAAGGAATTGGTGAAGTGGGTGTAATATTAATTGGGCTTGATTTGTGTTGACGAAAACCAATCAAAATGTGCGTTCTGCGCATGTGCGTCATCAACTTCCCCTTTAATGTAGACATACATGAGAGCCCTTATACGTCTGTCTCCTAGTGACGTCTCACTGAGGCGTGATTAGCTGTTTCCAGGGCTTCGCAATGGACCCTATGGCATTTGGCTTGTGTCGACCAATCCACGTTTATTCCATCTAAGAGTATACATATATACGAATATTAATTTCTCGCTTTTAGCTTTAAGCTGCTGTGTGACAATTTCCCGTGTCCTCGGTTTGATTTATCTGACGGCTTCCCTAACATCTCAGTCTCGACCCATCTAATTGCTCTACGAGGATCTTATATTTACTTTTATCATATCAATATTCTTAAACTCAAACAGTTGAAAGCATGAACGTAGAACTTCGCCTCTACATTCGATCAAAACGTTCTATCGAGAAGATGTTAATGAAATTTCATGATATGAATTGTAAAGACGGGTAACGCTGTAACTCATAATTAAACGGGGCATCGATAAGGCATGGAAGATGCAATTATTTCTGGTTACAATAAGGCCACTTAGTCTGTTTTAATCCATCTTTGATTTTGGGTTAAAGAATGTTGGAAAGTTATTCCTTAAAAGTTACATTTGTGCATGAGTTATAATACAAATGTATATATATATATATATATATATATATATATATATATATATATATATATATATATATATATATATATATATATATATATATATATATACAGTGAAACCTCGGGATGTGAACACCCCAAAAGTGTGAACACCCCCTATAGTGAACACTTTTCCCCGGTCCCATTTATTTTCTAATACATTTTAGTTTTACAAAGTGTGAACACCCCCTTATCCGAACAGTGAACACTTTTTTGGGGAAAAATGGTCCTGAGAACCTCAGATAAGTGAACACCTGGGTACAATTAGGTCAAAGTCAATGCCACTTGTGTGCAAGTGTTTCAGTTGTTTACACTAATTAATACTAATTGAACTTGCCAGGTCAAGTTTAGCATCAGTGATAGCAATTGCATTTGTGTCAGCTTGTTTTGAAGATTGAGACAAAGGGAGTATCACTGTTGTGTGCATATGAGTGGGTACTGTGCAGTGGATGGGGGAACTTAGGATTGGTAAATGATCTAAAGCTAACCAGGTCTAGGCCCACATCTGGGGAAGAATGTGAAGATGCTCCAAATGACACCCACCCTTTGAAAGATACCTTCTCAAGGCTGCTGAGACACTTTAAGTTATTTGCCTGTGACTACAGCATACTGACCTCGTGTACCAGGTAGAAACCTCAATAAGCGGAATTTGTCTGGAACAGGGAACCAAGGCAGCAACCCAGTGTAAAATAAGTAAAATGTCACTTAATGAACAGGGTAATATTTGTAATGTAGGGTTATTTTCAATGAGGTTACTGATCAATGAGGAGTTTTAAAGTGCTTATCTGTGTTTACTAATGATTTATGGTGCTCTATAAAAATCAGAGCCTATGTATCTAATGTAAAATGATAAAATGAAGAAAAATAATTCTTTTAGCATTTTATGTCGTGTCTTCTAGTCCAACTTGCAAAACCTCGGAAGTGTGAACACCCCCTATAGTGAACGTTTTGGCCCGGTCCCAAGGCGTTCACTCTTTTGAGGTTTCACTGTATATATATATATATATATATATATATATATATATATATATATATATATATATATATATATATATATATATATATATATGTGTGTGTGTGTATATAATTTCCAAATTGCTCAATAGATGTCAGGCCATCAATGTTTAGTTATCATTTTACTCCCTAGATGTCCATAAATACATTTAGTCACTCTACAGGCTTTCCGCCGTTTTAAAAGCTTTTTGAGTTCCCCCTCGCTTTGATTTTTGGGACAAGAAACAGATTGGCTTTACCCCACTTGCTTTTGCATCGGGTTTACTTGTCCGTGAAACTTGCCACCTTGATGTTACGCTGTCTGGCTGGTTGCAGATGTGTGAAGTATGTATTTCAATGTACACACAAGCTTTAGATGTATATATATATATATACATATATATATATATATATATATATATATATATATATATATATATATATATATATATATACTAGAAAAGTACCCGTCGGTAACCTTGAAATCTCTTTTTACGTCAAAAATATCAGGGCACCCAGATATCCTTGCAACCACACACTTAGGGCTACCTAACCTATGAATCAATAATTCAAGAGGCTTGGTAAACATATATGCCATTGAAAGATAAGTTGTCAAACCGGTTTTGGAAAGGTGGTGGTGGGGGTGGTGTCCATTTATCATATCACTCATGACAAATTCTAATCATTTCTACTCAAAACAATATTCGTTTAGTAAGATCAATATAAAATATGACATACCATATGTCATTTACACCCGTCCTAATTTGGTTCTTCCTGTTGAAAGATATCATTTATGAATTTTTGTCATTCGGTATGATTTACAGACTCGTTTACAACTTTTTAAAGCTAAGATTATTAATGGGGTAGGTTAGAGGAGGAAACACAGATGTATAAACCTCTTACACTTGAATGGTAGACTCTAATGCATTCTACACGAACTGTGATATAACAATTCGTAGCTTTGCTTGCTTTCTCTTCTGCCACTTAGGGATGCGTAGTGACGGGTGCCGTAGTAAACGGCGAACACCACCTACATTCCCTTAGTCTAGGGAGAGTTGAGCATTGCATCAAATGATTATGCCCATGATGCAATTCCCAATTCTCCCTAGCCCCTAAGTGCGTGATGCAATCACCGATTCTACCAAACATTGCAGGATGGCTGCCCCAGTAGTAGACAATGCTCTGCTGCTAGAACCAAATTGTATTTATGTATGTATGTTCATTTTTATTACCTATGCAGATGTCGAGGGGCAATCATGGGATAAATTCGTTATCAACTGTTTTGGAGTATGATACAACTTATATCTCGCAATCAGAGGGCTGTATCACCCGAGGCGCAGCCGAGGGTGATACAGCCCTCTGATTGCGAGATATAAGTTGTATCATACTCCAAAACAGTTGATAACTAATAGTATATGCTATCAATGAAATATTTTGGGAATAAAGTCCAGATACGAAAAAAAGTGTGGAAAGAATGTGTATGAGTTGGCCAGTAAGCATTTTGGTATGATTCTACCCACAAATTATTTCCAAATGATACTTTTA
The DNA here is from genome assembly GCA_963942565.1 of Maea johnstoni. Lineage (NCBI taxonomy): Eukaryota > Metazoa > Annelida > Polychaeta > Spionida > Magelonidae > Maea > Maea johnstoni. The sequence goes on from OZ012698.1 coordinate 11,303,627, forward strand.
TGTGGATATCCCCCCCCCCCCCCCAAAAGAAAAATGATAGATAGATAAAAATAAAAAGGGCTTTTCTTTGAGCTGCTACGCTATGATTGTTAAGGAAATGTAAAAACAATACTATTTCAATAATTGTTGAAGGAAAACATATTCCAAAGGAGGCACAATCTTCGTTCAAACACGGATTAATTCAAAGCATACCCAAAGTGAGGTATGGGCATGAGGTGGTTCTATAAAATATACATAGACATTAAGTTCAATCACAATTTATTTTGATAAAGATAACTTTCAAATTGTATCTATTTAAAGCCGGGTAGCTTATATACTGGCTGTATGGAAAACATTTTTTGGAACTATAGAAAAGTCCGAATTTTTCGTAAGCTCAAATATGCATGTTACCTATGCACCACCGTAGTATGCTGAATTGTTTGGGTTTGTTCAAATGCTCTCTCTCTCTCTCTAAGCGCACAACCCTTGATTGTGTTTTTTTCCCAAGGGATGTGTCCGTACGCTCTTAGCGCCGATGCAGGCATTGTCCATTGTGTCCATGCCGCCTAAACCCTTTCGGTGCATGCCCAGGTTCCCTTTGATTACCCGGGTAAGCTACGCTACTACAGTGTGCGTGCTTCTGCCACCGGACAACCAACAAAGTCCGTGCAGTGCAACCCCATTGTGGAAGCAGAAGTTTGATATCGGTTGTACTATATATCGCCGGGTGGTCATACCACACCCGGCCGTGCTTGAGGATAAGAAATCAGCATCAAAAGCACCTTTTTGATTACTTTTTTGAAATTAGTTTACGTTAAGAACCATCTAGATACACTCGTCCACCAAACTGCCAACTCAGAATTAGGCAAACAGGCGCGGCAACGGAGATCATGCGTTGCAAAGGATTGGACCTCCTCTCTTATAATATACTAGAAAAGTACCCGTCCTACGGACGGTAACCACGAAATTTCTTTTTACGTCAAAAATATCAGGGCACCCAGATATCCTTGCAACCACACACTTAGGGCTACCTAACATATGGATCAATAATTCAAGAGGCTTGGTAAACATATATGCCATTGATAAATAAGTTGTCAAACCGGTATTGGAAAGGTGGTGGTGGGGTGGTGTCCATTTATCATATCACTCATGACGAATTCTAATCATTTCTACTCAAAACAATTTTCGTTTAGTAAGATCAATATAAAATATGACATACGATATGTCATTTACACCCGTCCTAATTTGGTTCTTCCTGTTGAAAGATATCATTTATGAATTTTTGTCATTCGGTATGATTTACAGACTCGTTTACAACTTTTTAAAGCTAAGATTATTAATGGGGTAGATTAGAGGAGGAAACACAGATGTATAAACCTCTTACACTTGAATGGTAGACTCTAAGTCATTTTACACGAACTATGATATAACAATTCGTAGCTTTGCTTGCTTTCTCCTCTGCCACTTAGGGATACGTAGTGACGGGTGCTGTAGTAAACGGCGAACACCACCTACATACCTTCAGCCCCCATTGCCATTCTCATCACGCACCCCAACCTAATTGGAGTTGAAGAATGTCGTGAGAGAAAGCTCGCAATCGTTTACTGCGCCGGATTCTCTCTTGGCAATAATGCAATTTCAATAAAAGTGCAACACAGTAATCTGCTTAGCATGATTGGCCAACTAAACATTTGCAAGTTATTTGAGTGAATAAATGTGGTCAGTTCATATATAAATTTGTCAAAATAGTTTTAAATAGTTTAAAACATTTATTGAAAGAAATATTCTTTATTTTACCAATTTGCGGAATTCAGTACTCTTTACACGTCTGTTGGTAACTTCCAATGTTGTTTTAAAGTTGCACATGAATATTAATTGACCTAAGTTCCGCAGGTTAGGTGCTAAATATAATCATATATATATATATATATATATATATATATATATATATATATATATATATATATATATATATATATATATATATATATATATATATATATATATATATATATATATACCGGGTATATATATATGTATATGCTATCAATGAAATATTTTGGGAATAAAGTCCAGATACGAAAAAAAACGTGGAAAGAATGTGTATGAGTTGGCCAGTAAGCATTTTGGTATGATTCTACCCACAAATTATTTCCAAAAGATACTTTTAGGTGGATATCCTCCCCCTCCCCCCAAAAAATGATAAATAGATAAAAAAAAAAATGGGCTTTTCTTTGAGCTGCTACGCTATGATTGTTAAGGAAATGTAAAAACAATACTATTTCAATAATTGTTGAAGGAAAACATATTCCAAAGGAGGCACAATCTTCGTTCAAACACGGATTAATTCCAAGCATACCCAAAGTGAGGTATGGGCATGGGGTGGTCCTATAAAATATACATAGACATAAAGTTCCATCACAATTTATTTTGATAAAGATAACTTTCATATTGTATCTATTTAAAGCCGGGTAGCTTATATACTGGCTGTATGGAAAACATTTTTTGGAACTATAGAAAAGTCCGAATTTTTCGTAAGCTCAAATATGCATGTTACCCATGCACCACCGTAGTATGTTGAATTGTTTGGGTTTGTTCAAATGCTCTCTCTCTTTCTAAGCGCACAACCTTTGATTGTGTTTTTTTCCCAAGGGATGTGTCCGTACGCTCTTAGCGCCGATGCAGGCATTGTCCATTGTGTTCATGTCGCCTAAACCCTTTCGGTGCACGCTCAGGTTCCCTTTGATTACCCGGGTAAGCTACGCTGCTACAGTGTGCGTCCTTCTGCCACCGGACAACCAACAATGTCCGTGCAGTGCAACCCCATTGTGGAAGCAGCAGTTTGATATCGGTTGTACTATCTATCGCCGGGTGGTCATACCACACCCGGCCGTGCTTGAGGATAAGAAATCAGCATCAAAAGCAACTTTTTGTTTAATTTTTTGAAATTAGTTTACGTTAAGAACCATCTAGATACACTCGTCCACCAAACTGCCAACTCAGAATTAGGCAAACAGGCGCGGCAACGGAGATCATGCGTTGCAAAGGATTGGGCCTCTTCTCTTATAATATACTAGAAAAGTACCCGTCCTCCGGACGGAAACCATGGAATTTCTGATGATGGCAAACATATCAGAGCACCCGGATATCCTTAAGACCACGCATTTAGAGCCACCTAATCTATGTATCAATTATTGAAGAAGCTTGGCAAACCGATATACCTTTTCATAAATAAGATCATGGGTCATTAAACAGGCTGTAATGAAAGATGGGCCATAAATGATGTCAGTGATATATCTAATCCTAATCATTACTACTCAAAACTATTTTAAAGTTAAAGTATGACGTAATATATGTCATCTCTCTCTTTAAATATAAATACATATATATATATATATATATATATATATATATATATATATATATATATATATATATATATATATATATATATATATATATATATATATATATATATATATATATATATATTCTCTCTTTCTTATAAATACATATATATATATATATATATATATATATATATATATATTTATATATACATATATATATACATATATATATATATATATATACATATATATATACGTATATATATATATATATATATATATATATATATATATATATATATATATATATATATATATATATATATATACATATATATATATATATATATATATATATTTATATATATATATATATATATATGTATATATATATATATATATATATATATATAAATATATATATATATATATATATATATATATATATATATATATATATATATATATACATATATATATACATATATATACATATATATATATATATATATATGTATGTATGTATGTATGTATGTATGTATGTATGTATGTATGTATAAATATATATATATATATATATATATATATATATATATATATATATATATATATATATATATATATATATATATATATACATATATATATATATATATATATATATATATATATATATATATATATATATATATATATATATATATATATATATATATATATATATATATATGTGCATGTATGTTTGTATATATAATCCTGTGGTTACAAATTATTATTTATTCAACATTTATAGATACTTGTTTTTGATCCATTGATTTTATTAAAAAGGTTTATCGAAATTGCTTTATAAAAAGGGTTTATAACTTTTTAGTGGCTGATTTAGAACTTTTTATCAAAATGACATTTCATTTTCTGAAAAGTGCGGTATGGGCATGAGGTGGTTTTAATTATACATAGACATTAAATTTCGTCACAATTTCGTTTCTTAACGATACTTTTCCAATAGTGTCTATTTCAGCACGCGTGGCTTATATAGTCTATTTGGAAAACATTTTCTTGAACTATAGATAAGTCCGGATTCTTTTTAATCTCGAATATGCATGTTACCCATGGGCCACCGTAGTATGCTGAACTGTCTGGGTTCGTTCCACTACTCTCTTTCCAAGCGCTCAGCCCTTGTTTGTGTTTTCTCCCATGGGATGTGTCCATACCTTCTAAGCGCCCATTGTATGCAGGCAATCTCCATACCGCCTCAACCCCTTCGGTACATGTCCTTTTGATCACCCGGGTAGGCTTAACACTACTACAGTAAGCGCACTTCTGCCACCGTACAACCAACGAAGTTCGTGCAGTGTAACACCACTGTGGAAGCAGAAGTTTGATATCGGTAGTACCATCTATCGCCTGGTGGTCATACAAAACCCGGCCGCGCTCGAGGTTGAGAAATCACCATCAAAGTCATCTTTTTGATTAATATTTTGAAATGTGTTTACGTTAAGAACCATCTAGATACACTCGTCAACCAAACTGCCAACTCAGAATTAGGCAAACAGGCGCGGCAACGGAGATCATGCGTTGCAAAGGATTGGGCCTCCTCTCTTATAATATATATATATATATATATATATATATATATATATATATATATATATATATATATATATATATATATATATATATATATATATATATATATATATATATATATATATATATATATATATATGTATGGTCGCTATGAGAGTGTGCGCTGCTGTGGAGGACTGTCTATGGTGCTTCTGATACTAAAGGAAGAATTCCTTCCCGTTCCGTTCTGCTTTTATTTGACAATTTAGCCTGTAAAAGTCCATGAACATATTGCCTGACAGTTCGTCTGATGAGAAATGTATTATGCACCACAGCGGCTTGTACGATTTCTGGGGAAGGCAACTGAAAAATAAACCTGCGTAGTGTTTTCACATGGAGCTCAAACCCACAATTGCGGACCTTCAAATTTCACAAATGTGGAGAAAATATCAATACGGAGGAGAGAATATCGTATATTTTTCTAATTTTTGCTCCGTTCAATTTTGTAACTATTTTCTATAATGAGAAAAAGTGCATTTTCAACTTTCAAATTCCATAACTTTTAAACAATGTAAACAATTAGAGACATTGTTATACTCCCCCTCTGCAATACTCCTAGTCATAACTATACCAAATTTCAAGCGAATACGTTAATATTTGATACCCTAAATGTATGTTTGAAGCGATTCACAATTGGTCTGATTATTAATTTTGTATTCTGGATGATACAGTTAATAAATATTCAATTCAATTCAATTCTATGAGGGAAAGTGTGTAGGCTTGATATATATAAAACATATAGTAACATATATAAAATCTCAAAATGATTTAATATTCTCAAATTAGCCCCATAGGCCACCTTAAACTATGATGCTGTACATTAAGGTGATGGGTACCATTGCAATGGGTACCCTGTCCCAAAACACACCTCAAAGCAGCATAATCCTATAAATAGGTGTATCTCCAGGTTCCTGAGTGTTATCAGGTAGAGAATATCATCGCCACCTGTCATTATTCAATCCATATTCTGTTTTATTTCAAAATTTACAACTTTTCTTTCAAATGACATATTCTCATTAATTACGCAGGTGATGGTTACTGCAGGTTCAGAGTTTAGGGATATCATTGACTATGCCCAATAAAAAGTATTTTTTTTGATTTTTTACTGTTGAAGAATTTTACAGGCCATAACGTTGGAAATTTTAGATGGGGCTTTTAAGTCGCTTGCAATGGTACTCATCACATTAAAGTAACTTAGCATTTCTGGATAAGAACGTCTAGACTACTTTAAGCCTATCTGACGCTAATAATCAAGCCTTAGCCAACAGCCAATGTGCATGAGTTAATCAATTGTTTGCAGTATCGAATACTCCAGTGGTAATTAGCAGAACTATACACCTGCGTCGCTTAGTGAGCAAACACATGTATACATACAAGGCTAGCTCCCATTGTCACGTGTCATTCAGTTATTGCCAGAATAAGATACGCCAAAATAAATAGCCTTATTAGTTCAGTCGTATTTGACGGAAATATAAACCTGGAAGAAACCATGTCGCTCAGCGATTGGTGGAAATGGACTATTCCATACATATGCCTTCTGTTTCTCTCCCCTTTAGGCTCATATCAACCTTCGACTAAGCTTGTATCTAAGACGAAAACTACCACAGATTTCCAAGATGACGAAATTACGTGCATGTTTAGGATTTGTGGCTTTGGTGCCATTTCTGTCTCTTTTGATCTGCAGCACGGGACTAGGAGATAATGAAAGAAGGGCTGATTTTAACGGTCCATTCAGTCACAGAGTTGCGGCCAAGGGTGCAATCATCTCCACGTCTCGGTCGTTCTCACGACTAGAGTGCGGCTTAGCGTGTTTAAATGACGCTGCCTGCCTGTCCTTTATCTATGGAGCTGCTGAAGAGATGTGCCAACTGAACAGCAAGAGATCAGATGAGGAGGGAGACAACACTGGCTACAGATACTACGAACGACCTCGCAGTCGCAGCACCGCTGGTAAGTAAAGGCCCGTTCCCACATCTGCGATCTAGTGTAGCGGCGGCACAGCGACCGCAGCGAATTATGAATCGCTGTGTGATCGCTGTAGATTGACCCAATTAATGTTTGTAGCGACCAGATCGTTGAGCCCGTTTCCACATCTGCGATCTATTGTAGCGACCGCACAGCGACCGCAGCGATTTATAATTCGCTGCGGTCGCTACACTACATCGCAGATGTGGAAAACGGGGCTTAACTGAACTTTCCATAGGTCGTTAGGGTAACGATAGATTAACGAGTACGTAACGAGTGAGACGATAGCATAACGATTATTAAGATGGCACAGCGACCTCATCGATGCCACAGCGACCTCACAACGACCATAGCCACTGCACAGCGAATGCACTAAGGACCATTAGCGATCCACTGCCCTACTTTTTCAGCGATTTTTTTGAGCATGTTCAAAAAAATCGCAACAGCGATCCGCTGCGGATGCGTAGCGACCTCAACGATGGCGTAACGGACCACACCGATCTACCTAGCGGCGGCACAGCGACCGCAGCGATTCATAATTCGCTGCGGTCGCTGTGCCGTCGCTACACTAGATCGCAGATGTGGGAACGGGCCTTAAGACCTATATTACAGTAAGGTATCCGTTAACCCTTCCAATGCGCAGGCTACTTGTGTCCAGAGATCGAGGAAGCTAGCATTTTTGAAAACCATCTAAACCCTGTCATGTTGGTATTTATTGGATAGCTCTCACTGAATACTCAAAGATTCGTTCCCATGTGCCAAGGTTTCAGTTATTTTCAAGTGTTTTTTTTGCACCATTACTGTATTGGCCAAGTTAGCAACTAGCAGCATAAATGTTTACGTAAAGTACAAAGTCAATTAAACTTTTCTCGTCAATTTTTGATTGTTAACCTCTCAAAATTCTTATCAGCGTCAGCTAAACATGGCAAACAAATGTTGATAAAGTAAGCAAAAACAAACATTTTATGACCAGCAATAATTGTCAGTTCACATGTCTGATTTGTATAATACCACTTAGTATTGCTAATATCGTTTTTATGATAAAAGTAGAAGAGATTTGAGTGATCAGACTATGACCACTGACCACTTTACTTAAGGTGATGAGTACCATTGCAAGCCAGTTAAAAGCCCTGTCCCAAAACACACCTCAAAGCAGCATAATCGTATAACTAGGTGTATCTCCAGGTTCCTGAGTGTTATCAGGTAGAGAATATCATCGCCACCTGTCATTATTCAATTCATATAGTGTTTTATTTCAAAAGTTACAACTTTTCTTTCAAATGACATGTTCTCATTAATTACTATTCTATTGACGTGTTATCCATGGGTGTTTGTACAACCAGGCACTGGCAGACCTCTGGTCGACTGTTAAAACGCATAATGTAATAAACGTTGCGAAATGTAATACCTACGCATAATGTTATACAAAATCGTTGCGAAATGTAATACCTACGCATAATGTAATAAAAAATTGTTGCGAAATGTAATACCTACGCATAATGTAATACAAAATCGTTGCGAAATGTAATACCTACGCATAATGTAATAAAAAATTGTTGCGAAATTTAATACCTACGCATAATGTAATACGAAATTTTCACGAAATGTAATAGCACAAGGTACGCATAATGTAATGAAAAATCGTTGCGAAATGTAATACCTACGCATAATGTAATAAGAAATTTTCACGAAATGTAATCATGTAGGCTGGGTTCGCCCATTTCTAACTGGTCTGGTCATGTGGTCTGCCATGATTTCTATTTTCAAAATCAAACTGGCCTACTGTATATGCTCCCACAAATAGGAAGAATTCACCCAATTCAGCTGACCCCGTTGAAAGCTCATGAATCTTTGATCGCCAAATATATACAGGCCACCAGTTGGCCTTTAGCTAATGACATCAGGGAAAACCTGCAACGATTTCCTGATGCAAATCAAAGCAAAAATACATCAAGAAAGTGGCGAAAATTAAGACTGTAACAAGAAAATGGGGAAAACTAAAACTTAATCAGTAGATGACAAATATCTACCAGTTCATTATAACATAAATTCCAATTTAGTTGATTATATGAGAAAAAAACAGATTTAAAGGGGAAAATGAAATCTCCACCAGAATGACACAAAGAACATAATTGACCCATTGTTAAAAGGCCACCACGGATTAAAACAGCACACCTGGCAAAGACTAAAAAAATGATTTAGGGTGTTAATTTTTGATAACAAAAATATTTTGACTTGCTATAGGGTCATTCCGGCTCAAGTGACGCAATTTTCAAAAAGGTCGCCAGGTGACCATCTCAGATTTTGACGAAACTTCCCTCATGTGTGCCTTTATGTTTTAGAAGATTGCACGAAAAATTTCAGTTCAGAATTCCAAATGGTTTTTGAGAAAAGTGAAGTTAAAGGCATGGGGGGTGTAGCTCATATTTGCACTCATGAATGTAAATAGTGTGTTGGATCATTTTCAGATGCTCACCGTTTTTGTAATATTTGAGGTGCAAAGCCTACATTTACTACTATAACTAACTGATACCGTGAAAATCACATTATGAATTTTCTTTTTTCATATCCCCTATGGGTACTGAGATAAAGAGGTCCAAAATGTAATTTTCGTTCAATTTCTTTATTTTTTTCAGTTTTCAGGCTATTTTTTCTTCCATGCCATGCATATTTGATGAAATGTTTTACTTGATTTATATTGTCTATTCATAAGGGACTCTAGAAAAGTCAAGTCGTTTTTCTAAAATGTCAAATTTTGACACAGTTGGTGGGAAAACGTTGGCCGGTATCAAATTTGTAGTAATTTTGATTATCTTAAAAGCTGAGTTTGTCCATGTAGTGAAATATCTAATAACTTCAGCTTATAATATATTAATCTAACATATATCAGCTACATTTATACAAAGGTTTGTTGTGTGGTCTCAATGGCTTCACATAAAAAAACTACTTTTACTTATGGACTATAGCGCCTGTTTCAGGTCTATCGGTCAACTTTAAGGCCTATGTAAAAATACAGTAATAATTTCACACTGGTAGGATTTAACTTATTCAGTACACAGACAATTAAATATTAATTACGTTAATTGGTTTTGTTGATATTTTTAGTGTTTTTTGAGATAAAATGGTCTAAAATCATGTTTTTATTCTTTTTTGTTAATATTTTTGTATTACTAGTATTCAGGGCGCTCGTTGCATACACCTAATTTACATTGGGTGACTAGTTCTAATTGATCTATACTATTTACTTGTAATTGCTTTCTAAATAAATTCAAGTTTTTAGAAATACGTCCAAATTTCGGTACACCTGCTTTCCAGGTATTGGTCCTGATCAAAACATACCTATATTGCCCCTGCCTTCATGGTTCAATTTGACCATGTAGTGAAATGCCAACTGCCATCACATTGTAATATTTCCAATGTACTGAGATAAGCTGTTAATATGTTTTAGTGTCTTTTTGGTTGATTGGTCACTTTGAAGTCATCCATTGTAAAGTATGTAATGCTAATATTACAAAGATGATATTCACTATAGTTTTGGTACATCAACACATAGAGAATCAGATTTTTGAAATCAATTTTGTTTTTGCTACTACTTACTAGTATTTAGACAAAATGAACCAAAATTGGGTTTTTGTTACTTCTATACAATGTTAAAGAAAATGCATACATGATGCAAATTTATTATTTCATTTTTAATGTCTGTTTAGAGGATTTTAGTAATACGATTCTTACGATAATAAACTTTGTTTTGCGGTCTCAATTCCTTCATATGAAAAACCTACTTAAGCTTCTACTCATAGACTGTAGTAACCGTGTCAGGTCTATCGGTCAACTTTGTGGTCTCCTTATAAACATAGTCATAAAGACACAGCGGTAGTATTTGACAATCGAAAAATCATATTATGGATTAATTTTGTTTATACATTAAGGCGTTTTAAACTACAATTGGGTTTTTGTTTATTTATTTATTGTGTTTATAAAAATTTTAGACCACTTTTTGTACTTTGTCATTCATATTAGGTGACTTGTTTTACTTGAGTTATACTGTCTATTTGTAGTTACTGCCAGAAAAATTAAGTGTCCAAATTTTTGTACAAAATATTGGCCCAGATCAAAATTTGCCTACACTACCCCTGTTTTCAAGGTTTGATTTGACCATGCAGAGAAACATTTACTGCCATCACCTTTTGATACATGAAAAGTACTAATATTAGCTGTTAATACACCAAGTTTGCTTTAATGGTTTTCATTCCTTCACCATTAAATTACACTTATGTTTTTGTTTTTCGGCAATTATGGCTAAAATTGGTCCATTGGTCAATTTGAAACAAGAGTCTTATCTCTAAAAAGCTCCTCTTATCAGACATTATAAATAAAATAATTAATTTGCATCATGAAATATGCATTTCCTTTGTTATTGTTTGGGAAAAATAAAAATGTTCAAACAAAACCCTAATTTTGGTTCGTTTTGTCTGAATAACTAGTAGCAAAAACAAAATAAAAATGTTCAAACAAAACCCTAATTTTGGTTCGTTTTGTCTGAATAACTAGTAGCAAAAACAAAATTGTTCCAAAATATGTTTATTGATGTACAAACATTATAGAGAATATTATCTTTGCACTATTAAAATTACATTCAATGGATGACTTCAAAGTGACAAATCAACCAAAAGGAGCCACATTTGTCAATAAACAAAAAATTCAGAGTGAATGAACAAGAACCATAAACAAAACCTAGACATATTAACAGCCTATATCAGAACATTTAATTCATTAAAATGTGATGGCAGTGGGCATTTCACTACATGGTCAAGTCAAACCATGAAATCAGGGGCAATATAGGTACGTTTTGATCAGGGACTATATTTGGAAAACAGGTGCATCAAAATTTTGACTGATTTTCAAGTACTTGAATTTCCTTGGAAAGTAATTACAATTAAACAGTATAAATTAAGTAAAACTACTCGCCTAATGTGAATTAGGAAGGACAAGCGCCCTAAATAATACAAAAATATTAACATTAAATGAACAAAAAAAACTGATTTTAGACCATTTTACCTCAAAAAAGACCAAAAAGATTGACAAAATCAATCTACAATACAATTTTCTAATTGTCTGTGTACTGAATATGTTAAATCCTAATAATGTAGAATAATTACTAAATTTATACACAGGCCATAAAATTGACCTATATATCTGAAACAGTCGCTATAGTCCATTAGTAAATGTAGTTTTTTTATGTGAAGGAATTGAGACCACAAAATAAAAGTTGGTATAGATATAGCTAATATATGTTAGATTATCATAGTATAAGCTGAAGGTACTAGATAATTCACTACATGGTCAAACTCCGCTATTAAGTTAGGCCTAATTACTACAAATTTGATCCCGGCCAACATTTGCCCACCAACTGTGTCAAAATTTGACCTTTTTAAAAAAACATCTTGACTTTTCTAGAATCCCCCATGAATAGACAATATGAATATATATCAAATATGAATGGCTTGGAAGAAAAAATGGCCTGAAAACTGAAAGAAAATGATGAAATTGAACGAAAATCACATTTTGGACCTTTTTATCTCAGTGCCCAAAAGGGATATGAAAAAAGAAAATTCATAATGTGGTTCTTAAGGTATCAATCAGTCATAATAGCAAATATAGGCTTTGCACCTCGAATTTTACAAACACTGTGAGCATTTAAAAATAGTCCAACACACTATTTAGATTCATGAGTGAACATATGAGCTACACCCCCCATGCCTTTAACCTCACTTTTCTCAAGAACCGTTTGGAATTTTGAACTGAAATCTTTCATTCAATCATCTTAAACATAAAGGCACACATGAGGCAAGTTTCGTCAAAATCCGTGATGGTGACCTGCTGACCTCTGGGCCACTTGAGCCGGAATGACCCTATATCTATCTACAAAAGCAATTTGCTTGTACAATACTTTTATTACATTTCGTGAAAATTTCCTATTAATTATGCGTAGGTATTACATTTCGCAACGATTTTTTGTTACATTTCGCGTACCTTGTGCTATAACATTTCGTGAAAATTTCGTATTACATTATGCGTAGGTATTACATTTCGCAACGATTTTTTATTACATTATGCGTAGGTATTACATTTCGCAACGATTTTTTATTACATTATGCGTAGCTATTACATTTCGCAACGATTTTTTATTACATTATGCGTAGGTATTACATTTCGCAACGATTTTGTATTACGTTATGCGTAGGTATTACATTTCGCAACGTTTATTACATTATGCGTTTTAACAGTCGACTGGTGCAGGAATTAAATGACTGTACTGTAGTTTACATAAACTTTGAACAATAATTAGAAAAAATCCTATTAAAAGTGCAACTCCTTTAGGTAAAGACTTGTAATAGGAAGTTAGATATTGGTAACCCCATACCTTTACCAATTAAGAAATTCCTTTACCATGCGATTAAAATATATTTCAATATATTTCAGGAAAAAGCAAAAGGGAGGCTGTTAAGAACTGTCGGGTTCTACACCAGTCTGAACCGGATGCCCCAACTGGATCCTACTGGCTGGATCTGGATGTGGGTAGCACTGACAACGCCTTCCTTGGCTACTGTGAAATGGACTTGGATGGAGGAGGGTGGACACTGGTCTGGGCCTACAATTTCACAAAATTTGAGGACTTTACATCCGTACAAAATGCCGTTTCCCCGTGGCCTAACAATCTTAATCAAGACCCAGCAAATGACAATGTGTGGGTTTCTACCACTCCGCCTTCTCACCCGCATGATTATAATGCGCTGGAATACATTCAATGGAAGGACATTGGGGAGGATTTTCTGTCAACATCAGACATCAACCATTGGTTTTCATGTACCCCTGGATCTGGCAATCTGGTTCGCAAAACTACTGGACCAATAAACTGTCGGAATGTGAATAATGTATCCACCCTATGTTTGGGAAATGCCCCAAGTAGTATAAATTTTCCCGGCAGGGCATTAGTCTTATTCTTTGGTTCTCAGCCACCTTATATGAGGACTGGAATTTTCTCTGTTCTCGAAGGGATGAAGGACTCGGCTACTCCGTATAGTGACCCATGCAGTTCAGCTTATTCTCCCCCCGCTCCTAATGCAAAAGGGCGACCTCACGGCAATATGTATATTCGCTAAAAAAAAACACACTACATGTAGGTAACGAAATCGGTACAAGCAATCGAACACATACATGTACAGTAGCGATTAGGATATTGAACGCCTTTGGAATAGACATATACGCAGGGGTTAGAAAACAATGCATTATACGGACTGGTGGTTATGTTTTCTCAATTCTACATTATTTATTCTTCTCATTTTTATATTGATAAGCATCGCATATTTACTGTAAATTATTACAATGATGCCAAAAAATGATGGTCACATTCCCACAATATGAATAGCCTGATTTACCTATGGACAACTGTACCATCAATGGTTACATAGTTACAGTCGTTTATTCGAAATAATAGTTGTTTTGAGTACCCTATATTTACTAGAATGTACATAAAAATGGACTGGTACGAATCGCTGACAAGGAGGAATATAATAGATTATAGAAACTATACTAGTTTATGTATGCATGTATGCAGTTTACTGAATGTTTTATGGCACTGTATCAAATCGGATCTGATTAAAATTCTTCTTGTTTTTTTTCTATTAACTGTGTTCTTACCCTTGGCCTTACGACTCACGTATTTCTAGTTGACCCTGGCTTTAAAAACATGTAAACATTAAATTCAGCATTAGTATTTTCATTATATCTGTATTAATCATATGACAAGATTTGACTTAGTATTCACCTTTATATTGTATCATGATATATTTTATAGGAATAAAACAAAAGCATGCTTCTTTGCACAACCCGGCCTACTGTTCTATTTGCATGGGCAACATATATTTTCCAGACCCATCATTTAGGAGGAGAAGTTTGTCATCCATTACATCTTGCTGTTATTGCACCATATTTCGATATATGGCCATAGGTGAATAAGTGCATGAAAGGAATTTGGTACTCAGAATTTGCGTTAATACACTTTACGTCACAAACATATCTAAGTATAAGAGGAAGATCGGGGAAAACCATCGCTGAACGCATAATAAGCTAAACACTTTAGTCAAACTATCATACCCCCTTCTCTCGTGAAAACCTACAGACTATCAACAGATCAGAGTAGGAATATATATATATATGTATATATATATATATATATATATATATATATATATACATATACATATATATATATATATATATATATATATATATATATATATATATATATATATATATATATATATATATATATATATATATATATATATATATATATACACATATATATATATATATATGTACATACATATATTTATATATATGTGTATATATATATATATATATATATATATATATATATATATATATATATATATATATATATATATATATATATATATATATATATATATATGTATATATATATATATAAATATATATATATATATATATATATATATATATATATATATATATATATATATATATATATATATATATATATATATATATACATATATATATATATATATATATATATACATATATATATATATATATATATATATATATATATATATATATATATATATGTATATATATATGTATATATATATGTATATATATATATATATATATATATATATATATATATATATATATATATATATATATATATATATATATGTACATATATATATTATTGTGCATGCCATGTCCTTTTCCATTGCCCGTATGAATTCCTAAATTGTGCCTTAAGGACCCTTTCGCTGATTTAATCACTATTTACCTGTATGTTTTATGTGTCAAGCTAATGATAATTGCTTTCAAATTACCATGAGGAAAATGGGCTAATGCTTGATACTCTTGGCACCTAAAATTGGAACCAGTTATGAGTGGGATTGGACGTCCTCTAGCTCATACTAGGTCTTTGTAGTATGCAGTTTGTTATTAACTTTCATTGATTCTTTGATACTGTTTGTTGACATTATTACCTCAAACAGGTGTTCCATCTTTGAAGTTGATTAATTGCTGATGTACCGGTATTGTCTTGCATTCTCAGGGCTATTACCTCAAGTCTGTGTAGCACTATGATTGGTTTTCTGAATGTAAACATCAAATGCAAGAACATAAAACGAAATAGTTGTTTACAGTAACCTTCATTATTTGCATTGCAATGCCTCAGAGGAGTATGCAAATGTAATATTGGAAATATGAACATACCTTATAAATAAAACAATTAAAGTGTTAGAGGATATAACTGTAATTAACGTTGTCGCGAGACAAAGAATTGAAGTTGATTAATTCTTGAAATGTACCAGTATTCTCCTGCATTCTCAGGGCTATTGCCTCAAGGATGTGTAGCTCTATGATGGGTTTTCAGAATGAAAACATCAAATTCAAGAACATAAAACGATTTTTTTGTTTACAGTAACCTTCATTATTTGCATTACAATGCCTCAGAGGAGTATGCAAATGTATTATTGGAAATATGAACGTTCCTAATGAATAAAACACTATAAACGTGTTAGAGGATATAACTTAAACTAACCTTGTCAGGAGACAATGAATTGAAGGCTTCTTAACCCTTTCAATGCTGAGGCTGTTTTCATACAAAGCACACGGGCGCAAAGAGTTTTGATAAACAGCCAAACCCTGTCATGTTGGTCTTCATTGGATAGCTCTCGCTGAGTACTCTCAAATGAGTACCCATTTGCCAGGGTTTTCAGTCATTTCTCAGTTTCTTTGCATCATTTTGTATTGGCAAATTTAGCCACCAGCAGCATAAGGGATAATGAATGGCCGGAGTAGTGATGGGTGCAACAGAAATGATTTTTCTTGTTCTCCTCTTCGTCTTCTTCGTCTTCTTCTCCTCCTCCTCGTTGTTATATCATAGCTTTTACCATCCTCATCTTCAGCATAATATTCATGATAACCACATAATATTCTACTTTTCACAATTTGTACGGACGGAATAAATGTGTATACACCACCTAGAAGTAACAGCATGCTACAGTACAGACATTCAATTCCTGCACCAGTCGACCAGTGCCTGGTTGTACAGACACACATGAATAACATGGCAAGAAATAAGTTAAGCACATCAATTATCCACGTCAGCTTGCAAATCAAAGCTACGTTCAGTTGTGAGGTCATCCATACATACCTTTCCAGGAAACTAGGTGGCAATCGGGCATGCGGTCGTGTATCATGCCCTGGCTGCCCATGTATTTAGTGCAGGAATTATGTGTCGGTACTGTATACCTAAGTGATACATAGACGAGAGAAGTTTATACGAACTCTGCATGTAAACTAAAATAATAATTCATTTAATAGAGAATAACTATGAGTATGTTAACCACCTTAATTATAACGAAAACTTTCAGTCGAATGCATTTCTCAAAATGTTATTTTCCGTTAGGTATAACGCGCCACCACTGAGGTGTGTCTTTGTACAACTGTCTTTTGTTCCTAGCCCACATGGGATCAACTAGGCCTGTCCATGCTAAACCACCACTGGATTATAGGCTCCACACACACACG
This sequence comes from Maea johnstoni, assembly GCA_963942565.1. Classification (NCBI taxonomy): domain Eukaryota; kingdom Metazoa; phylum Annelida; class Polychaeta; order Spionida; family Magelonidae; genus Maea; species Maea johnstoni. Next base: position 11,321,173 of record OZ012698.1, read on the forward strand.
ATATCTCACTATTTTTTTCAAATGTTATGGCCCGTAAAAGTCTTTGGCGGGAAAGCATCAAATATCACTTTTTATTGGGCATAGTCAATGACATTCCTAAGGTATATGTGAACCTGTAGTGACCATCACTTGCGTAAGCAATGAGATTATGTCATTTGAGTGAAAAGTTTTAAATATTGAAATATTGAAATAAAATATGCTATGGGTTGACTAAGGATGGTTGGCTATGATATTATCTACCTGACAACACTCAGGAACCTGGAGATACTCCTTGTCCTATGATTATGCTACAATGAGGTGTGTTTTTGGTCGGGCCTTTTATCTAGCTTGTAATGGTACCCATCACCTTAATCAGTTGTTGGCAGTATCGAATACTCTAAGATAAATATACTTAAGGGGCCAATGGTAATTAGCAGAACTATACACCTGCGTCGCTTAGTAAACAAACACATGTATACAAACATAGCTAGCGCCCATTGCCACGTGTCATTCAGTTATTGTCAGAATAAGATACGCCAAAATAAATAGCCTTATCAGTTCAGTCGTATTTGACGGAAATATAAACCTGGATGAAACCGTGTCGCTCAGCGATTGGTGGAAATGGACTATTCCATACATATGCCTTCTGTTTCTATCTCCTTTAGGCTCACATCAACTTTCGACTAAGCTTGTATCTAAGACAAAAACTACCACAGATTTCCAAGATGACGAAATTACGTGCATGTTTAGGATTTGTGGCTTTGGTGCCATTTCTATCTCTTTTGATCTGCAGCACGGGACTAGGAGATAATGAAAGAAGGGCTGATTTTAGCGGCCCATTCAGCCATAGAGTTGTGGCCAAGGGTGCAATCATCTCCACGTCTCGGTCGTTCTCACGACTAGAGTGTGGCTTAGCTTGTTTAAATGACGCTGCCTGCCTGTCCTTTATCTATGGAGCTGCTGAAGAGATGTGCCAACTGAACAGCAAGAGATCAGATGAGGAGGGAGACAACACTGGCTACAGATACTACGAACGGCCTCGCAGTCGCAGCACCGTCGGTAAGTAAGACCTATATATTACAGTAAGGTTTCCGTTAACCTTTCCAATGCGCAGGCTACTTGTGTCCAAAGAACGAGGAAGCTAGCATTTTTGAAAACCATCTAAACCCTGTCATGTTGGTATTTATTGGATAGCTCTCACTGAATACTCTAAGATTAGTACCCATATGCCGTGGTTTCAGTCATTTTCAAGTTGTTGTTGCATCATTTCTATATTGCCCAAGTTAGCAACTAGCAGCATATGGGTTAACATCCCCCTTTTCGATTCAATTATTGATAGTATTACTTACGATTCCAATGATTTCGATTCGACCTTGGAGAACTGCACGAAGCATGCAATAATTATCATTTTCAAATGTATTACACTATATTCTTATGTTGCTATGATCCTGCGATTCGTAAAGTACAAAGTCAATAAGAGTTATCTCGTCATTTTTTGAATGAAAACATTCTAATTAAAAGTAGAGACATATCTTTATAAAGTAAGAATTTCCTTTAACATGTGATTAAAAGATGTTTCAATATATTTTAGGAAAAAGCAAAAGAGAGGCTGTAAAGAACTGTCGGGTTCTACACCAGTCTGAACCGGATGCCCCAACTGGATCCTACTGGCTGGATCTGGATGTGGGTAGCACTGACAACGCATTTCTTGGCTACTGTGATATGGACTTGGATGGAGGAGGGTGGACACTGGTCTGGGCCTACAATTTCACAAAATTCGAGGACTTTACATCCGTACAAAATGCCGTTTCCCCGTGGCCTACCGATCTTAACCAAGACCCAGCAGATGACAATGTGTGGGTTTCAACCACTCCGCCCTCTCACCCGCATGATTATAATGCGCTGGAATACATTCAATGGAAGGACATTGGGGAGGATTTCCTTTCTACATCAGACACCAACCATTGGTTTTCATGCACCCCTGGATCTGGCAGTCTGGTTCGCAAAACTACTGGACTAATAAACTGTCGGAATGTGAAAAATGTATATTCCACCTGTTTGGGAAATGCCCCAAATAATATACTTTTTCCCGGCAGGGCATTTGTCATATTCTCTGGTTCTCAGCCACCTTATACGAAGGGTGGAATTTTCTCTGTGCTCGAAGGAATGAAAAATTGGGCTACTCCGTATAGTGACCCATGCAGTACAGATTATTCTCCCCCCGCTTCTAATGCAGCAGGGCAACCTCACGGCAATATGTATATTCGCTAAAAAAAATAAACAGGCAACAAAATCGGTACAAGCAATCGAACACATACATGTAGAGTTGCGATTAGGTTATTAACCAATTCACACTGAGAGATCCCCTACTAGAAAGTATCGTTTGCTACTCTCATACTTTTCAAAATAACTTGGGAATAAAGCAAAAGTTTACAAAATATTTGAAGGAGAGTTGTCGTTTGATTTCTCTTTAACATTTCCATTTGAATTATTTTCCAAAAAGTGCTTATGTTAGAAAAATATTTCCAAAATTGTCAGGCCTGTCTTGGCCGCTCTGAGTGTTAATGGGTTAAACTGCTTTGGAATACACATAGACGCGGGAGTAAGAATACAATACATTATACAGACTGGTGATTATTTTCCCTCCCTTTTAGATTATTTATTCTTCTCATTTTTGTATCTATAAGCATCGCATATTTACCGTAGTTTATTACAATGATACCAAATAATGATGGTCACAATTCCCACAATATGAATAACCTGATTCACCTATGGAAAACTGTTCCATCAATGTTTAAAGAGTGACAGTGCTTTATTCGAAATAATAGTTGTTTTGAGTACCCTATATTTACTAGAATGTACATAAAAAATCGACTGGTACGAATCGTTGACAAGGATGAGTAAAATGAATTGAAGAAACTATACTAGTTTATGAGTTTATGTATGCATGTATGCACTTTATTGAATATTTTATGGCACTGTACCAAATCGGATCTTATTTAAATTCTTCTTGTGTTTTATTCTGTACGGCTTTCTCATCCATGGCCAAGATACGACACGCATATTTCTTTAAAAATCTAGTTGACCCTGGCTTTATAAACATGTTATCATTAAATTCAGCATTAAAATTTTTATTATATCTGTCATATGAAAAGATTTGGCTTAGTATTCACCTTTCTTTTGTATCATGATGTATTTTATAGGAATAAAACAAAAGCATGCTTCTTTGCACAACCCAGTCTACTGTTATATTTGCATGGGAAACATATTTTTTCCAGACCCATTATTAACTATAGGAAGAGAGGTTTGTCATCCATTACATCTTGCTGATATTGCACCATATATCGATATATGGTCATAGTTGAATAAGTGCATGAAAGGAATTTGGTACTAAAAATTTGCTTTAATACACTTTAAGTCACAAACAGATCTTAGTTTTAGGGAAAATCGGGGAAAATCATCGCTATACGCGTAATAAGCTAAGTACTTTAATCAAATTATCATACCTCCTACTCTCGTGGAAACCTACATGCTATCAGCAGATCAGAGTAGGTATATATATATATATATATATATATATATATATATATATATATATATATATATATATATATATATATATATATATATATATATATATATATATATATATATATATACACACACACACATACATATATATATATATATATATATATATATATATATATATATATATATATATATATATATATATATACATATATTTATTTATATGTATATATATATAAATATATATATATATATATATATATATATATATATATATATATATATATATATATATATATATATATATATATATATGTACATATATATATATATTTGATATTATTGTGCATGCCATGTATTTTTTCATTGCCCGTATGAATTCCTAAATTATGGCTTAAGGACCCTTTTGCTGATTTAATCACTATTTACCTGTATGCATCATGTGTCAAACTAATGAAAATTGCTTTCAAATTACCATGAGGAAAGTGGGCTAATGCTTGATACTCTTGGCACCTAAAATTGGAACCACTTATGAGTGGGATTGGAAGCGCTACTGCTATTAGGTCTTTATGTTATATTATGCAGTATGTTATTAACATTCATTGATTCTTTGATACTGTTTGTTGACATTATTACCTCAAACAGGTGTTCTATCTTTGAAGTTGATTAATTCTTGAAATGTACCGGTATTGTCTTGCATTCTCAGGGCATATGCCTCAAGTCTGTGTAGCACTATAATGGGTTTTCTGAATGTAAAAATCAAATGCAAGAACATAAAAGGAATTTTTTGTTTACAGTAACCTTCATTATTTGCATTGCAATGCCTCAGAGGATTATGCAAACGGAATATTGGAAATATGAACATACCTTATAAATAAAACAATTAAAGTGTCACAGGATATAAAAAGCAATTAACCTTCATTATTTGCATTGCAATGCCTCAGAGGAGTATGTTAATGTAATGTTGGAAATATGAACGTACCCAATGAATAAAACACTATGCAAGTGTTAGAGGATATAACTTAAATTAACCTTGTCGCGAGACAACGCGTTGAAGGCTTCGGAAGGAATAACCTAGTGATGGGTGTGATGAGTGCAACAGATGAACTAGTGATGGGTGCAACAGATGAACTAGTGATGGGTGCAACAGATGAACTAGTGATGAGTGCAACAGATGAACTAGTGATGGGTGCAACAGAAATGATTTTTCTTGCTCTCCTCTTCGTCTTCTCCTTTTTCTCCTCGTTGCCCTATCATCGCCGTTCCTATCCTCATCGTCAGCATTATATTCATGATAACCACATAATATTTTACTCTTCACAATTTGAAACGTGTGTACACCACACGGAAGTAATATCATGCTATACCTAAGTGATACATAGAGAGTGGTTTACACGAACGCTGCATGAAAACTAAAAAAATAATTTATTGAAAAGAGAATAACTCTGAGTATGTGAATCACCTTAATTGAAACCACAACTTTCAGTAGAATGCATTCCTCAAAGTATTATTTTCCGATAGGTATAACCTGAGAAGTATTTGGCAATGCACTTGAGGTGTTAACAGTCAAAATCCTACAGTACAGCGGGATCATAACATACACACAAGCTTCCATTGGGGTCAATATAGCGCCTATTACAGTAAACGGTCCTCTAAACAGAGTATCTTCGTCAAAGTTTTAAATTTACATGGATTCCAGAGGTGCACGAAAACTTTATATCATCTGGAATTAGAATCAAGGAAATATAAACCCATTTAAATAATATGTATAGCTTTCAATGTATTTTTTCTTCTTTTTTTTGGAATATGAACAGTTAGCTTTTTGTATAAGAAAGAAACTTAGCTAGTTTAATCATAACAGGAAGCAAGGAATAGGTCCAGAACTGCCACTTTTATTATCATTTATCAATGGTTCAATGTTCAAATAAAGGCTGCTCTAATATTCTCAAATGAATGAAAAGAACATTCAGGATGATTGGTCTTTAAAATTGAATGAATGTATACAGTTTCATTATATTATGTTAAAAACACTTTACGAGTTTTCGTGTAAGACTGGATACATATTCAAGACTTTAAGCTAATACATAATAGAGTGATGACCAATAAGAATCTCTTTAAATCTAGTTGATTCGTCCACATGTTTATTTTGTAACAGAGAAATAATCTTTGTTCATGGCATTCTTTAGTGCGAAAATGTTACTTGGCTGTGGAGGGACATTGAATGTTGGATAAGAGGAGTGATTGATAGAAACTTCAAACTTTCAGATTTAGACAAAACAGTTGGTCCTAAGTAAAGCATCAATTCAACATGAAAGAAATGAGATTGAAAAAGCATTTATTGTCAATCAACAATCAATTACCGATACACAGGTAAAAGTTGACGGGTCTGTACATGCCCGTTCAAAACATGCCTGTTACATGCATAATGATGCACAGGTATAAACGGGCCTGTTAATATAACGGGCATGTTGCGACAGGCTTTTTGGGAGCCTGTTGATACATCACTTAATAAACATATACAGAAGTGTTGGTTTTGCACCATGTGGCATAATTGTGCTAATGGACCCGTTATTTAACACTTTGAAGACAATTTAACTGTACCGTCTAAATGGGGCCATTACATGCCTGTCTGAATGGGGCCGTTACATGCCCGTTGTGAAACTTTAGGGCCTCTGTGGGTGCCGATAAGTTTCGGGTCTGTATCCGGACTGGAATGGTCCCATGCCCAGGGCCCACATAGGATGCGCCCATAATGGACAATGATTAAGGCCAGAACTTTTATTTTTTAAGGATGCCATAACGGCCTGTAACGGGCCCGTTACAGGCCCGTTGGGCCTTCAGACATCTGGCAGTCATATTTTCATCATAAAAAGCTACATATTTTCAAATTTATATTTTTTCTTCTCAAATAAAACTTTGAAAATATTTTTAAAATGTTTTAAATATATTCAATACCTCAAATAATCAATTGAGCAGATTATTTTTGCTGCGAGCATTATATTTTTTGCACTGATATTGACAAAGCATTGGATTGGGATGTGGGAAAATTATCAGAGATCAGAAATGACGTCAGAGATCAGAAATTGGTGTATGAGAAGCATTGAATTCTTGTCAATGTCTGATATAATAACTAAGCAAGGCATTAGGAGGTGAGATCTTATGGGTAAGTAATGACCAGTCACATGGTAAAAATCCTGATTCCTGATTTGACTATCAAGTAAGATAATTAATAACTGTGGTTGCATGATGACCTCCTCAAAACCAGCAGCATAACAAATAACTAAGCTAAACTGCCCTAAAAAAGATTGCCTGGGACCAATTGGCCGCAGAAGATGGTGGGAACGTTCTTCTTGTGAAATGTAGATATCAAAAATAAAAAATTTCCATTTGTTTTTAGATTTTTGATTTTTTTTTAATTTACAGGCCCGTAACGGGCCTGTTTGAGCGGGCCCGTTACATTGCTGTGCATCATTGTGCATGTAACGGGCATGTTTTGAACGGGCATGTACAGGCCCGTCAACTTTTACCTGTGTATGTAAATGGGATACACTTTATGCAGAACTTCCATTACAGAGTGGCAACAAAGAATGAATTGAAAAGAAGAATGAGTATAACTGATAATGCTGAATGCACATTTTTTCTGAAATATTAAATTTTTGGGAGATCTTTTATTAGAATGTGATATTTCAGTCAAATATGGAACGAGATGGACAGTTGTATTAAAGGAATCAGTTTTACAAATTTGCTTTGAACCATTAAACACATACTACTAGGTGAACTAAGGAATGATTTTCCTTATAAATGTTATTATCAGGGCTATGGCGTGTAATGTGGTAATTTGATAAATTCAGGCATACAAAATCCTGTAGATTCACAAAAGATTGTGTAGAGTAAATTTTGAGAATTACAGAAAATCGAATTTTTGATTTTTTTTTACTTTGCGAATTGGCCGCAACATGGAGTGCTTGGGCTATACCCTTAAAGTGGCAGCACTTTTCATTGCGAATTTTAATTTTACGTCCGGGGCTAAACGCGAAAGAACGCAAATATTGAACTAACGCAATCTTTTCCGAATTTACAGTATTAAATTTGTTGTGAGAAATCTGTTACAAGTTGAGAAATACTTGGCAGGAACATATGATAGAGTTTCGCCATTTCTAGAAATTTGGCACCCATGCCAGTTTATGCCAAATTGATAGACTTGAAATAAAAACGCATCAGCCCAAAATCTGTCAGAGGCATATCAAGGATGGTGATTACCTTTGTTCTTATTCAACTCATCACTTATACTAGAGAGTTATTTGTATCTATATACCTTAACTGCGTGTGGTATGTTTCTTCTATGTATTATTGTATATAAATCTGTTGGGACATGCAAGACAAAAAATACTTTTTCAAAAGTCTCTTTAGTCTCTCAGCGTCGGACACCCTGGGCTTTTTGGGGCCTATTGTTACCTCCTAGGTAGGCTTTAGAAAACCGGTCACCAAATGATTTTTGGAGGTTCTGCCTCGTCAATATTTCAGGAATTAGTAAAGAAGTAGTTGATGCATTTAGAAATTCTTTTTCTTTTTTTGGCATTAGAAACGAAAAGATGTACTGAGATTCAGCGTTGGACATGTAAACACATTTTGGTGCTCAATGAGTTATAGGGGTACAAATCAGATTTCAGATATGCGTGTCTTGTAGTAGAAGAGTTAATCACGTAGCAACTGTGGTAGCCATGTTACTTTCTCAGATGATGTTATGACGGCAATCTCGACCATTCGGCCGCCTTGTTTCTCAAATAATGTCATATATCTGAAATAAAAAGACAGAGATAAAAGATGTTGTCATGAGTTCTGATGGACATCAAAGCCTTATTGACTGTCTCTGAGGGTGATATGATATTTGTCATATGCTTGAAGTCTGGCAGTTTCGCCCAAGGGTCGTAGCAGGCAGTACAGACATTTAATTCCTGCACCAGTCGACCGGACGTCTGCCAGTTTCTGCCTGTACAGATACCCATGGATATCATGTCAGAACATTAGCCAAGCACATCAATAATACGTGTACGTAGATTGCGAATCAAGGTTACATTCAGTTTAAGCTCTCTGTCCAGGAATTTGGGTGGCAATCGGGCGTGCGGCCGTGCATTATGCCCGGCTGCCGACGCATTTAGTGCAGGAATTTAATGTCGGCACTGAAGTTGAAGCCGGAAGGCATATGAGGAATATCAAAGGGGCCTCAGTAACATTCGTGAGATGCATAATACCAGAGATGTAGATATGGGGGAGTGCAACATACAATCATAGTAGGCTCAGTGCTCAATAGTTACGGTGTTATTTACCGCCACTATTACGACTAAGAGGCGAAGCAAAATCGAGCTTCACTATTGATAGCGCATATAGTAATTGGTCTCTCGCTACATATCCATTCTTTTATTCATCTAAGCTCAAAGCATTAATAAAGTAAAATGTTCGCGATCAATATACAGTTTTCAATAAATGACTAAGATTTCATCACGTCATTAATTGATTTGAAGAAAATAGTAGTTTAAGACCGTATTATAACTTTTGTGTCTGTGTGTGTGGTACTTTGTGCGGGAGCGTGCTCATCTATGTAAATTCTCACATAGCATGTCTTGTAACGTCCTTAAAGTTTTTCAATTTATCATTTTGTTGCTACCAATGTGTAGATATTAAGTCTCACATTCGTATATAATCGTGCGACCAATATTTTATACCATTTGGTAGAAGTCGGCCACTTCCAAGGCTGTGCTCCAGGCCATTCACATACAGTGCAGGCATTTAATTCCTGCACTGAATGCGTGGGCAGCCCGGGCATGATACGAGACTGCACGTCAGATTACCGCCAGGATTCCTGGGCATGGATGCATGGATGAGCTCGCAACTAAACGTACCTTTGATTCGCAAGCTACGTGGGTCATTGATGTGCATGCCCTCTTGTGTTTGACATGCTATCCACGGGTGTTTTTACAACCAGTCACTTGCAGACGTCCGGGCGAGTGGTGCAGGAATTAAGTGTCTGTACTGTATGCACTAGGATCCATTCACTGGGACAACTCTCACTATAAGCTAAATGTGTTACCAGACAAATGCTGAATCATACATGATTAACCCTCCAATGCTAAAGCTACTTTCGTCCAAAGCATAATACGGAAAGGTTTTCGAAAACCATCTAAACCTTGTCATGTTGGTATTTATTGAATAGCTCTCGCTGAGTATACTCAGATGAGTACCCATTTGCCAGGGTTTCAGTCATTTTTTAAAAGTTTTTTTGTCATATTGTATTGGCTTAATCAGCCATCAGCAGCATAAGGGTTAAACATATACCTATCACGTAGCGTCACCTATTGACAAATCAGTACACTTAAATGTCCAACCAACGCATGCGACTTCATAGTCCGCTCTAGCGTCAAAGCTAAGATGAATAAAACAAGTGGATATGAAACGAATCGGTCAACGTGAACATTTTTAAGCCGGCTGCAGCGATTAGCCTAAAAGTCGTTTTCTGCGCATGTTGGTGCGCAGGCTTGTCTGTAATGTAAACGATACGAGCACACTCATTGGTCTTTGTCTCCTCGTGACGTCACACTTAGGCCAGATTCGACAGGCATGCCTTCACTATAGCGCATATAGTAATTGGTCTCTCGCTACATATCCATTCTTTTAATTATCTATTCATTAAAGCTTTAATGAGGTAAAACAGTTGCCGCAAATGTAAGACTTCGCGAACAATATACAGTTTTCAATAAATGACTTAAATTTTACCACGTCATTTTTTACTTTTTAAAACATAAAGTGCAAGTTATCAGATTCTTCGATCTAATTCCATGAAACTATCGTAACAACTCACCCTCCTTCATCAATCTGAGTTTTATTGTGTCCAAAAGAGGTGAATTTGCCCCTTTCGAGAGTATATCGCCCAGCGGTAATCACGTTTTCAATGGTTGTAGAATAATCTTCAATACCCAAATCTTCCCTCGTCCATTGAAGGTACTTCATGATTGCTGAAATTTAGAATCATGGATGTAGCATTCAGGCAGGTAATGTATACTGTAAAACAGGAATTTCGATGTGAATTTCGAGTATTCGAAATATGGACTGTTGGATGTCGAGATTGAAGTGCGTAATGTAATTTGTGCTATATTGTAAACTCATATCGAAATAAGTAGAAACTAAAGATGAAATATTTTTTTGAATTGTTTCGAAGAGTTTCCTAACTCAACACGTTATTCATATAAAATAAATCTTTCACATTTTTTTTTATTTTCCGTGCATAATTGGAATATTTACCTTTTCGTCCTGATAAGAGTGGTTGACCGGATGCCATGAAGTGCGCATGCTCAGCAAACATCTGTCCAACAGGATCGATCTCATCTTTAGCGTATAATTTCTTTCTGTCTGTAATATGCTGCTTTTCCTCTACAAAGGGGAGTCTTCATTAAACATTCCAATGCACAAATAGGATTTTTTTGTCATTTGTATGACTTATTACAATGATTTTCTTGGAAAGTTACAGTTTGAAGGTAATATGCTGCTTTTCCTCTACAAAGGAGAGTTTTCATTAACCCTTCTAATGCTAATGCTTCTTTTCTCCAAAGCACACAGAAGCAAAGACTTTGAAACCATCTAAACCCTATCATGTTGGTACTCATTAGAAAGCTCTCACTGAGAAGTCTCATTTGCAATGGGTTCACTCCTTTTTCTTTTGCATCATTTTCTATTGGCCAAATTAGCCTCCAGCAGCATTAGGGTTAACAAAGTAGTAGGTGTAAATCATACTTAAAGACATTGGTGCGCACTCAGAGCGCCCCCGGTGGAGGTCGGTGATACGGAAACACTTAGCATATTTATAAACAGACGTAGATTAAAGAGAATCAAGGCGGGGCAGCCCTGAGGTATTATACTACGGGCACAAACATAATTTTTGACATTTGTTTGACGTATTACAATGATCTCCTTGTAAGGTTACAGTCTGAAGGTAAAACCGTCAAAATAATATTCTCTACTGTGTCATGGTGAGCACAAAGATCATGACAGGAATTG
>OZ012698.1:11339140-11360363 GCA_963942565.1 Maea johnstoni
ACCGCCTTGTCTTGGTAAAATACAGACGTGTTTTGTCATGAGGATTCTTCAATATTTTTACAAGGAAAAAAAGCTAAAAAAGCATCTTTTTATCACCGCTCAATATGCTGCCGATATGATGATATAATTGATTGACTTGTTTTGTGATGTATAGACATTTTGATAGCATCACATCTGGCTACTGTGAGTATATATATCACCTTGCTATATAGATACAGCTGTGAGTATTAACTCTGGTGGCTAATTTGGGCTAAACAAAATGATGCAAAACACCTGAGAAATGACTATAACCCTGGCACATGGGTATTCATCTGCGGGTGCTCAGCGGGAGCTATCCAAAGAACAGCAGCATGATAGGGTTTAGATGGTTTTCCTGCCTTCCTGTGCTTTGGACAAGAGAAGACTCAGCATTGGAAGGGTTAACTACACGCAATCAGCTATCCTTGAAAGACTATTAGGGAAGGCATATGGTAAAAGATTAGTGTTGTCGAAGGTAGAAAGCATAACAGTATGTAGGTTTTAGTGAGTAATATGTATGTATCATCACACCTGCTGTGATAGTCGCTTGTTTGTTACATAAAAGCATGAGATAAACATGCATGGAATTCACTTTCCGTTAAAAACAGAAATATTTAACTGCAATACTCCATTTATTCCAAGATCGTTATGTTCAATGTGGAATAAAGATAAAGAAATAGTTCAAAAAATTAAAGAAATCTTTATATACACATCATTAACCAGCAAGTTATCTTGCGCATTAAACCAACATGTTAAAATATCCGAAATTGATGAAAAATCTTTTGGATAACTAATGGTTATATATTTGTTAATACGGTCATTTTAGGAGCAGAAGAGGTAATTTATATTAAGCGTAAGACTGTTGGACCACTCAGCCCTTTCAATGTTGAAAGGCGTTTATTCAGTCAATAGGAATCTGAGGAATATTGGACTCTTCTATCAAATGATAAAAAATATATTTTTTAGAAAATGCGAAAAAGTTGCAAATGATTTATGAGAGTTTGTTCAATTTGACATGTTCACATATTTGTGTTGACATACTGCTTCCATGGAAATTTGTTCCATCACACATATATATATATATATATATATATATATATATATATATATATATATATATATATATATATATATATATATATATATATATATATATATATATATATATCTATATATATATATATATATATAGATATATATATATATATATATATATATATATCTCTCTCTCTCTATATATATATATATATATATATATATATATATATATATATATATATATATATATATATATATATATATATATATATATATATATATATATATAATATATATATATATATATATATATATATATATATATATATATATAAAAAATATATATATATATATATATATATATATATATATATATATATATATATATATATATATATATATATATATATACATATATATATATATATATATATATATATATATATATATATATATATATATATATATATATATATATATATATATATATATATATATATATATATATATATATATATATATATATGCCAGTGTACTAGGAACCTGCTTGTATCCATCCTGACACATTACCTGTCCACCATTCTCATTGTATGAAGTATGATGATACTGAGTAAACTAACAGGTAAATTTAAATAAAAACACCTGTTTTACTTGGGATTTTCGTACATACATACATACATACATACATACATACAAATAAGCATACATACATACATACATACATACATACATACATACATACATACATACATACATACATACATACATACATACATACATACACATAAGCATACATGCATACATACATATATACATACATGCAAACATACATACATACATACATACAAATAAGCATACATGCATACATACATACATACATACATGCATACATACATACATACATGCATACATACATACATACATACATACAAATAAGCATACATACATACATACATACATACATACATACATACATACATACATACATACATACATACATACATATATACATACATACATACATACATGCATACATACATACATACATACAAATATACATACATACATACATACATACATACATACATACATATATACATACATACATACATACATACAAACATACATACAAATATACATACATACACACCAACTCTTTATCATAGTCACGTCATGAAGTTAGTCCAGATCATATGTATTAAATTCAATGTGAATACAAATAGAATAACACTTAGGGTTACAGGGAGCCCGAACCTTTTTGCCCATATTGTATTTTTAAGCTTTACAATAGGTTCTTTAATAAATTGACTGACATTTACTTGCAGCAGTAAAAGAAATTAGAGCGTGCAAACTGGGCATGTCTAAATCTTTTCTAAAAGGAAATAAGCTAAGCGATAAAGTAAACACCGCACCTGGAATTAACCAAAAGGTGACACTTGAGAGCATTCAGTTTGCGTGTTGCTAAGGTGTATATCAATAAATACTTTTTTAAAAGTGAAGATTTGGTCGTCACTAGTTGCACACCATATTTGCGTAGGAGTCGCCTACTTTCAAGTCAAACTAAAACACCGTATAAGAGGTGAGTGGTATACTTGGTTTATTTATCATACAGACAGGTACACTAATAAATGAATGTATGTATGTATGTATGTATGTATGTATGTATGTATGTATGTATGTATGTATGTATGTATGTATATAGGTGTGTAGGTAGGTAGGTAGGTAGGTAGGTATATATTTATGTATGTATGTATGTATGTATGTATGTATGTATGTATGTATGTATGTATGTATATAGGTGTGTAGGTGTGTAGATAAGTAGGTAGGTAGGTAGGTATATATTTATGTATGTATGTATGTATGTATGTATGTATGTATGTATGTATGTATGTATATACGAACGTACGTAATTGTATGTACGTACATGTGTATGTATGTATGTATGTATGTACCGGGTATGTATATATGTTTGTTTGTATTTGCGTATGTAAGTATTATGTATGTATATATGTATGTATGTGTGTATGTGTGTTTTTTTGTACGTACGTTAAACGTACGTGTGTGTATGCGTGTCATACATGGGTGAACCCCAACAGGACAATGACGTATAAGATAATATTTACCCAGTCAGTTATAAGGTGCGTGTTTTGACAGCTATTATTGATTAAAATAATTAAATTATCTTAGAGGGCATTTCCAAAACAAGAACCCTTTACTCCGTTGAAACAGGAATTAGAGAGATGCGTTTGGTTGTAGTAGTTTTGCATACGCCAATGAACTTATAGCATTCCATATTTCTGGTGATTTTTTATTGCTATTGCAGAAGTGCTTGAATAAAGCACTTACAACATGCTGAATGGTATGGCTAGGCAAGATGACGTAAAGAGGTCACGTGATACAGTTATAAAATCTACCCCTGGCGGCGAGGACCATAACCATTTTGGTCACGAGCAACTTGCATTCATTGATGATCTCTACATATCTCAGAATATCGTGGGAGACAGAGAAGGTAATATTTTGACTTTGATGTGTCGACTTATATTGGATTGGGTTCTAATCCCGGTCTGGGCATGTGAGAAAGTTGCCAATGACTTGGGGCTAGGCGGTGGTTTTCGCCGGGTATTCCGGTTTCCTCCACTACTTACAACTGGCTAGTCACGAATTAGCCACAATTGGCATAAATGTGACGAAAAACAAAATTCAAATTCAAATTCAATATACCAATGATAGGTATGCATGTTACAAATCATATGCTATTTCCATTTATGTTTAAAAGAGCAGTTATAAGCCCATTGTTCATTTGAGGCATTTGAATTTTAGATGAATTATAAATCATATAGTCAAACACTCAGTTAAATTTTATCTGTTACCAAATATCTCTTTTGACTTGTGGTGAATTCCACATAAAGTATCAACGTCAGTATACTATCCAATAATAAAAGCGATACAGCTTAAGGAATTTCACCATTGAGAAACTGGTGTTTTTAAAAACTACTAATTCAACTGGTTATTAATAATTACAATTTTCATACTTAAAACGCAATAAACGAATTATTAACTCTTGGTTTGCTCTTGCTCGTAAAGACATGTTTTTTGTGATTAAAATATTATCTTTTTTTTCTATAGCGAAATGTGGAAGCGGGAACTCGTACAAGATGGCGGACAGATATGGAAAGACGATTTTTACTGCACACGAAGGTAATATGCTTGCACTATTACTTTCCTCTACTTGATATTAGAAATAATATAGTTCCGGAAGGCAACCAGTAAACGGTATTTCGTGCACCCTCCTCACAGAGATACCCTACGCATAGACAGATGCGCCATCTATGTTTGGAGTTTGATACCACTCGACCAATGTTAATGGCAGCACCCACACGTAACGATGGATGAAAAAGGGCAAAGTAATCAAAATTTAAAAGTAGCCGAGATACACAGTACATACTCAAAAGTGTTGTCATGCATTGCAACTCTCGCCGAGTACTCTCATATGAGTACCCATATGTTAGGGTTTCAATCATTTTTCAGATTTTTTGCATCATTTTGTATTGGCCAAATTGGCGACCACCATCATAATGGTTATAGTAACAAGTACAAGTGACGTAACAGGCCGTAATTATCAGAACAACTCAGTTATTGATGAATGACATTGGTTTCCCATATTTACATAAGATCGATACTCCTTACACATTGTAAGTAGATTATTTAATAATAGAGTATTTAAAGAGTATTTAAAGATAAATTGGCGATATCTAAAAAAAACCCACCCCATTTCAATGTGAGGCCCTATCAATGATCTATCTTCTTCCATTGCAAACACATAGATACAACTTGCGTGTGCCGATGGATGTGTGGACCACATCGGCAGTTCCACATAAGCATACTTAATGCAGAAGGGCAGGATGTGCTCCGCCTCGATCGTTCCTGTTGCCGCTGTGATTGCTGTTGTTGTTTTGACTGTTTGTTCTGTGCGCACAAGGTCAAAATATATGACGGACATGGTAATATCCTTGGATACGTTAAACAAAGGTAATCTTTCCGACTTATCCGGTTCGGACCCTATTGTCACAACCCTATTGAATGCCATTGATGCTTCTATTCACTATTTGTCTTTAAAGAAAAATGATTTATCAAAGAAAAATGTCTGATTTTTTAAAAGAAAAATGATTTCTCTTTAAAGAAAAATGATTTTTTTTAAAGAGAAATAGTGAATAAATGCATTAATGGTATTCCATACAACCCACACGATAAGGACTTAACCCATTTACGTTGTTGTTTTATTGCCTTTTATATTTCATAATCATTTAATTGTTATTATCTTTAATATTATCACTTTTATTACTATCATTATTATTAATGTTCTTAATGATGTTGTTGTTATCATCATTATTAGTATTATTATCATTATTATTATCATTATTGTTGTTATTTTCACTTTTATTAGTAATGATAATAATACTAATAATGGTGTTGCTTGCTCTCCAACACCCTAAGGACCTGTTCTGGTTTACTGTACAAATTACCCAATTTCAAAAATACCTCATTACAGGCTTTCTGATGATAGAAATGGATAGTCACACTCATTGTGAGTACACTGACTGCATTTTTGGCATGAAAATGTTATTCATGGTTGGGGGGTGGGCCTTTTCAAGATTGGGGGGATAGATGACCAAACTATTAAAAGTTTGGAAAAAATAAATATTCATGAACAAACATAAAGGTTTATTTTCATCAGCATCATATTCTGAACTCAATATACGATATGGAATGATAAAACAAAGTTTTCATATAGGTTCAAAACTGTCAACATCCTGCAAAGTAAAACATATATGCTCGATCATAATTCGAGCATAATGTGCAGAACCACAGTTCAGTACATCACATTTCCAGATGAAATGACACGTACATATTACCAGATCATAATTTGAGAGAATATATGAGATTAGCACAGGTGCATGACATTCTCATTCAAACTACTTTATAAAAGAATATTTTATGATGAATATCAGCCCTCTATAACTAATGTATGCAAGGAGAGAACACAAACAGAGTCACCAGATATCACATTTCTTTTTTGGGGATATGTTTAAAAACAATAAGGATATTCCAGTTTTCACAAAATATATACTATTAAAAACTTCAAATAACTTATAAAAGAAAAATAGCAACACTAGTACAACTGTACATATAACCAATAAGGCATACCCACAGTATATCCACTTCTCACGGGTAAGAAACCAAAAATCATTCCATTTGAAATGTTTGCAAATACTGGTTGCACATCTGCCCACTGTACATTTTGGCACAATTGAGCTTTTTCACTTCATGAGACATGAGGAAAAACATTTCTTGCTGCATGGTATGTCTCACTGAACCACACCTACCCAGGCTGAAAATAGTGACAGTGTGAGGCCTTCCTGGACAATACACTATCAATCGAAGTCACTTGAGAGACAAAGAATCCCTAGGGAACAGCTACAGGAGTTTACTTGAGTTTTGTTTTTGTGAGTGCCCTGCATATGCTCTTATGAACTATCTTGTATCGTGAATTTTATACAAGTGATCAAGGGTCACTAAGACACAAAATTCACCCTTTTGCCCAGCGAGCGCGTTCAAATGAAATTCACATAATCTGTATTTATTAGTAACACATAACATATTAATCTGGCTTGAACGCGCTCGGTGGGCAAAGTTACTATTTGGAACCATTTCTACATAGGCTCAAATCTCATTAGTAGGCATGGAGGCAGCCATTTTGTAGAAGGTCAAAGGTCAAGGTCACTCCATTGAAAATTTCTGATATTCATCAAAATCCATAAGTAAGGCCTTCTATGAAATGTCATTACTGGATCTCCTCCAATATCATCATAGTTTACCCATAAAATAGGTTTTTGATCAACTGGGTACAGTTATAGCTGAAATATGAGTCAATGCAAATATGCTGACACATGTCATTTCAGAGTGGTCATATGCAACATTCAGGGTGAGGGTTGGGGAATATGTTAGAAATTACGAACAAGCAACACCTCAGCTAGTAGCCTAGTCCTAGGCCAAGAAAACTTATCACTTCTTTAATAACTCACCTAATTTTTATATACCATTCTAAAATGTCTACCCATATTTAGTTCTATATTGGCTCACCAGGCGGCCAGCAAGGGTCTATTTGGATTTCTTGGCCTAGTCCCAAACTTGCTTTATGACCCTTGGGGAGTACTTACTTAATATGCAAGTAGGTGAACCTGCCCAGCAGGGGAGGTGGCATCAAACGACCTGTTATCACAGCATTTAAGCTGTTCCTTGAAATACAGGGTATGTATTGTTTTATATATATATATATGCTGAGCAGCCCTGTAAGTTCAGAGTAGCCTGCTCAGTGTGGCAGAGATAGGAAGGGGCACTCAGAATGTCCACCCCTACCAAAACTCCAGTCAAGCATTCATCTAACTTGGATGTTGGAGCATCAATAACATAGTATTTGATATTGTCCTTGGCTGGTGAGTGGGATGTGCTTACCCCGAAAATGAAAAACCTTTGGGGAGTCTCTTTCAGAACAAAAAAAATAAATTGGGGGGTGAAGGGCATTGGGATTGCTAATCATTGTGGAGGGGGGGGGGGGTAAGACTTGGAAATCAACAATAAAAAGTAATGCATTTAAATGAGTGTTCTCAAATCCAAACAGTAGTGTGTTTATTTACCAAATATACTGAGGCTGACTTCCTATTAATTAATTTTTTTTTTAATCTTGTGGGAGGGGATCAGACAAAAAGTATAGGGAGATACTAAATAATTCAAAACATGGGGGTTTGACCCTAAGTTAAATGAATATGGGGGGGGGGTGTTACTCAATATAAAAGAAATATTGTGGGGGGTTTAAAAATCTGGGCGGCTCCCTCCCTCTTTTTTCAAGAATAGCCTTTAGGAATGAAGAATTTATGGAATGTGATAGTTGTAGGATGTTTTGTAGAAAGCCTCATGAAGAAAGTAAGTCGCTGGGTTTAATAAAATAACTTAAATGTGCTCTTGGGTAATTTGACACTTATAGACTTAGTTTAACCCATTAATGCTTACTATCATAACCAACCATGTTTTTTCATTATAAAATGGTTTTATTTGCTTGTTGTTTACACAACACTAACATTACAACTAGAAATAAGTAATATTTATGCTCACCATTTAGCAATGCAATGACTCTCAACTGAACTGGAGAAAATGGTTTCCTTGCATTTAAAGGTCCCTGCAGTTTTCCATCTTGGATTAGTTGTTGGTCCTTAGCAAAGGGGAATAGTTCATAGATAGCTGATTTTCCCATACCAGTTTGCTGGGATAAAAATACATCATTTCCACTGAGGCAGGCCTCAACTGCTGCAACTTGAAAATCGTTCAATGTTGTGTATCCAAAACAATCCTTAGCAGTTTCTATATAGTTCTGCATCTTGCTCTCTAGATGTTTCACTGTGAGTAGAAAGACTTTATACCTGTGTCTGCAACTAAGCCCTCTAAGATGATGCACAGGGCACTCTATGCATACTGCTAATGGGGTGTGAAAAATCATGAGTACCCGTTATCTTAGTTTCCTTAGCAACCTATTGTCACCAGGGTGCTTCATGTGGGGATTCTGAGTATCAATGAGTATAGTAAATTTGATATACCCTTCCTATACCTTAAGCATAGGGAACATATCTAGGTCAATGTTTGGGACTAGTCTATGATTCTGACTGACCAGGGTGGCCACCACTGGTGCCATCTATCAACAGCAACTAAAACTAACACCTAAATATTGAACAAAAGACAGACCAGAACAGAGAAAAGGACAATATAAGTAAATCATAGATTAGGAGCTAGTCTACTCAGCTACATAATCATAAGAATTTTGGTTAAATTCATGAAACTTGAAAGAATTGGGTAATTTGTATAGTAAACCAGAACAGGTCCTTTCCAACTTAGACTATTCGCCACCAGTTGCTCAGTTATGTATACGATTTCACAATATTTTGAAATAAGTATTTATTTTGCTGAATTGGTCTTTTACACAGGTTCCATATCTTTAATCCAAAGTTGGAGCTTCAAGATGAGGAGGCTAGTAATATGCTAGAAGTTCATGGACCTTGCTGTGTCTGTCGCTGCTGCATGGAAATTGGTTTTGACGTAGGTACCTTTACTCTTTCTTATTGCAACATTGGGTTGGGTAGTTCAGTTCAGATGGCAAACCCCTCCACCACTAACATTTATGCCATATCTTCCCTATATTTCTACTCCCCTTCCCTCTTTCCCTTCCCTAATCCTCAACAGTGTGCAATGTTGGGATACTTACTGCCTCCTGCCCTGTATAGTTTTTTTGGAATTGGAATTTTGCTTTTCGTCACATTTTATGCCAAATGTGGCTAATTCGTGACTAGCCAGTTGTATGTGGTGGAGGAAACCGGAGTACCCGGCGAAAACCACCGCCTAACCCCAAGTCACTGGCAAATTTCTCACATGCCCAGCCCGGGATTCGAACCCAGGCAGTGGTGAGAGACAGCGTGCAGTCAGTGGCGGCACCTTAGACCACACGGCCGTCAGAACAGGCCCCCTGCCCTGTATAGGGTGACATATGTGCTTGTATCTATAAATAGCTTGGGTGCTGTGGCTAGTGTGTGTGCCTCACGTAATAAGACATTGGTTTCTATTGGTGGAGTTATTCTGTTGTGATGCATATGGGGAGGCTGTGGCTAGTGGCTGTGGTTGTTAATTGGGCTGATCTCTGGTTGTTCAATGGGTGTTGTCAAGGAAGAGGGAGGGAAATCGAAACTGGGAAAGAATAATTTGACATTGTTCTATACTGCCCACCAACGTGTCATTACACTATCTATAAATATATAAGTTCACTATGGTGCAGTTCGAGGCGGCTGTTCTATTGAAAAACAATAAACCACCTCTAAGAAGGATACACCTGGCAAAAGAAGATATGTATAAACAATATATAGACCAGCCACACCTTTTTCTACCCCAAACAAACTGTTAAGGACATTAGACTAAAATTAGCTTCAAAACAATTTAGGTGTTTTATTTCATCCATATATCACCATCGGTGCTTTCGGGGGACTCTCGCAAGGGTCACACCCCCTTTGCTTTGAGAAATGGTGTGCAATAGGAATTGGCACCACCCATGGAACCCTAAGCTGGTGTTGCACCCTGCTTGCAAAATAATGAAGGGGGATGTGTGGATCTGTCTATGGATACCCTGCATCTAAAAGATACCTCGATCCTACTTGGATCTGAAGGCTCTTCTCTTACTTTCTCTCCTATTATGCTTTCTCCACAGAGTAATTAATGCTTTGTGGATGAACTTGTATAGGTACATTGATATGCACTTTAATTATCATGATGGATTCCTGCCACGTATATGCAAAATGCAACATCTTAAGCAAAGTATTTAAAAATAAATTGCACATTTGTGTAATTTGATTTTTTAGGAAGTGTTGATGCGCTTGATTGGAAAGAGGCACCATGGCCTAGTGGTAATGATGCCTGGCTCCCGAGCGTGAGTTTGCAGGTTTGAGTTTCTGCTAAATACCCATAAGCAGGTTGGTCCGGTTGCTATATAAATGTGCGGCATTGTGAAGGGCTTTCTATTGTTCTTCTGAAACTGAAGGATCCATTGTAACAATTTGTGAAGAGAAGGGAATATCTTGCTGGTTCCGGATTTTTATCTCGCCATAAGCTGTTTAAAGCAACGCAAAACCCTATTCTTTCCTTCCTTTTGCACTTGATTGGTAATTTCCTTGCAGATTCTGAGGAATGGAGAGAATGGCAGAGAGGAAGTAGGCGTCATCCAGAAATATGTTGGCAATGACCGAACCACTGTGAATATGGACCATGACCACTTCCGGTTGAACTGTGAGTTAATTTATGTAAAGGATAACTGCACCATCAGAAATATTTAGGTTCTCAATGAGCCTATACATGTAACCTTTCATATATTAGACCCCATGCCCAAATCTGCCCTCTTTACCACTCCTAGGCTATGGCTTTATGAACAACTTTGAAAATTAATATGGTGCAACCTTAAGAAATATATCAAAAAATGGCACAACCTGGCACAACACCAATGACTTCTCTGAGGTCATTATACATATTCCAAAAAATATATACATCCTTCTTGAGTTGCATAATATATTTCTATAAGTGACACCATATTTGAAAGTTGCACTTTATATTTAACCAAGTTGAATGATATTTTGAAAGTTGCATGATAGTTTGTGAAGTTGAATTAATATCATTTCGGCATGCAATAAGGCAGTAATATATCCTGATCCTTCAACCACCTTTCCTCCTCTGATTAAAGTAAATGATCACTTTACTTATAGAATCTGTAAACTTCTCAACTCCATTCACCCCACAAAGGGGACACCCTCTTGGCTCGCTCAGTGGTGTGCGATAGAAGTGGCCACCTCCCGTGGAACCCTAAGCTGGTGTTGCACCCTCCTCACTTTATAAAAGAAGGAGAATGTGTGGGTCTGTCTGAGGATACCATGCCCGGGGGGGGGGGGCACTCAGGTACAGAGAGGGGCCGCACCTTCGTTACGTATTTCGCGGAAGAAGGGGTCTTTTTTTAAGACCTCCGCATGTCCGCGATTTTGTAAAAGAAGGGTACTTTTTTGTACCCAGGTACGAAGTATGGGGGTCAAAATCCCCTTACAATCCACGAATTATACGCGACCTTGACTCCGAGTGACTCCCGAAGTGACTGGGCTTCCCAGTTTGCTGCCGCCACTTGCTGCCGCTAAACAAGCAGAGGATTATAAAATCTTAAGTTAAAATACGTGTTCCCGTTCATCCAATGTCAGTGTTTTGGTAAAAGAAGTGGTGTTTAATTAGTGGAAAAAATCAGCGTTTTATTAAAATAAGGGTGCTTTTTTGCCCAGAAATCAGTGCTTTAGGGGTATTTTTAATTTTGATAACGAACGTATGCACCCCCCCTTAATACACAAGTGTCCCCCCCCCCCCCCGGATACCATGCATCAAAAGATCCCTTGCTCCTCTTTTAATCTGAAGGCTCTTCTCTTACTCTTTTTCACTTTCTCTTATCACCTAGAAGTATTATGCTTTAGTATTGTGTTTCAACAACGACAAAGCACCATTTTTGGGTAATATCTTAGGGCACACTCTGTTTTTGACTTTTGCAGTTTCGCCTGAGTTGACTGTGCTGGAAAGGACACTGGCTCTAGGGGCTGCTTTCCTAGTTGTAAGTACATGTATCAGCTTGATAGCTGTAGTCAGCTAAAGCCGTGAAATGCTTACTAGTATCTCAGTGGTAGGTCTACAATGGAACCTCCCATTGACGCATCCAGGCCAAACTCGTCTATGAATTGTTATGAATAGAGTGGTATATTGCTTTTGTTCTAGGTTATTTGAAAAGACATGTATTTAGGCGATAGTATAAAACTCAGAAAAAAATCAGAGTATTTCTAAAAAGGACATTTTATTAACTTATTTTTTTCAAATGACAAAAATAATAACCAAATTGGCTCACTACTACTACTACCTCAATTACTACTAATACTATTACTACTACTACACACAAAAAATGTGACAAGTTTTTTCTTGTCAAAACCTTGTCATATTGACAAGTTAAGGCCCGTCAAGTACGCTGACGAGTTTTTGACAACCCTGCAAAGTGGGTTGTCAAAAACTAGTCAAAAGGTCATCAAGTATGTATCCCATAATGCACTGCTCAACTCTGAACGAGGCTCTAATGGAGGACAAAGGAGCTGAATCAAAGTAATTACTGTATTTCATATCCATTCAATATCTACTTAAATATGATCCATCTTGCATTATTTTTCCAATAACATATTAAACAAACTAACTATTTTGGACATGCAGGTATTTTAGGAATGTTTTGAGTGCAATGTGAAGCATATTTTCAAATGTGGAATTATTGTTTTCTTTTTTGTCAAAACTAGTTTATAAATGTGCATATATCTCCAATTTGCCACTGCAAGATCCAGTATTGCATTTTTGGGTCAGTAATTTTTATTGTGTCCTTTTTGGCGTTTTTTTTGGGGAAAGAAATAAAAATAATTTGAAACTGACATATATTGCTTTGTTCTACTTGACGACCTTTTGACAAGTTTTGCCACAGAAACTCGTCTTGACAAACGTAAACTCGTCGTTTTGGGCACCATCGAAATGACGACCCAAAACTTGTCAATATGACAAACTTTTGACAAGTTTTTGAGCCCCATATTTTTTGTGTGTATACTACTACTACTACTACTACTACTACTACTACTACTACTACTACTACTACTACTACTACTACTACTACTACTACTACTACTACTACTACTACTGCTACTACTACTGCTACTGCTATTAGACACCCGAAGGAGCTATTTATGGACATTATAATTAATAGATTCATAAACACATGGTGACTGCAATTCTTTCTGATAAAATAATCTGCTATTCTTTACACATTTTGTGTAGTCATTTGCAATATTAACACCATCTTATTATTTTTTTTTTCAGAACTTCATGTACTTCGAGATGTCGTAGCCGCCGATAGCTTTTAGAAGAATCTATCCATATTGTAGCATAGGGTATGTTAGGTGTTGCCATTACTGCTATGCCAGCACGTCCATTTGCCCATATAGCTCAGTCATTTTGGTTAGCATTTTACAATTTGTCTAATGTTAAAGTTACTTTAACAAGTTTCATATGAAGATATATTGTAAGTATATTCTATTGACAAATATAAAATTGCACCATCAATGAATAAATCCATCGTCCTTTGTATTTCTTTTCACATCATGTACGCCATCATTCACATATTTGCATATTTCCAGATTTAACCATAAGTTCATTCGAATGACTGCTGTATTCAGGTTATGATTATATTGCAACTGCAGAATTTGGCCATGGGTGTATTAAAGATACTTTCTACCTTCTTTTTTTCATGATATGTTTATGTTGTTGTTTCCATCAATCTTTCTTCATGAGGAGTGCTCTTCTCGGCAGTAGTCTTTGGCTTCTTGAGCCCATGTCTTGTGGCAATAATCTGCATTATGAGAAGGTTGACCAGGCACAGACCAGCAAAGGTCAGACACATCCAAGGCATGGTGGCCACTCCATACACATCAAACAGATAGCCTGTAACTCGACTGTAGGTCAGGTACCCTAAGTTTGCACTTATGTAAAACAGGGCTGTGGCAAGAGTACTTAAATGAAGATACCTGTTTGCCCATGCTTGACCAGTTGGGAAAAGAGGTCCAACTACAGCTCCATAACTGATAATACATACCCAAGCCACCATCTTGAGATCATTTCCCCATATGGACAAAATAATCCCAGCTAAAACATTCAAACATAGCAGAATTGCCCACATTATTTCAGGTATCATGAATTTAGCACAGAGACCAGTTGTAAGGCGCCCACATGTGAATGCTATAGCAAAAGCCGAACTCATCCAAATGGCTTCGTCTACACTGAAGCCAAGGTTCTTTGATTCCATTGCAAATGAAAATATGAACTTCCACAGGAGATGCTCTCCACCTGTGTGGTTAAAGTACATGATGAACAGTAATACCAGCATTGTTAGTCCAAAACAACGCCCTCTGCCGGTGCATGTTGTTGGATCCATCGCATCTTGAATTGACGTCTTTTTTGGTACGGTAGCTTTCTCCACCGTTTGCCCAGATTCTCCACTGTCTTTTGACATCCACTGGGCTATTTGGAAAATGGAGAAAAATATTGGGACACCCAGAGCCACTACACCACCAATGAGGGCTGGGATCTCAATGGGTGCATCATATACTTTGACCAATGTAATATTAGCTGACACGTCTTCTCCGATAGAGTCATTGTGAACATGCATGCTTAGCATACCCAGAGGTGTAGAAGTATTCCTGGCAATTTGTTGTAGTTCGGATGTTCTGTTTATGTACTTGACCTGCAGAAAAGGTCCAGCTATCTGGGCTCCCAGGAATAATCCAATACCAAAGAAAGCGTGGAACACATGTATTAAAGGATCAGTATACTTTCCACCATTCATAAGGATATGCTGGGTGGCACCTAGAAGAAAAGGATAAAGTAGAAGTGTAATCAATGATAATAATGAAGATGGTGATGATGATGATACAAGAAGAAGAGCAAGCAAAATGAACATACCATTTGATCGTAACTTTTGAAACTTTTTACTGGACTGAGAAATGAATGTCTCTGAAATAAAGGCCATAACTTCATGAATGTAATTCATGTTTTTAGACTAATGTGTAGATATCATGTTGGCAAGATTTCAAATTTACACTTTTGAATATGTAAAATATTAGCATTTTTATGACTTCTTTTATTTCAATTAGTAATTATATATATATATATATATATATATATATATATATATATATATATATAATATATATATATATATATATATATATATATATATACATGTATGTATATATATATATGTATATATATATATGTATATATGTATACATATATATATACATATATGTATAAATATATATATATATATATATATATATATATATATATATATATATATATATATATATATATATATATATATATATATATGTATATATACATAGTTACATACAGATAAATACACATTTATGTATATATATATATATATATATATATATATATATATATATATATATATATATATATATATATATATATATATATATATTATATATATATATATATATATATATATATATATATATATATGTATATATATATATATATATATATATATATATATATTATATTATAATATATATATATATATATATATATTATATATATATATATATATATATATATATATATATATATATATATAATATATATATATATATATTATATATATAAATATATGTATATACACACACATACAAATACATGTGGATGTAGCAGGGTATAGAGGAGGTATTATTAAGCATGCTAAGCTTTTTACCTGAGCTGGCATGTGTTCCGCCAAAATTTGAGAGAAGTTGCACAATTGCCAACATGACCACACTAGTGCAATGTGGCGTAACAATAATATCTGCAGCCCGCATCAGACCCCCGACAGCAATGGTCAGATGGAACAGGCCTTTATAGCGTGTTGTGATGTACCTCCCACAAATGGTCCTATAATGCCACCCAACTGAGCCAAACATCATTGCTGTGGTGATGTCCTGATAGTTGCACTTCAGGCGGAACATGAGGTAGGGCAAAAACGGTCCCGTCATGCCACTGATCACACCCTGGAATAGTATGCATTGCAACAATATCAATGGAAGGGAAGTATAAATGGTTAACCTGGACAGGCTAATGATCAGTGGACCTATGTGCTCTAACTGCCGATATTGTGGATAAATCAATCTGTCAGGGTTCAAAGATTGATAAATATATATATATATATATATATATATATATATATATATATATATATATATATATATATATATATATATATATATATATATATATATATATATATGTATATATATATATATATATATATATATATATATATGTATATATATATATATATATATATATATGTATATATATATATATATAATATATATATATATATATATATATATATATATATATAACTATATATATATATATATATATACAACTATATATATATATATATATATATATTTATATATATATATATATATATATATATATATATATATATATATATATATATATATATATATATATGTGTGTGTGTGTGTGTGTGTGTGTGTGTGTGTGTGTGTTATTAGCGTGTACTTACCAATGCCAGTCTTTCGTAGATGCATGCCATAAGTTGAATTACAACAAACCAATTTAGCCATTGTCCCAATTCAGCAGCTTGGCTGTATACAATGAGTTGCTTGTAAGAGGTAAGATAAATGATTCAAAGTTACTACATACCAACCCAAGTATGGGGTCACACGTGGCAATCTAAGAAACTTTAGGTTAAGGTGGAAACCTAGGACAGGTGTGCCTGGTAATGATAACTTTGGCCAGGGAGTATGTATAGTGGCGATATTTAATTCCTGCACTAAATGCGTGGGCGGCAATCGAATAGTACACGACCGCCACGCCCGACTACCACCCAGTTTCTTGGGCATGGGTACATAAATGACCTCTCAACTACTTGGGTCATTGATATGCTTAGCTTATTATTTTGATAGGTTACCCATGGGCGTTTTTTACATCCAGGCACTGGGAGACGTCCGGTCAACTGGTGCAATAATTAAATGCCTGTACTGCATACCACCTGAATTGTCTATTGTCACCAAAGATACACATGAGAGATCATGGCCGACTTTCTGTTGCGTACACAGGTAAAAATTGACGGGTTTACAGAGACATATGGTGGCCATATTTTACAACATATTTTACAATATTTTTATCATTAAAAAGCAAAATATTTTCCAAATAAAAAAAAAAATTCTAAAATAAATCTTTGAAATGTTATAAAAAAATATGTTTTATGTATTCAACATCTCCAAAATGATCAATTGAGCAGAATCTTCATATTGTAAGCATATTCATTTTGCACTGACACTTGCAAAGCATGGGATTGTGATGCGTGCAAATGGTATCTATATAAGAGGTCAGAGATCAGTACTTAGTATATGAAAAGCAATGAACTCTTGTTAAAGTATGATTCAATAACCTAGTAAGGCATTATGAGGTTAATGGGTATGTATTGACAGGTCACATGGTATAAAAAATATTTTTTTTGAAATGTAGATATATTGAGGGATCGAAAATGGGCCCGTGTCCAAACTGGCCCTTATCGGGCCCGTTATAACGGGGCCGATAAGGGCCCTTCAACTTTTACCTGTGTAGACGAACGATGCCGGGATCTAAGATCTAGTGATGGTACATATTTTTGGATCACCTCAAACTAAAGTTAGTGTGAAACACATACTTTTTGTCCAATAGTGGCTGAATTGTCAGATCTTTTAATCGCGTCTATTTTCATCCCTATGGCTACACAACCAATTATGTTAATTTCATCATAAACTAGGATCTTGTCACAGTCCATCTGAAGTATGTGAACTGAAGGTGATTGCATGTTCATTTCATATCCCCGCTTAAATCCTCTTTGTTGATGTGGTATAGGGGGGTTTCCTTGCAAAACTATATACACGTAGCAGTCTGCTTTGACTATGCATATTCCTTCTAGCTTGAACGTTTTGACACTTTTTTCATTTTTTTTTGCTGAGAATGAATACCGATATTCTTATTTTTCAAGTATATCATTAATCGTTAACTATGCGTTGCCTTCTGTTAACCCTGTTTCCAGATTTCAACTTTCGAAAATGACCCAGGTATCTAGTAAGTGTGCACCTTAACAGATACGCCGGCCAAGAGCCTTAGTAGCTCGTGTTTCTTGTAATTGATATACCGACTTAAAATAAAGATTACATTTACATTTATTTATATGTTATGATCACACCAGCCTACAGGTCAGGGTCCCATCAACCTTCTCGTTTAGCTCATTTGGGAGGACTGTTTTATCAGCTCTAGAGTGATCTAAACATAACCCATGTCCATAAATTAGCGTATATAGGGTAAAGTAAAATATAAGTGCATATATATATATATATATATATATATATATATATATATATATATATATATATATATATAGATAGATATAGATATAGATATATATATATAGATATATATATATATATATATATATATATATATATATGAATTAGACGGTACACACACACGATCACTTATAATTATATTGGTCTTGAAAATGAATGTCTACATATGAAGTATATGTCAAGATTTTAAATAAATATTTGATCAACAACGGTCAGATCTAATTTCCATTAAATATGCACCAGTGCCATTAATACTGAAATCATTATACATGTACTAGTTGCACAAGGATGCCATCTCGAGGCGGGTATTAGCACCCAAAAGGTGTGGGTGTGTGGTG
The DNA here is from genome assembly GCA_963942565.1 of Maea johnstoni. NCBI lineage: Eukaryota > Metazoa > Annelida > Polychaeta > Spionida > Magelonidae > Maea > Maea johnstoni. Next base: position 11,358,165 of record OZ012698.1, read on the forward strand.
AACTGGTGATTGTGTCATATTTTCTCTACTATCCCAGCCATTCCCCCACCACATGGATTCGATTGACTGCTACAGTATCAGTTTAAGCTGAGATCTAGCAGAAACTGTTCTCCGCTGTCCTGGACTTGGCGACCTAAATCGAAACCAATGATATAAATAAGTGATCTCTGGCCGTTCTCTTGACGTTCTTTTAAAGCATATGGAAGTTTATGTCTGAAAGGAGTTGAACTGACAGAACTATTGATCTGCTTAAATCGTGTATATTTACACCCTATATGGCGACACAATCAGTTAAACGTATGTCATCATATATTAGGAACTTGTCACAGTAGGTCGGAATTCGATGGAGTGAAAGCTATTGGTCATGTGCATCCCATCCTCGCTCAAATCCTCAGGGTTGATAGGGCACTAGCCTAGCTACAAGTCTCTACTCTGTTTTACCTCATTGTATGTAAATGCTTGTACCTATACTGCCTAGGAACTTGTGGCCTACTGCTGGCCATTTAATTTCACAACAATTGCCACACGAGGGGGTTGTAAAATAATTCCAACTGACCTCCTAGTATACCGCAGTGCCATCTATCCACAAGGGAGGACATGTAAGTATGGCCTGGAAGGCAGGCGAATAGGACATGTGTCTATGCATCTAAATATCCCTTGCTCCTCTCTTAATCTGAAGGCTCTGCTCTTACTCTTTCTCACTTTCTCTTACCACCTGGAAGTATTATGCTTTAGTATTGTGTTTCAGCAACGACAAAGCACCATTTTTGGGGTAATATCTTAGGGCACACGTTTTTTGACTTTTGCAGTTTCCCTGAGTTGACTGTGCTGGAAAGGGACACTGGGCTCTAGGTACCACGGCTGTATCAGACTGAGCTGTTTAGATACCAGAGCTGGCTGTGTCACCCACTAGGGTGTTGGGTTACGGCCAGCTGGTATGCTGCTGACTTAAGCATGGAGGCACTCAGCTCCCCTCACTAATACTAGTAATTATAAATATCTAGGACATGGAACAAAAACACAACCTTGAAATATATGGAATCAAGTAAAATAGATGCTTAACTGTAAATATCTACAACTTGAAGGAATTCTGTCACATTTTCCATACGCATAAATTAAAGTTACATTGTTGTTTTTGAAAAAATACAAAGTTGATAAACAAAGTGAATACTTGCAGTATGTGGCAGTATTCACCTGGGAATTCATGTGTCACCTAGATAGTTCCAAGTCTCAAGAATAAATTACTGTTTTTAAACTCCAAGTTGATGAGGAAAAATCAAAAGATGTAAGCAAATTTCCTAGACACATGCAGATAAGTCCTCACTTCAGGTGATGTTAAGTATACATGTTCCTGGGTGCATCTCATATAAACACATGGCTTGTGACATGCGTATGTTTATTCCAACAGGGTTCATGGTAGTTGTTTTTAGGTCACTGGTGATACTGGATTTTCCTTTTCTTACATCTCTTTTTAGTTAAAAATTTAGCTACCACAAATCAAAAAGTTGTAATTATATAACTCCGTTAACATGCTGTCCCGAGCCAAAATTAGATTTTAGAATTGAAAATGTAAAAAAAAAACGATTTTATTTTAATTTTTGAAGTTACAAAAATGCCCAAACGAATTTTTTATTCCTTACACATGTACTTATGCACCTCTGAAATATTATCTCAAAATTTGCTACCCATATGTATTTGTGAGCTTCAGAAGATTTATAAAAGTAGCAAACTGAATCATTTCTCCTTAGGGTTGGTAGGTAACTTTCAGTATCTTTTGTGTTATTGAGTATATTTTGTTCCCTTCAATAGTTAAATTTTTCAAAGTATCTCATTTAAGTGTAATATATGTGTCTTGAATTCCACCAAACCTGTGAGCTATTAGTGTGCATTGTGTCCTCAAGCAGGGACCATGTGGTTTCTCTATATACAAATGTCCATGGGGTGGCAACATTTGAGTGACAATTTTCACAAAAGTTCAGCTGTCAACCGAAGATATTTTTGTACTCACATGTTCTTTGAAATGTGTCTTAATAATAAGAGAAGAAATGAAATCCTAAAGATTATCATTGATGATGATTTGCTGGAAGAAATCTGTAGAAAATGATGCAGGATATGGAAAGTCAGTCTAGACAGGAAAGGAGTTTTGCCTGACAATATTATCTAGGTCAGATGGCTAAAGAAAGGTTAACCACGGGATGT
>OZ012698.1:11360563-11419775 GCA_963942565.1 Maea johnstoni
TATATACACACACACATATATATATATATATATATATATAAATAGATAAATGTATATATATTTATATATATATCTATCTATATATATATATTATATATATATATATATATATATATATATATATATATATATATATATAATATATATATATATATATATAGATATATAGATATGTCTATTAGTATATATATATATATAATATATATATATATATAGTATATATATATATATATATACTATATATATATATATATATATATATAATATTATTATATATATATATATATATATATATTATATATATATCTAAATCAATCCACCATTTACCGTGAATTTTGCACCGTTGTGACCAGAGCTCAGTTCATAGTCATACGTTGTATTATATAGTATAATTAACTTCGTCTCTGGGCTCAAGTCTATGTCAGGTGATTTATCAAATCTAGGGTTGTTTAATTATCATTTTTGTCACAGCCGGAGGCTATCCTTTCGTGCAGTACATATAATATGAGATATATGATATCAGCAACATGTCTACTTTGTAAATGTATGTATTCGTTATGAGTACGATGCCGTAATCTTGATGAAATTTTTTTTTTATCTGGTATCATGAATGGTTTCTTAGAAGTGCAGAAATGGGGTTGAAGGTTTTCTCATCCATCATGCATTTACTTTGTTTTTCTTTCTTTCCTACCTTTAAGCTCTAGTTTCAAGGAAGCTTGTGGGTTTATTATTTTGACTCGCTTTCTCCTCTGCCCTGATTTTATTTCACTGGTTAGTCCCATACAAAGTGCATATCGCCTGAAAGATCTTTTATTGAGGAACACATTTATCATCACAAATACTGTAGATTCACAAAGGATTGTGTAAAGTAAATTTTGCGTAGTTACAGAAAATCGATTTTTACGATAGTTAACAGAACGATATGTATGGAATTGCATTAAGCTAGATCTCTGCATGTCACGAAAATTAATCGTCATCATTTTACAGCCCCAGCTGAGCCCGCTGATAGGGCTGATGAAAAGGTCGTCTGCTCGGCTGGTTGTCGTTGCCAGCACCGTCTGGGGGTGAACTGAAGTTCAACTTGAGGTCACGGAAATAGTCCGGCAGCCAAAACCCATTTTGGGGGTGAACCTGTTTTTGTCAGGTATAGTTTTTTTATGATTGATTATAAGAGAGTAAGGCATGCCTTTTCAGAAAATGCCGGACTGACACCCCAGCATCCTTGAGCATTTTGAGATATTGGCCCTCTAACCCACCCCTGTGAACAAATCTATCATAATCAATCATAAATACACTATACCTGACAAAACAAGGTTCCCCCTCACAATGGGTTTTGACTGCCTGACTCTATTACATTATTGTCAAATAATGAAATGCCTAAGTTTCAAAGCTCCTACCAAAACATTTTGAACACAAGAGACAGCTCATTTATCAGCTAGGGCATCCTTTTTAAATAGTCTTTATTACTGATGAGAAATAAACTCATGTATCTCTTATTTTTATGAGATCTACAGGCCCGAAAATCTCGAAAAATGCTAAATGCTCATGTATTAGAGATAATTTCCCATTTTCACAAGCTCCTATTTGACTAATGGAAAGATCAGGTAGTATTTCTAATAATCTCCATCCTCCCTACATAAAACTCTTGCTCATTCATGAACGGGAGGGTTGTGCGACTTTTGCATCTTGAGGTATAAGGGTCCTGAAAATACGAAAAACGCTAAAAACTTTCAAGGGTGACCCCAGCCCATTTGAAAAATGAGAATGTGTTTGAATGTTATTCCTGAAGTCCTTGCTATGCTTGCTATTGGGTTGGTAAATATCAGCTTGTAAGTCTTTCTGGTTTTAAAATACAGGGGCCTGAAAATGCGACATATGCTGATTTGTTCACAGGGGGTGGGTAAGAGGGGCCAATATCTCAAAATGCTCAAGGATGCTGGGGTGTTATCCGGCATTTTCTGAATAGGCATGCCTTACTCTCTTATAATCAATCATAAAAAAAACTATACCTGACAAAAACAGGTTCACCCCCAAAATGTTTTTTTTTTGCTGCCGGACTAAAATGGTGTCGCGTAAATAACAATATGAGGCCTTCACCCCAGTTCGTACTGCGCAGGTTCAACATCCACACAAACATGAAAACACGTGAAATCTTATGAATTCCATCGACGTGTTCTCTCTTCATCAACAAATAAAAACCGCTCCATTTCCATAGGCTAGCAACGTGTGACGTAATGGTAGCGTCTCCATGGCAGCGAAAGGAATAGTCATGTGACGCCTGTCGTGAGAAGAAAAAATACGAGAGAAATATCTGGGCAGGGCGCTGAAGGCCGCAGTAGAAGTAGAAAATGACAGTGTAGTAAGGATCCGTGCGCCAAAAAAGCTTGTGAAAGGGTAGATAGAAGGTGAATGGTGGAAGTTGCATAAAGTAATAGTCAAGTCAGAAAGTGTGCATGCAAGTGACAGTACCAATCATAGGATAGCCAATGAAGGGCCAAGCATTTGGAACTTATAGGAACATTTTCATCTCTCTCTCTCTCTCTCTCTCTCTCTCTCTCTCTCTCTCTCTCTCTCTCTCTCTCTCTCTCTCTCTCTCTATATATATATATATATATATATATTATATTATATTATATATATATATTTCTCTCTCTCTATATATATATATATTTATATATATATAATATATTCATATATATGTAGATATATATGTATATATATATATACTATGTATATATATATACATATATATATATGTTTATATATATAATATATAGTATATATATATATATATTATATATATATATATATATAGATATATATGTATATATATATATATATATATATATATATATATATATATATATATATATATATATATATATATATATATATATATATATATATATATATATATATATATATCTTGAATATTAAGGGACCAAAATGACAGAATGCCTGATTACCGATGCACTCGGATATTTAAGTGAAGCAGCAGAAAGTTGACATAACAGAGTCATATTCAATGCATATATGGTATGTCAGCTTCCATTTTCAATGAGGAGAATACGCCTTAAAACTTGCCTATTGTGTTTTTCATGTACTAATAAAGGCAGTGTAAAATATAAAAGAAAATTTTTCTAGGAAAAAAATGAAGGTCAAATGAAGATCAAAATGTCAATTTTCTATAAAAATTCAAGTTTTGAAGAATAGATATAGTCGAAGAAGTTGTGTTTTGTCTTTACATAATCTCCTTTGCAAGTTATCACAATAATTGACGGCGAGAATACCTTTCTATGCTTTTCCCCAACATGTTTACCCTTTACCAGTGAAAATGAAATAGTTTTAAGTTAATATGCAGATGTGGAATATGCAAATGGGCAATTCATGCCTATAATTAGTGTTTAAGATAGAGTTGTGAGAAAGTGCCAGTATGGGACCACTATTTATATCATAAAAGTTGTGAACACCAAACATTATAGGCATTGTTTGGTATCAAAATGCTTGTTGTTCGACAATCTTTCCATTTCATGGAGCAACCTAGGGTAGGATATTTTGTTGTGATATTAGGGGTCATTCAAGGTCAAACTAACCCCAATTACAAGATTTAAGGCTTTTCGTTTTGAGAATTGTTTGGTAGTAGCTCATCAATTTTTCCTAGAATACATACTTTGTCTTGCAAATATCTTAGGTGAGAAATATCTTTTAAAAAGGACATGCTTTGCCTCCTTTTAAGGTTATTTCAAGACAAAGCCTGTGCTATCTTAGTTAGGCACCAAAATCACAAAATGCCTGATTATAGGTGCACCCAAATATCAATGTATGAAGCTGCAGAAAGGTGACACCACAGACTCATATATAATGGTATGTCAGTTTTCATTTTCAATAAAACATATTTACCTTTTAACTTGCCTATTTGTGTTTGTCATGTGAGGTTGAAGATACTGTGAAATAATATTGAGATTTAAGGAAAAACTGAGTGTCAAACCAATGTCATCAGGGTAAATTGAGCGCTTTGGCCTTTGAAACAAAGATATATATACTGCAGTTGCATTTTGGTCAAATGAGTATTGCCCATTTGCTTGAAAAGAATATTTGATAATCATGAAATCAATTGAATAGTTAGCTTACAATAATTCCAGATAAGAATAAGTCGCATTTACCTGTGGAGGTAAAAGACTGAGACTGTAACCGAGATTTTACCTAATTCTGATTCAAATTCAGTAGTAAATTAATCTAAGGTCAAACGTACAAATAATTAGAGTATTTATTAAATTGAAGTAGATTTGTAGTCTTCCTACTACAGTTAAGTTGTCAATAGAATATTAAAGGCAGTGTAAGATATTAATAAAAAGGAAAAAAAGGTCAAATTAAGGTAAAAATGTCAAGTCAAAAAGTTCAAGGATAGCTTATTGATACTATTGGTACAAACTTTAGTAACTTTCTGAATTTGGAGGCCAGCAAAGATTAATAAGCTCAGTTCAAAGCCAGAATTGTTTTCTTAGCTCATGTAGTAAAACCAACTTCAGTCATTATTATCCTAGGGTACTTTAATGCATAGAAACAGAACTTTAGGAGTAGAATTGCTAGCATGATGCTAGGTAATTCTCTTTACAATCTCTACAGTTTAAGTAAATTTCCTAGTGTGACAGTCCCTGTTCGATTTTAGAGGTCATTGAAGGTCAAGATGAGCTCTGGTGCATGTTTTTGAAATTCTCACCTCAGAAGATGTCAGCTTTTTTACTATTTCCTTTGATGTAAATATTTTGTCACTCATTACTGTCTTCAAAACTCACAGAGGTTAAAGGAATTTCTATTTGAACACTTATTTAACCGTGTTATTTAGCTGTTTATTGAAAGAAGCCAAAAGACCACCACTGCTTAGGAACGCACATAAAATAGTCACAGATAGCATGACTATCAGCGAAAAATGAACCGAATCCTAAATTGGGATTTTTCAATATGCTTGTTTTCCAAAATGGATTAAGGTATGTAAACATAATTCAATTATACACTCGGTCGTATGTGCTTGATTTGATTATTACAAAACAGAATAAGTGAACTGTGGTGTTCTACCTCATAAACCTCCAGAGGTTATCATGACTTGTCTTGGTATAAAAGCCTGAATCTTGACATTAATACTAGTTTTTAACCCCCAGATACAAAGAAAGTTGTCTTTATATGGAAATTCTGAACCGTCAAAACTGAACTGACAGGAATGATTAAAATATCCTAGAATTAAAGGATGATAATTTTATAAATCATATGACTAGATTTATAAAATGGTTGTCATTGAATTCTAGAAATTGCCACACGTTGAGCACATGCACAGTCAAAAACACTGGAGGGAAAACAACAAGAAAAAAATCCAAATATTCAATTTATAATGGAATTTAGTATCTACATATATTGGAATGATGATAAAGAAATCGTATTGATTAGTACTTTTTCATCATAATGATCATAACATCATCGTCTCCTATTGAATTCCTAAGAAAACATCAATAGGCTTGCTCCTAGGTAAGAAATGAAACTTTCTATTTCTTGACCTCGAAATACAATCAAAAGCAACTCATTTCATCTGGTTATAGTAATGTAGCCGTAAACTAACTCAGTTCCTGCATTTCATGACTAAAGTCATGAATACTCTATTTAACCTCTTGACCTCAATCCTTTACAACATCTATATTTTACACTGGCTTTGATCCTTAAATGAAAAGAAATGATATGTAGCAAACATTTTGATACTAATAAACCTTGTGCATGGAGTTTGGTGTATGGGGCATAGATGACACTGAAAGTTAATATTGGTCTTGTTTTTTCAGAGATCGCTTCTAGATAAATTCCTAGCAGTCTCATTATTTGACCTCCAAATAGATGCAAATCAACTTGTTCTTATCTGGAAATGTTACTAGAGTTGTTAACTAACTGCTTTTTATTTCATGAATGTCAAAAATACCTTGCAGGTATATAAAATTACTCATACGAACAAGACTCCATTGCAATATACAGTTATATGCCCCAAAGTCACGAATACTCTCTTTGACCTTTTGACCTTCATTTTTCATTAAATCTCATCAATATTTTAAACTGTCTTTGCTTGTACGTGAAGTACACAATAGGCAAGTTAAATAGCTTATTTCTCCTAGTGAAATGAAAGCTGACATTTCATAGTATATGACTGTTATGTCACCTTTCTGCTGATTCACTTAAATATTTGGGTGAACCCGTAATCAGGCAGTTCGCCATTTTGGTCCCTAAATATTCAAGATTGGTCCGATCTGTGTCTTGAAGTACCTCAAAAAAACTTTGTACCTGTTTCGTACCTGAAAATATTAGCAGGATAAAATATGTATTCCAGGAAAATTTAATAAGCCACTTAATGGACAATTCAAAGACGAAATGCCTTAATTCGTGAAAATGGGGGTTAAGTCCGAAATTGTATGACCTCTAATACCACAACAGAATACCCTAATAACCTACCCTCAAATGGTTGCATGAAATGGACAGATTGTCTTACAACAAGCAATTTGATACCAAACAATGCCTATAATGTTTGTTGCTCACAACTTTTATAAATAAACAATGATCCAAGACTAGCACTTTCTCACAACCCTATCTTAAACACTTAATATAGGCATGGATTGCCCAACAGCATATTTCACATCTGCAGATTAACTTAAAACTACGTCAATTTCACAGGCAACATGGAAACGAAATATTGTAAAACATATCAAAGATAATTTATATGTCAATTATTGTGGAAAACTTGGAGATTATGCAATGGCAAAACACAACTTCTTCACCAAAAATCTTTCTTCAAAAATTGAATCTTTTTAGAGAAAGGTTCAAGACAAAGGGACAGGTAGCTATCCTTTTACATTTTAGAGTAGAAACCATGTTAATCAGTTATAATCAGAGATGATGACATGAAGTTATTCATAGTTACCAGTAACATCTATACTAATGTTAATTGCTGTACTTTTAGTTGAATTTCTTCAGAATGGGCTGTAAATAGACCTCCAGCGTACCCTGAATTTCGGAATGATTTGTGCAGTCTAACAAATATACTAAACATTATGTATGGACATATGGTACCCTACAACACGAATGATAATGGCACAGACATGCAATATTTCAATATTGGATAATAAAGCCTAGAAACTGAATGTAGGTCACATGGCATGATTTAGTTCAGAATCAAATTGTATAAGTTAACTTCAGATTCAGACATGGTATATATTTGAACAGAATACTCCTTCAAGGGGAACACTGATCAAGGAATTCCTACTTATTTGTACTTATTACAAATGATGATAGGGAAATCCTATGTGAGATTCACTTCAGAATTTCCTTATATGTAATGTAAAAACTCCTACTTTAATTCAGTTTTGGTATTGGACTATACGTACAATGTATACGTACGTACAATGTACGTACATTGTACGTATGGCTATGTACGTACATTGTACGTACGGACCCGTACGTCCAAAAAACTTTCATTCCGAATGTTATCCGTACCAAATCCGTATGTACGGGCTTGTACGTATGGCTATGTACGTACATTGTACGTACGGACCCGTACGTCCAAAAAACTTTCATTCCGAATGTTATCCGTACCAAATCCGTATGTACGGGCTTGTACGTATGGCTATGTACGTACATTGTACGTACGGACCCGTACGTCCAAAAAACTTTCATTCCGAATGTTATCCGTACCAAATCCGTATGTACGGGCTTGTACATACAATGTACGTACATTGTACGTATATTTGCCCACTAGGTTACTATAACTCAAAGGGGATTCTACATCCATAACTTCCACAGTGATTTCACTGACTTGCAAATGCTCACTAAGCTTTTCATTTCGAAATTTCCGTTCGCTCTGCTCACTTTCTTGACTAATACCAACACTTTTTAGGATCCTCCTCAGCTTCCTCTTCTGATTCCAATTCAGTGCTAAATCTGCTTTCATAGTAGCATGGAGACCAGTACTGATAACTGGGGACTTCATGCCCATTCGACTGATTACCGACTTAGATTTTGCAGAAAGCTGCTTGACCTCAGATGACATTTGTGCATTCAGCTAATGTTTTCCCCCACTAACAATTTTTCTGGCTTTCCTAAGTTGTGAAGTACGCTTCCTTTTCAATGGTGACTTGGCTCTACTAGATTTCTTCCTCGATACTACCAGTCTCTGATAAACACGCGGCTACAATCAATCAAAATGTGGTAATTATATTAGTGCGTTAACATGCTGTCGTGGGTCAAAAACAGATTTTATACTTGAAAATTTTGCTACCCATATTTATTTTTGACCTTCAGAAGTTTCATAAAATTATCAAACTGAGTCAGTTGCCTTTCGGGGTGATGGGTCAATTTCATTATCCTTTGTATTGAGTATATTTTGTTCCATTCCTGTACATTATCCAATATTGAAATATTGCATGTCTGTGCCATTATCATTCGTGTTGTAGGGTACCATATGTCCATACATAATGTTTAGTATATTTGTTAGACTGCACAAATCATTCCGAAATTCAGGGTACGCTGGAGGTCTATTTACAGCCCATTTTGTAGTAATTCAACTAAAAGTACAGCAATTAACATTAGTTTAGATGTTACTGATAACTATGAATAACTTCATGTCATCATCTCTGATTATAACTGATTAACATGTTTTCTACTCTAAAATGTAAAAAGATAGCTACCTGTCCCTTTGTCTTGATTTTGATGACACCCTGCTGCTCTGCATGAAACTCCTTCCTCTTCATAGCGTGTTTCAGAAATTCCTCTTCTACTTTGTAAAGAGGTTCATCTAGTGGTTTCTTGCAGTAGTCTGATAACACATCATTAAACTCTTTTACTGCCTGTTTCTCTTGACTCTGATCGCCAGCATTACATTCATGCTGATCATCTATTTCTGTTCCACCAGCATCATGTGCCTAGATTTCCTGAACGGCAACATCTGATGTATTATCCCACTGACTGGTGTCTCCAAGAAATCTTGAGTGGTCAAATTTTTCTTTTTTAGGGCGACCACCTTTCTTCTTATTTGTCACTTTAGAGCATATTTTGCAGTGAAGTACACTCTCTGTCTCACTGAATGATTTTTCTGACAGAATGTTAATTTTACTGTAAGTTTTCTTAACCTCTTCATTCCTGGGAGCGCCTGGATGTTTCTGCACAAACCTCATCTTGTTATAACACATGTTACATAGTTTATCTGTACTATCATCTGCTGAGGTCTTGATTCCAAAAACCACCAATATTCCAGCTGAATTTGACTTGCAACTGTAGACAATCTTCTCCTTTTTCTGATGCTTTGTCTGGGCAACATTACAGCAAACACGACATAAATCCTTGCAACAGTCATTATGAAAATCCAGTGTGTGTGGCTGTAGAAAATCTGTCATAGTTCCAAATCAAAGCAATGTGTCTTTTCGGTATCTTATCATAATGTTATATGTATCTTGAATTCCCTTAAAACCTGTGAGCCATAAGTGGAATTGTGTTTCAAGCAGCGACCAAGTGGTTTCTCAATATACAAATGTCCATGGGGTGCACCAGTGGCAACATGTGAGTGACAATTTTCACAAAGGTTCAGATGTCAATTGAAATTATTTTTGTACTCACATGTTCTTTAAAGTGTGTTTTAAGAGTAAAAGTAGAAATGAAAATCCTAAAAACTGTGTTTGTAATGATTTGCTGGATGAAAGTTGTAGAAAATGATGCAGGATATGGAAAGTCGGTCAAGACAGGAATGGAATTTGCCTGACGATATCATCTAGGTCAGATGGGTAAAGAAAGGTCAACAACTGGCTGTCATCAAGTTTAATCTTTATTGCTTCCTACCAACTAATTAATTTACCATGTTGTGGGTCTGGTAACAAAAGCCCAGCATTTGAAAGAACACTTCTGTCTGGTTGCTATGGAATGTCGGCCATCTTGTTGAGCAGTTGCCACTCAGTTGCTTGGCAACTGATGACGTATCTCCAGCACCCAGCCAAGTCGCTGGCAGTACTAAACAGCTCAGATTTCCAGTGGTGGATACAGCCGTGGCTTACCAAACAATCGTAAAAGGAAGGAAGGGTTGTGTTTTTACTTCGCTTTCAACAGCTAAGGTCATATCACGACGAGATATAAACCTGGAACCGGGAAGAAATACCTGTCCCTTTGTCTTGAACCGGAACCGTACATACAATGTATGTACATGTCCGTACGTAAATTGTACGTAAACGAACTAATTACGGTTAATACCGTAAATGACCTTTTTTTGAGAAAAGCGGGTAGATAGTTATGGCAATCTCCATTTCAAATTGTATGAGAATTCTCTAAAATTTATTCCCTAAGTGTCTACAATACCAACAACCATGTTTGAGCAAGAGAATTGATAATAAAGCCTAGAAACTGAATGTAGGTCACATGGCATGATTTAGTTCAGAATCAAATTGTATAAGTTAACTTCAGATTCAGACATGGTATATATTTGAACAGAATACTCCTTCAAGGGGAACACTGATCAAGGAATTCCTACTTATTTGTACTTATTACAAATGATGATAGGGAAATCTTATGTGAGATTCACTTCAGAATTTCCTTATATGTAATGTAAAAACTCCTACTTAAATTCAGTTTTGGTATTGGACTGTACGTACAATGTATACATACGTACAATGTACATACATTGTACGTATGGCTATGTACGTACATTGTACGTACGGACCCGTACGTCCAAAAAACTTTCATTCCGAATGTTATCCGTACCAATTCCGTATGTACGGGCTTGTACATATGGCTATGTACGTACATTGTACGTACGGACCCGTACGTCCAAAAAACTTTCATTCCGAATGTTATCCGTACCAAATCCGTATGTACGGGCTTGTACATACAATGTACGTACATTGTACGTATATTTGCCCACTAGGTTACTATTACTTAAAGGGGATTCTACATCCATAACTTCCACAGTGATTTCACTGACTTGCAAATGCTCACTAAGCTTTTCATTTCGAAATTTCCGTTCGCTCTGCTCACTTTCTTGACTAATACCAACACTTTTTAGGATCCTCCTCAGCTTCCTCTTCTGATTCCAATTCAGTGCTAAATCTGCTTTCATAGTAGCATGGAGACCAGTACTGATAACTGGGAACTTCATGCCCATTCGACTGATTACCGACTTAGATTTTGCAGAAAGCTGCTTGACCTCAGATGACATTTGTGCATTCAGCTAATGTTTTCCCCCACTAACAATTTTTCTGGCTTTCCTAAGTTGTGAAGTACGCTTCCTTTTCAATGGTGACTTCGCTGTACTAGATTTCTTCCTCAATATTACCAGTCTCTGATAAACACGCGGCTACAATCAATCAAAAAGTGGTAATTATATTAGTGCGTTAACATGCTGTCGTGGGTCAAAAACAGATTTTATACTTTAAAATTTAAAACAACAAATTTTTCTTTATTTTTCAAATTATAAAAAAACCTAAACGAGTTCTCATTCCTTACACATATAGTCCATGAGCACGCAAAACTCCAAAAATAAGGCCTATTTCAGAATTGGCTCATGGACTAATATGGCTATGCACCTGTGAAATTTCATTTGAAAATTTGCTACCCATATTTATTTTTGACCTTCAGAAGTTTCATAAAATTATCAAACTGAGTCAGTTGCCTTCCGGGGTGATGGGTCAATTTCATTATCCTTTGTATTGAGTATATTTTGTTCCATTCCTGTACATTATTCAATATTGAAATATCGCATGTCTGTGCCATTATCATTCGTGTTGTAGGGTACGATATGTCCATACATAATGTTTAGTATATTTGTTAGACTGCACAAATCATTCCGAAATTCAGGGTACGCTGGAGGTCTATTTACAGCCCATTTTGTAGTAATTCAACTAAAAGTACAGCAATTAACATTAGTATAGATGTTACTGATAACTATGAATAACTTGATGTCATCATCTCTGATTATAACTGATTAACATGTTTTCTACTCTAAAATGTAAAAGGATAGCTACCTGTCCCTTTGTCTTGAACCGGAACCGTACATACAATGTATGTACATGTCCGTACGTAAATTGTACGTAAACGAACTAATTACGGTTAATACAGTAAATGACCTTTTTTTGAGAAAAGCGGGTAGATAGTTATGGCAATCTCCATTTCAAATTGTATGAGAATTCTCTAAAATTTATTCCCTAAGTGTCTACAATACCAACAACCATGTTTGAGCAAGAGAATTGATAATAAAGCCTAGAAACTGAATGTAGGTCACATGGCATGATTTAGTTCAGAATCAAATTGTATAAGTTAACTTCAGATTCAGACATGGTATATATTTGAACAGAATACTCCTTCAAGGGGAACACTGATCAAGGAATTCCTACTTATTTGTACTTATTACAAATGATGATAGGGAAATCTTATGTGAGATTCACTTCAGAATTTCCTTATATGTAATGTAAAAACTCCTACTTAAATTCAGTTTTGGTATTGGACTGTACGTACAATGTATACATACGTACAATGTACATACATTGTACGTATGGCTATGTACGTACATTGTACGTATGGACCCGTACGTCCAAAAAACTTTCATTCCAAATGTTATCCGTACCAAATCAGTATGTACGGGCTTGTACGTACAATGTACGTACATTGTACGTATATTTGCCCACTAGGTTACTATTACTCAAAGGGGATTCTACATCCATAACTTCCACAGTGATTTCAATGACTTGCAAATGCTCACCAAGCTTTTCATTTCGAAATTTCCGTTCGCTCTGCTCACCTTCTTGACTAATACCAACACTTTTTAGGTTCCTCCTCAGCTTCCTCTTCTGATTCCAATTCAGTGCTAAATCTGCTTTCATAGTAGCATGGAGACCAGTACTGATAACTGGGGACTTCATGCCCATTCGACTGATTACCGACTTAGATTTTGCAGAAAGCCGCTTGACCTCAGATGACATTTGTGCATTCAGCTAATGTTTTCCCCCACTAACAATTTTTCTGGCTTTCCTAAGTTGTGAAGTACGCTTCCTTTTCAATGGTGACTTGGCTCTACTAGATTTCTTCCTCGTTACTACCAGTCTCTGATAAACACGCGGCTACAATCAATCAAAAAGTGGTAATTATATTAGTGCGTTAACATGCTGTCGTGGGTCAAAAACAGATTTTATACTTGAAAATTTAAAACAACAAATATTTCTTTATTTTTCAAATTATAAAAAAACCTAAGCTATTTCTCATTCCTTACACATATAGTCCATGAGCACGCAAAACTCCAAAAATAAGGCCTATTTCAGAATTGGCTCATGGACTAATATGGCTATGCACCTGTGAAATTTCATTTGAAAATTTGCTACCCATATTTATTTTTGACCTTCAGAAGTTTCATAAAATTATCAAACTGAGTCAGTTGCCTTTCGGGGTGATGGGTCAATTTCATTATCCTTTGTATTGAGTATATTTTGTTCCATTCCTGTACATTATCCAATATTGAAATATTGCATGTCTGTGCCATTATCATTCGTGTTGTAGGGTACGATATGTCCATACATAATGTTTAGTATATTTGTTAGACTGCACAAATCATTCCGAAATTCAGGGTACGCTGGAGGTCTATTTACAGCCCATTTTGTAGTAATTCAACTAAAAGTACAGCAATTAACATTAGTATAGATGTTACTGATAACTATGATTAACTTCATGTCATCATCTCTGATTATAACTGATTAACATGTTTTCTACTCTAAAATGTAAAAGGATAGCTACCTGTCCCTTTGTCTTGATTTTGATGACACCCTGCTGCTCTGCATGAAACTCCTTCCTCTTCATAGCGTGTTTCAGAAATTCCTCTTCTACTTTGTAAAGAGGTTCATCTAGTGGTTTCATGCAGTAGTCTGATAACACATCATTAAACTCTTTTACTGCCTGTTTCTCTTGACTCTGATCGCCAGCATAACATTCATGCTGATCATCTATTTCTGTTCCACCAGCATCATGTGCCTGGATTTCCTGAACGGCAACATCTGATGTATTATCCCACTGACTGGTGTCTCCAAGAAATCTTGAGTGGTCAAATTTTTCTTTTTTAGGGCGACCACCTTTCTTCTTATTTGTCACTTTAGAGCATATTTTGCAGTGAAGTACACTCTCTGTCTCACTGAATGATTTTTCTGACAGAATGTTTATTTCACTGTAAGTTTTCTTAACCTCTTCATTCCTGGGAGCGCCTGGATGTTTCTGCACAAACCTCATCTTGTTATAACACATGTTACATAGTTTATCTGTACTATCATCTGCTGAGGTCTTGATTCCAAAAACCACCAATATCCCAGCTGAATTTGACTTGCAACTGTAGACAATCTTCTCCTTTTTCTGATGCTTTGTCTGGGCAACATTACAGCAAACACGACATAAATCCTTGCAACAGTCATTATGAAAATCCAGTGTGTGTGGCTGTTGAAAATCTGTCATAGTTCCAAATCAAAGCAATGTGTTTTTTCGGTATCTTATTATAATGTTATATGTATCTTGAATTCCCTCAAAACCTGTGAGCCATAAGTGGAATTGTGTTTCAAGCAGCGACCAAGTGGTTTCTCAATATACAAATGTCCATGGGGTGCACCAGTGGCAACATGTGAGTGACAATTTTCACAAAGGTTCAGATGTCAATTGAAATTATTTTTGTACTCACATGTTCTTTAAAGTGTGTTTTAAGAGTAAAAGTAGAAATGAAAATCCTAAAAACTGTGGTTGTAATGATTTGCTGGATGAAAGTTGTAGAAAATGATGCAGGATATGGAAAGTTGGTCAAGACAGGAATGGAATTTGCCTGACGATATCATCTGGGTCAGATGGGTAAAGAAAGGTCAACAACTGGCTGTCATCAAGTTTAATCTTTATTGCTTTTTACCAACTAATCAATTTACCATGTTGTGGGTCTGGTAACAAAAACCCAGCATTTGAAAGAACACTTCTGTCTGGTTGCTATGGAATGTCGGCCATCTTGTTGAGCAGTTGCCACTCAGTTGCTTGGCAACTGATGACGTATCTCCAGCACCCAGCCAAGTCGCTGGCAGTACTAAACAGCTCAGATTTCCAGTGGTGGATACAGCCGTGGCTTACCAAACAATCGTAAAAGGAAGGAAGGGTTGTGTTTTTACTTCGCTTTCAACAGCTAAGGTCATATCACGACGAGATATAAACCTGGAACCGGGAAGAAATTCCCTTCTCTTTATGAATAGAAGGACCATAGACAGCCCTCCGCAACGCCGCACATTTATATGGCGACCAGGCCAATCCGCTATTTTGGGGACTCAGTGGAGACTCGAACGTATAAGCTCACGCTTGGGAGCCAGGTGCTCGTAACCACTAGGCCACGGCATATCTCCCCCAAACACTCGCGTGGATATAGAAAGAATATACATGCCACTTTGCTGACCCAACGATTGTGCCTATAGTGAATATACATATCAGTATGCTGATCTGACGATTGTTTATCTAGAGTGAACACACATCGCTCTGGCAGTGATTTGCCGTGGCCTATTGGTTGGCCTGGTCGCTCTAAATATGTGCGGCATTGTGCTTTTTTCTGCAACGAAAAGACCCCTTGAAACTACAGAACAGACATTTAATTCCTGCACCAGTCGACCGGACGTCTGCCAGTGCCTTGTTGTACAAACAACCATAGATATCATGTCAAATAAAAACCATACACATTAATTACCCACATAGCTTGCGAACCAACGCTACGTTCAGTTGTGAGGTCATACGTGCATCCATGCCCTGGAAACTAGGTGGCAATCGGGTGCGTGGTCGTGTATTCTGCCCGGGCTGCCCACACATTAAGTGCAAAAATTGAATATCGGCACTGTATTAGTGAAGAGAAAGGAAAGGAATTGAACTGACTCGTATACCATGGTGCAGGTGTGATATACTCCACTAGCTTAAATCACGTGAAAAAAACTCTTAAATTACTTGAAAAAACTCTCTTAAATCACTTGAAAAAACTCTTGAATCACTTGAAAAAAACTAGCTTTGAACTAGCTTTAAGAGATTTTTCAAGTGATTTAAGCGAGTGGAGTATGTCACACATGCACCATTGTACTCGTATATATTTCACCTTATTTTTGGCGTGAATTGCTCCGCTGTGAACAGCCAATGATAAAAAAGCGCTGTTTGGTCTTGTCAAACAATGGGTTTGGAAAAGCTGCTACTCAAAAAATAAATGATGTTATTTATCATAAATAATTCTTAACATTTAATTTAAAGTCTTTATACGTGCTTAACCATGTTGATTTGTTAACGTATGACAACCTATATACATGATACAGAAAAATGCCTCTTTGCTAAATATAGTGGTAAATGTTATACTACTAGATCTAATAATCATCGCGTCACTGAAATGTAAGTGTTCATGAAGGTTGATTTGTTAGAACACAAATACCTATATATACATCGATACAAGTTTGTGTTCACTAGCTTTTCTTTTTATGTGTAAATAAGCAATATAAAATATGTTGCAGATTTTTTACAATTTGAAATTGAAAATGAATCCCAGTCTCTGAAGAATTGCACTGGTATACAGGAATTTATTTCCAAAGAAGTCAAATGGCATATATACCCTAATGCATCACGGGATTTAAGTTAACCTACTAGTATATAGTAGCTGGATTTGTTAACGCTAATTGTTTGATCATTAAAAGTGAAATGGCTTATCTGCTTATCGCCAGATGTTAAACATGAACACGTACATAATAAATAGCATGAAATGAACATCAAACACAACAAGAATTTGATATTTCGTTTTTCGTCACTTTTTCTGCCATATTGCGTCATGACTAGCCAGTTGAAACTGGTGGAGGAAACCGGAGAACCCGGCCAATACCATCGCCTTTAATCTCAAGCTACGGGCAACTTTCTCATTAGGAGCAGGAATATATAAGAATCACTCTTCTCCTAGACATATACGTGTCAATGTGCAAAGATGCAAGCTGCTGTACTGGAGTCATAACTTATTAATTTCAAATTGTTTTCCACTGAAGGCACTTGCGGACAGAAGGGGAGTTCGGACAAGAAAGAAATCCAGTTTGCGCACCTCCGCCATGCCATGGAACAGACCAAGATGCAGTCGAAATTCAATGCACTAACTAAGTTACGAACAAGAATAAGGGATATCAGCACCAGGATTTCAATATGTTGATTTCCGTGAAATCGATTTCTTCAATAACGGCGATTGTTTTCGAATGCTCATTCATTTCGAAGTGTGTTTTCTGATTCTCTAGGAAGCTTTAAATTTGCGCATATCATTTTTTTGTATACTGCAAATTTTGAAGGGCTCGATCCAGTACATTTTCGTGTATTTGCACATTCCTCACATCAGCCGCTTAAGCTGTCGTAGTTGTTCAGCCAACTTAACAATTCTGCCATCACAAACCCTCAGGGTTGAAGAAGAAGCCTGTACAAGTTGTACATAATATTTCTTGTGATTTTTTTAGCTCGTGTGCCCTTCAGAAGTCCTTGGCGCCAACTTCAGTGGCTCTCTAGCTATCTACAATGTAAAGGAAATCTAAAACAAGAACGAAAACGTTGTGGAGAGAGGGCTTACTTTATTTCAGTTTTACACTTCTGGTGGTTTGCTGTTGAGAATTTGGAATTTTATTTATAGTTACCGTTTGTCATGTTACATCTAAATCATGACTAGCCAATTATGAATAATGGCACAAACCACCGCCTTTCCTCGAGTCAAGTCTTGTCATGTCATGTCCATTCTCATAATGACCAAAAGCAGGTGCATGAATTTGATTAAATCTTGTCGGCGAAAGCATAATTGTGAAAAGAGATATAACTTATGAATGTTTTGCCAACACACTGCATGAAAAGTTGAATTTATTTACAAATTAAACTACACTTTAACATCACTATACTTTAACGTGTTTTTATTGAGAGCGTAAGAGACTTTAAGAATAAAGGCGAGCCAAAATGTGTAAATGTGTACGCAAGCCCGATTTACGAAATCTTACATGCTGCAACAAAACTGGGTGTTCTGAATATCTTGTATGACATATGTGATGACAGGAAAAATAATTGTGTTCCAAAGAGAAAATGGTCTCTGTGTACAGTGCCGACATTTAATTCCTGCACTAAATTCGCGGTCAGTCCAGGCATAATACACGACCGCACGCCCGATTGCCACCCGGATTCCTGGGTATGGATGCATGGATGACCTCAAAACTGAACATAGCTTTGATTCACAAGCTTTGTGGGTCATCATTATATTTGGCCTATTTTTTACGTTAGCCATTGGTGTTTTTACAACCAGGCACTGGCAGACGTCCGGTCGACTGGTGCAGGAATTAAATGTCTGTACTGTATATGGGAGAAGGCGTGGAAGATTGAAGACTTGTACTGGTCATTCTCAGCATTTTTACACAAAGACAATGATTTACCTGTACGCTCCATAGGACGAACACGATACCTGTCTTGGTGGGACTTGTCTGACAAATATCCAATCATGATTCGTATATGTGAGATAATGGCCAAGCTACTAACACATGCAAGCAAACTCAAGGGTGATGATATCAGATTGAAAAGCTTGACTCCGTGTCATAGAGTCTGTCCAAACTGTGATATGTATATCAAAGAAGATTTACTCCATGTTGTAATGCAATGCCCTATTCATGAACCACTGCGGCGAAATATGTGTAATACGCTATATCAAATAGATGATAGGATTGAGAGAATACTGTAAATCACTTAAATATGGCGTGAACATTATATAGCGTAATTAGGGTACTGCCCTGGATAGCGTGATCTAAGTATAGCGGTGAACGGGAACAGCAGCAGCAAGTCCAATTAAGAATTTAATAAAGACGGGGATTTTATAATAGCACATAAGGGCAGAGCGCTATTATCGCTATCTTATTGTTCCCGCTGTACTTAAGTGATTTACAGTACTTGCTGATAACCCTGGAGAGGCTTTCAACTGGCTGATTGGGAAACCAATTAGAATACTAAACAATCTAGACATGCACGAATTCTGGGGTGTTTCTGGAAAATGTATAAATGATATGTATCATACTTTATGTCTAGAAAGAGACAAAACTGGTATTGGATAATCGTTAACCGACTTGTGTCAAAGAGAGTAGTCTCTCTGTCCGATTGAGAAGCTGAAATAATGAAAAGAGAGTAGCCTCTCTGTTTGATATGTCTTTTAATATTATTAACATGTTCAATCTTAGTAGAGCGGTAATGCTTGACGATGCCTAGCGACGCATCTTGTACGCCTATAAGCTTACTCATGTTAGCACAATCAATCATAGATAATAGGCATGTGTATATATTTTAATGTAAAGTTTATTTTCTCCTATTATGTTTAAGTTGTATTTCTGTTCTTTTGTGTTTAATAGTAATAACATTTGTATTTAGTTATATTTATTTGTTATTTGTATCATTTTATGTCCTTGGAGATGTAGTCAATAAAAGATACATACACTAGATTTCATGTTTATTTGCATTTCCTTGTCAATAACAAATAAAGTAAACTGGACATTTGGTGGTTGTTTACATATTAAAGATTTATCAAAGATTACTTGATGTTTATTGCAATACTCACACTTTATGTTTGCATAAGAATAAACTGAATTCTTAGTAATGTATACCGGTACTCGGTTTAGGAAACAGGCAATCTTTGGTTAATATGCGAAATAAACTTAGGATAAACATTATATTCATTTGCATATACATGCACTTTTGAATAAGGTTTACATATTCTTGTCAATAAACTAGAAATATACTTGGGGTTCTCGCCTTGATGATGCATCATATGCTTTACTTAGCAGTTTATCAGCAAAATAAACTATGAATAAACATAATATATATATATATATATATATATATATATATATATATATATATATATATATATATATATATATATATATATATATATATATATATATATATATATATATATCATTTTCAATAGACTAGAAAATAAACTTGTGATTTAATTGTCAATGGTGTTTCAGTTCACATTTTAATTTCAAAATAATCTGTGAATACATTTCATGTTTATTTCCATTTTCTTGTCAATAAACAGAAATGAATTTGGTTTTTAATTTACCTGTCAATAAAACCACAGTTAACTGTTTACGTGATAAATAAACTAAATAGGCAAACACTCATCATGTATATTCACGTATTACGGTCAATAAACTAAAAATGAACTAGGAGTTTACATTATGTTTAATCATAATTTACTCTGCAAGGAAATAGTGCTATACTTCAGTGATTAAACGAAAATACAATAATTGTATATATATTTCAATGTTTCATCTTCTTCTGGATCAGTTACATGTAAATCTAAGGGAAAGCAGGTTTAGCATTGTCTCTCACTTACAACAGAAAGACAACTATATCCTTTTTTGAATCTACAAGTCAGGATATTTTGAAATATACCACCTATCCATCTCACTTACCAAATGATCCATGGCAATGGATGGCCTGCTATATATGTCTATATATAATATAAGAAGTGGAAATAGCCAGAAATATAAGAAATGGAGTTCACTGATCAATTGAACACACATATACATATTAGTGTGGTTATTACCCAATAGATGCCCATACACTCAAATAGGTGTGCAACTAGGATAAGTATGTTGTATCAGAGTCCACATTTATATCCTCTGAAAGGATGCCATTTTTTACATGTGCTATTACTCAGTTGTCGCTTCACTCTTAGAGTTAGCCTCTGTAATAGGTTCACTACAGTTTCTTCTGTTTTACTATTTTGTGCGAACAACATTTGCCGCACAGTGAGACAACGTTTGCCACATTTTCCTACGTGCTGGGGAGGTGACAGTACTACCTTTCTGGAACTAACTCTCACTGGAGGTAGAAGTATATTTTTTCTTTAAAGAAACATAATTGAAAGAAAATTATCAAAAAAATTTACCCAAAGAAAAATCTTATTTCTTTTATGGAAAAATAAATTCTATAGGAAATTGTTAGGTATTTTTTCTTTAAAGAAAACAATGATTAATTAAATATAATTAATTTCCCTACTATGAATATTTTTCTTGAGATAAAAACTTTTTAAAACAAACTTCAATTTTCTTTATTTTTCTATAAAGGAAGATAGCCAAATTGTTGCAGGAAGGGCATTCCTGTAGTTCTAGGCCACACAGCTCAGAACTGACATCCCTCAGATTTCACTGCATACCATTGAAATCCTGAATGAAAACTGTCGGTCATGGCTGTATGGGCATGACCTAGATACACCCACCATTTTCTGTGTGGAATGCTGGTAAAAAGTAAACAGACTCCGATCAAGCCGATGGAGCAAGATCGTGTGATATACACTCACCCTACAATCCCTTTACAAACACATTACAAACGCAGAACGTCTTGGGAGAACTAGGGCAATCATGAAGATACTGCATGTTTTCCTTATGCTGCTCTCCCACATACGAATCTAATGTGCGGACATACACGATCTCAAATCTACGATTAAAGCCACGAATTGGCTATAAAATTGGTGTTTTCCACATTCGTTAGATATGTACGTTTAACCTCTTTCGTATGTTGTTGTACCTTGTCGAACATTTGATTAGTGTACGAAAATGTACGTCAATGTACGACAACATACGACAATGTACAACATGTTGCGACAGCATATTCGACAATGTACAACAATGTTCGCCAAAAAATACTTCCCTACCACAGAATTTCTGTCGCACCCAAAAGTTTTACATGTAAAACTCTTTTTTAAATTCGCAGCATTGCCTACGAAAACCTAAGACTGACTGCGAACAACCACGATACACCACGACAACACTCGAATAACTACGAATTTCTAATTCGCACCTTGTCGCACCTTAAGATTCGTATGTGGGAGAGCAGCATAAGGGGTGATTAAGATTGTTACGAATTGTCACTCAGCCTGACGCCATGTAATACCATTAAAGTATTAACAGCACACAATTGATATACATAAGTTTACTATACACGATCGGCGATGCCTCGCTTACCCATATAAAGTTTTGCTTCGCAGTAGTCAAATAGTCTAATATCACTGATAATACGAAGCTTAGAATTCAAATATAGTTCGATTTTCTCCCAACATGGGTGTTAGTATGGATACCCGACTCGTATATATTTATGTAAAGTCACCTCCCAATGCATATACATTTTCTTAAGTACATTTGTGTTGATATAATATTGTCGCCTCGTTAATACAATGATCAATGTTTGTCCCAATTTAGTATTGGTTACGATTTATAGATGTATTTTAGACTGAAATATGGGTAGTGGTACGTTTACCAGGTATTAAACACAGTATATTGAATCCGTGTATAATAAAACGAAAAGGAAGTAATTTTTTAAAATTAATGGAATATGTAATAGTCAATATGTAAAATCGTGTAATAACTGCATTTCATTCAAAATTGGTAATGTTTTCGTGATTTATTATAGAATGAAATATGGATGGCGGTGCGTTTTCAAACTATCAACACTGTATATTAAGTTCATGTAAATATTATAATTTTTTGGAATTAACGGAATCCATGTTCCTGTAATTATCAAATTTCATTTTCAGAATTTATTAGTAGCGATTGCGTATGAATTTCAATTAATCAAATTTCATTTTCAGAATTCATTATTAGCGATTGCGTATGAATTTCATATTTTCGTAATTATGTTTATCAAATTATTGTAACAAACAATATAAACAATGTAAGTAAAATTTTCATGAGATATGGGATCTATATCTATGTCAAAGGATGTACCTACGCAATTTAAAGGAAGAATCCAGGCATTCGGAACATCAAAACGAGTCGGGTTACAAGTAATATATAAACAATATAAAATAAAAAGTATAACGATATATATATATATATATATAACAAATCCTCGCGTTATCCACTTGCAGCTTGTAAGATGGAGTATTAGTACCTTTGTTGGTGGTACAATGGCAGTCACACATATAAGCGTAAGTTAGATGTTGACAGGTAGCGACCGTAGTGTTGATACAAGTAACTGCCTATGAATGTATTGTGTTCACACTGACGAACAGTGTCGAACGTTTGATCGATGAACGGAGTTGGATTAGTGATAGATAGACCCCAAGGAAGCTGTGGTGTATGGGATATACCCAAGGTGTTACGAGGCGAAGCCGAGTAACCCCAAGGGTATCCCATACACCACAGCTTCCGAGGAGTCTATGTGGTTTGTACCACAGTTGACTGCCTTCCACCAATCACAGGCCGAGAAAAGTATACCCTTGGGTAACACCTTTGTGTTTAGGCAGCTTAGAGAACAAAGGTTTGAAGAGTGTGGGTTATGTCCTATAACCCTACACTTTTCGAGGCCTCTGATTGGTGGAAGGCAAGCAACTGTGGTACAAATTGATTTGTAGTCTTGAAATTTCTTCTCTCGTATCGATCTATTTTGTTCGCGTAATGGAATGGAAGCGTAATGACGGCGTTCATATCGTATAAGATGCATTAGATTGATTTCGATGGTCAAATGTATGGATGGTCAAGTATAAACGATGACACGACCACTTTTGAAGAGACGGGCTTGCATCTTATTCAAATTCTCGAGCGGTATTGGATGTTCATTGGCGAGTGTTTACGGATGAGTTCTTATATAGGCAAAGTTCCGAATTCGGCGGCACGACTATTTCAGTAGGCGGGCGTGTAGCATGTTCAAGCTATTAACCGGTATTAAGTGTCCGCTGGAGATTGTAGAGGATGTTCAACATAAATGCAGTTCCGATGAATAACGTATGACTAGTGTATTGGCGTTGCCATCAAAATTACATATTTTCGATTTATGCGTGTCCAAGTTACTATATATAGTCCACGTTGAATACTGAAATACCTTGGTTGCGGCTATCATGAGTTCAAGTACGTAATGTAGAACGACAGTTTTCAAATCTCTTCCATTAAAAAAAAGAAAGAAAAAATCATAAAGTTTTTAGGAACTGAGGTTATGAAATAATTTGTAAACGAATCAGAATTGGCAAGTTATCATCCAAACTATCCTATAATTCTGCATCAAATAATTTGTAAACGAATCAGAATTGGCAAATTATCGCCAAAACTGTCCATTAATTCTGCATCAAATAATTTGTAAACAAATCAGAATTGGCAAGTTATCATCAAAACTATCCTATAATTCTGCATCAAATAATTTGTAAAACAAATCAGAATTTGTCGGAACAATACAATCTCACACAAGAAAAGAGAATTCTTGGAGATATGGAAAACTCGACGTGTATCAACACCATCATTTTAATCACAAAAAAGGTTATTTACAACTCTATGAAAAAAGAACAAAAACCATGTATATTTCAGATCAAAAATGATGTGAAGAACTTTTATTTTCTAGAGAAATATAGACATTACATAAAGGGTAAAAAAAGATTGTTTGATAAACAATATGCTTTATTGTCGAATATTTACAACTGAAAATAGCTGCTAATCACTACTGTAAATACTGATACATATATATATTCTACATTGTTTGTACTGTACTGATACATGCTTTCTATGAAGGAGAAATAAAAATGATTTAAAATTAAAAAAAAGTTATCATCTAAACTATCCTATAATTCTGCATCAAATACTAGTAATTTGTAAACGAATCAGAATTGGCAAATTATCGCCAAAACTGTCCTTTAATCCTGCATCAAATAATTTGTATAACAAATCAGAATTGGCAAGTTATCGTCAAAACTATCCTATAATTCTGCATCAAATAATTTGTAAAACAAATCAGAATTTGCAAGTTATCGTCAAAACCGTCCTTTAATCCTGCATCAAATAATTTGTAAACGAATCAGAATTGGCAAATTATCGCCAAAACTGTCAATTAATTGTGCATCAAATAATTTGTAAACGAATCAGAATTGGCAAGCTATCGTCAAAACTATCCTATAATTCTGCATCAAATAATTTGTCAAACAAATCAGAATTGGCAAGTTATCGTCAAAATTATCATATAATTCTGCATCAAATAATTTTGGTAAACAAATCAGAATTGGCAAGCTATCGTCAAAACTATCATATATTCGGATGACGACTTCTATGAAAAGAACTCTTCAGTATGAACGGGTTTAGATGTGAAATAATTATGCATCACACGTAATTAAAGTAAAATCTATGTTACTCAAACGTACTTTGCGCTGTTTAGCTTTCTCCCCACACTTGTCGAAGCGGCGCAGTGGCAACTTGTAGAGAAGACTTAATACTTCTCCCGCGTCACGCCAATAACATAGCGGAGGCACAAGGGTGTAGGGTGGGAGTTCCAAATTCAGTAAACGAAACCTGGCAAGCGGGCCGTTGGAATTTAAATCACTGTTGAAGTTGGTAGTGCCGTGGGAAGATGTTATTAGATAGGAACTCCCACTGTCGGACAGATGCTTCAAAGCCTTCAAAATGTCGCGGTCGACCAGATGAAATAACATATGTCTGTTATGTATAAGGTCGTAGCTTTTCTCCAACGGCTTGGCCACTATGTCTTGCTGGATAAACTTCCAGGGGTGCTTTTTGAACCTCTTTTGGTGGTGTTGGATAAGGGCGGGTACGATATCCATACCTGTATACTCAATGTCATCCCGATTCTCCAGAAATCTGTGCATCCATGCCATATCTCCACATGGAACATCTAAAATGGAGATACGGCTCTTATTTAGTTTTTCCTTCAATTCGAGAATTACAGAATGCAGGGAGATCATCTGTTCTAGTGTTCTATTTACCGTAGATCCGGGTCCTGAGGCGTGAAGTTCGCCATCTTCGGGTCCGCCTCCCCACCCCTTGCGAGCAAACACCAAGCTGAACGACCTTATACGGTGGACATCAGTTTCATTGTTTTTCTTAGCCACAACTTGCCCACTCAATTCCTGTATAGGACTTCCTTGTGGGGTAGCAGTTTCCCACAAGATCTCGCCAGTTTTGCAGCTCGTTATTGGTCGTTTGCCTTTAGATGTGTATTCCGGTGCTTCAGCATCAGGTATGAGTGGTGGACGGTTTCTCCTGACCAGCGTGGTAGCTCCGTAGTTTTTCCCAAATTTGTTAAACTTTATTGCAACAAAGTAAATTGCAAGTACGAAAACCAGCAAAAGTACACATGTACTTCCACGTGTAGTCCGCGGGATCGCCATTAGGCATAGAAGCGAGTTGACGTGTTGTCACGTAATCTGTTTTTGCAGCTATGGCGCTCTGAGGTAAATCTTAAAAGGGCGTGTACACATGATGAACTCGAGGCTTTAGGCCGGAAGGGGGGGGGGGCACTTTTGTATTTAGGGGGGCGCATACGCTCGTTATCAAAATTAAAAAATACCCCTAAAGCACTGATTTCTGGCCAAAAAAGCACCCTTATTTTGATAAAAACGCTGACTTTTCCCAGTAAATAAACACACCTTTTTTTTATCCAAACACTGACATTGGATGAACGGGAACACGTATTTTAACTTTAGATTTTATGATCCTCTGCCTGTTTAGCGGCAGCAAGTGGCGGCCCCCCTCTGTACCTGAGTGCCCCCCCCCCCCCACGTGACGGTCGACCACACAATGCAAGTTTCTTTTGAATTTGTACATGCACGAAGTAGTAGATAGCCATACACTTTTAATACACAAGTAGACGTGATAGGCGGGGTTACCGGTAAATAGTTAACCCTTCCAATGTTGAGTTTATTTTCGTCCAAAGCACACAGACCCAAATGTTTTTGAAAACCATCTAAACCCTGCCGTGTTGGTATTCATGGGATAGCTCTCGCGGAGTAATCTCTGCTGAGTACCCATGTGCCAGTTTCAGTTTTTTCATCATATGGTATTGGCCAAATAAGCCACCATCAGCATAAGGGTTATAAAAAATAAGAATTTAACCGTGATATTTCCTACTCTACGGGACAGCCAAGAAGTTGACAAAAACTACTGTACATTTATGGTGTTGTCTATTTTGAAATTAACCCATTCACACTTAAAGCGCGCAAATTAATTAAGCTAGAACCCTACTCGATATTAATACATTTCGTACGCTCTTTTTGGTCATTCAGACGCGTATACCCATGAAACATACATAAGTGATAGGTGCACGCCTTTATTACACTTGTAAAGTTAGATTGAGTTACATATGATTGCTTAAAATACAATGATTTTGATTTTTCTCCCGGCCGCACCCAATTTTCTTTTTAATTTCGCATCTTTATTTTTGTAATATATATATATATATATATATATATATATATATATATATATATATATATATATATATAATATATATATATATATATATATATATATATATATATATATATATATATATATATATATATATATATATATATATATATATATATATACTAGCTGTAACCCGTTCACAGCATCTTAGTTTCATGGGATAGGAACAGTTAACATTAGTAGGCAAGGGAAGAGGTCTTTATGATCTTTCTAGCAATCTCGTGATTTCAGGACCCACAATTACAATTTTGATATAATTTAAAAGAATATGTGACCGCCATTCTAAATATATAAAATGTGTTGTCTTAGGCCCAGTAATAAGTGAGAAATCATCAAATGAAAACAGACATATTTTGTCGAGAATGTCGGGAAATCAAAACATCTGTTCAATGCGTTTTCATTCGATGATTTCTCCTTGATTGCAGGGCCGAAAATTACGATTTTAATATATAATATATTAATTTAAATTTACGATTTTAATATATTTTAAAAGAACGTATTACGGACTTTCTATATATATATATATATATCTATATCTATATCTATATCTATATCTATATATATCTATATCTATATCTATCTATCTATCTCTCTCTCTCTCTCTCTCTCTCTCTCTCTCTATATATATATATATATATATATATATATATATATATATATATATATATATATATATATATTGTTTTCTTAAAAGCCCAGTAATGTATAAATGGAGTTTATATGATGTTTTGTGGCTGAGATGGTAGCGATGGTATTGTAGCGGAATGGATCCCTGGCCGAAGGAATGATCCGACTAACATACAGAATCACCTTACTTAAATAAAAGGTTTCTTAGTTCTCTCTTGAAATGAAATAAAGCTCAGTTGGGTTTTCTGACTCTTACAATAATGCTTAGCGAAGGTTGGGGATGGATGTGGTGTTGAAGAGAAGACGGGACAAGCAAGTATAAATCAACAATACAGTTTAATCATCACAGTACAATATACATACCACCGCACTCGTTCTCTATACAGCAGCATCAACACAATAAGTCCACTCAATGTAAATGACTATCTCGACATCACAAGTCCACAAAAAGTTTTTGATCTCTCTGATCTCTGGTCTCAATGTCTGGTAAATCCGGATGTAAATACACACTCTACTCAGCTACAGTTCCTCTCTATGCTGTCATCATAATCCTCCCTAAGTACACATAATAATCTGTGGACAGCTTCAGTCTCTTTCTGGCTACTTGACCTTGTAATCGTTACTCCCTGGGTAGTCTAAATCCAGTTCTCAAGCACCTTAATCCGGCTGTAAGCACCTCTGTCGTTAACTCTCTTCTTTCTACTTCTACTCTACTCTAACCCTATTCTAAGACTGACGTGATTTCGAATCTAACCTAGTTTCCCGCCCTTCCTTCCAATCGCACGCGCGGTACATTAATCGTTGAGGCCGCACGAGCGCTACGTCATAGAGCACTCGAAATAACTAGATACTTTGTAGCACGTCTAATTGCTAGGCTCTGCGAAGGCGGAGACCCAGCTTACAATAATAGAAGTGACGGAACATGACCTGTTTCTTAGCCCTGGGGTCATTCCGTCACACAGCCCCCGACTTGCTCTGAATCGTCCTCGATTCTTAAATTTCACAAATTTCCAAAAAGGGAACTCTAAACGTAACTCGAACGTTAAACAACAATCATCTCTCGAAAAAGTTCTAAACTCGTCTGTTATGAACAGAATAACCAAGTGACACACAGGTCACTAAACACAGTATAGGAATACTAACTTCTAATGTACACAGCTCCCGAGAGTGGACAAGTCCCGAACTTCCGGTCCCACTCTCCCAATTATCGCTCACTTTGTTTACTTTCAATATCGCTCATTGACATACTCTTATTTCTCGAAAATCTACATAACAACACGAACTCTGCACTGGAGCGGAATACTTAAAAAGAACTACTATAACTACTAGTTAAAATAACGCACCTCTTATACCTAAACGTTAAACGTTAATTCTTAAAATACTTGACTCATATAAAATCTTGGACTAGAAAAATAGCACTCTGAGTTAACTCTAAGAACAATAAAAACATTGATAAAACATGGCAGGATAAAACAATCAAAATCATGCAATACAGTGGTTTACTCACGTTACGGCTACCAGCTGTTGTGTCGCTAAGGTCTCAAAATTGTTTGCTTATTTTAAGTTCACCAAAATGTGAACGACTCCGACACACCAGCATAGTCCAAAATCTCTCAAGTGTCACTTTGTTAAAACTTCTTCTTGGTCGCCGATTTCTTCCTGGGACGTCATGGATGGTACACAGGTCCGGTAGTTCGTAGAGTAGTCAATAATGTTCCAATAATTAGGCACAAAATCGTCGTGACTTGTTAATCCGTCGCCACAGACGATGGACGTAGTAAATTGGCACTTCGGGTAATTATCCATGGAAGAAACACAAATCATCGTGACTGGGTAATCCAGCGCCACAGATGATGGACGGAATAGGTTGTAGTGGGAATAGCAGGCAGGTCTAAGGTTCGACCGCTGCTGCTGGGTACTCCAGCGCCAGAAAGTAGAAGTAGACGTCTCATGATGATCACAATAAAAATAAATAAGTAAATAAATAAAATGGTTCGCTCAGGCGTGAGATATTTCGGTTCGCTTAATGCGTAAGATCGAGGTTGTCTGTTCTTTCTTGCCCCAAGTTTCTTCACTTAAGCATCCGAGTCGGGCATGGGTTCCGAGTCGGAGAAGGGGTCCGAATCGGAGATAAGGATGATCCCGTCAGCCGCATCCCGGTCTGCCATCTGCTGTCGCCGCATACCCTCCAACACCCCCCGATCAAAGGCCTTCCTCTCGAGGTCCATTCGGATTTCATCGATGCGCGCCTTGGTGAATTTCTCCAGGTATGTCATCAGTTCATCAGGGCTGGTTCTCACGATGGGGCTCAGCACGTTGGCATCGAAGGTGACACGACGAGGATGTTCGACAACCTGTCCCCGCTGGACTGCTCTGATGTCGTAGGCTACCGCCAGGGTTCGCCTCACTTGGACTTGATCTGTTTCTCTGTCTTCTACTGGTGGGAATAGGGCTAGGGTCGTTTCACTCCCCACCATCGTTCGCGGCCTCAAGTCCGGCTTCCGCTAAGCTCGTCCCACTGTAGTCTTAGGTCTTCCAGGCTTGTCGTCAGGGCGTCTATTTCTTCCTGCTTTCCGGCTGACTGCTCCTGGACAAGTCGGATTTCGTTCTCAGCCGTCGTCAGCTGCCGCTCTCGACGTTCTATTTGGTGCTGCATATGGTCGATCTCCAATCTGCAACTCTGCACCAGTTCTTGCGCTTCCTTGGCTTCTAGTCGGATCTCCGTCACCTGCTTCTGTAGAACCAGTCTCTCTTGGTCTTGGCAGTGGGCAGCCTGCATGGCTACCTTCGTGGCTTCTTTGTTGGCGTGCTTCTCTAGCCGGAGATCTTCTAGCGCCCTCTCGCAACACTCTCTGTAGTTCTCTACGTCTTGTTCCGCTGCCCTCAGACGAACGTCAAGCTGTCTCTTGGCTTCTTCAGCTTCTTCCATGTTGAGCAGGGTTTCGGCCAGCATGTTTTCGGTGTTTCTTTCTTCCTCTTGTAATTCTCCGTTGCCTTCGCTGCTTCGGCGCCAGCCCACTCTGCCATTTCCTGTCGGATGCTGGTCACTTTCCGGCGTAGCTGCTGGATGGTTCGCCCATCGTCCCGCCGGCCCGCAACGGCCCTCTGTTCGGCCTGGTTGGCCAGGGTGAGTGAGTCTTTCTGTGCTCTGCATCTATCGCTCAGCTCCCTGTACTGCCGCTCTAACTCTGTCTCGTGTAACGTCATCAGGTCGATCTTCTGTTCCATCTCTGCTTTCGTCTTCAGCGATACTTTGTGGCTTTCTTCGAGGGCACTGTACTTTTCCACATCTTGCATGGACTGCAAAAGTTCTTCTTCGACGCTCTGGACCCGCTGGGCCAGCGCGTCCCGCTCTGCCTCGGCCTTTCTCGCCCTGTCCGCATTAGCCTCGTACCACACGTGAGCCGGTTGCACTCCACGGGGATGGTCGTCTCGAGGGTAGCCTACCGCTGCTCCTGGCTCTCTACCTTGGTGCCAGTTATCGCCTCCCCCATAGCTGCGCCTGTCGGTATCTCGCCTGCTTTCTTCTCGGGAGTTTCTGCGGGTGCGAGGTGGTGAAGGTGTTCTCGTTCGCTTCCTTGGTGGAGTCTCGTCTTCCCATCTTCTCGCCTCCATGCGATACATCGCACTCGCCGAAGTAGGCCGCACCATCGGGTCGAACGGTGTCGCTCCCCTCTCTGTTTGCTGGTATCTCTCCTCGTCGATCTCAAGACGTCGGGCAGGGAAATCCGGGTCGTCGACGGCGCTAAACGGGTGCTCCGATGGGTAGAATGGGGCCCCAGGCACGATGTGTCCGTCTTCGACTGCATAGTACCCCTTTTTCCACTTGACTTGTATGCACTCGAGGTTCTTCGGCATGATGTTTCATGTAGTGCATCTTCATCTCGGTAAAGTTGCAGTCTACGTAGGTACACCGTCCGCCATGTCCCGTTCCCTTGTAACTCAGGCACCTCCACGCGTGTATTCCCCTTCCATCGTGCAAGTCTAGGTTGTGTCGGCCCATATCTCGAAAATTCCTCTTGCAGATGCCGCAGTATCCCTCTTCTCGAAGCGAGTGTGTCGGCTGCATGCTCATGTTGCTTTCTTTTGTATCGGATGGCTTGTTGACAATAGGATTAGCGGCGATTAATTCGTGATGTGTTTGGTTCGCTCAGGCGTGAGATGAAGAATGGCGTCTTTCTGCTAACTGGGTCAATCTGGTGATGCGGTTCCGGGGGTGTGGCACCCCTTGGAGACATCTGATTGGTTCTCAGGTGACCTCTGCGACACTTGTTGTTTTTCGGACTCTTTCGCCGCCGCCATCCTCCACCATCACCGCCGAAATATCCCAAGTCTCCTCGTTTTCCATCCTCCACGTTCCCGCATTCCATTCAGCTACTGCTTGACTGCTTGCCATCAGCTCGGTTGGTTTCTATTTCGCCGCGCTGAGATTATTTCTGTACTTTCGCCCACGGCAAATTCCTCGCTTCGCCAACTAGGTCAAACTCAGCTACTGTCGTGACGTCATGCGGGGACTCCCTCTCACGTGCGGGGAAACCCCTTGGTCTCCAGATGGGACTTCTCACTCGACTTGTCAACACTCGACGCAGCAACAGGCACAATTCGCCGCTCTCCACAGTTTCCCTTCTCCAGCAGTTTCTCACGCCAGAGCGTCTCTATGTCTTCTCTCCAGCAGCTTCTTAACGCCAGAGCGAATCTTCTTCTCTTCTCCAGCAACTTCTTAACGCCAGAGCGAATCTTCTTCTCTTCTCCAGCGACTTCCTACGCCAGAGCGATTCTTCTTCTCTACACCAGCGATTTCCCAACGCCAGAGCGAATCTTCTTCTCTTCTCCAGCGATTTCCTACGCCAGAGCGAGCGATTCTTCTTCTCTACTCCAGCGATTTCCTAACGCCAGAGCGAATCTTCTTCTCTACTCCAGCGATTTCCCAACGCCAGAGCGAATCTTCTTCTCTACTCCAGCGATTTCCTACGCCAGAGCGATTCTTCTTCTCTTCAGTTTTTACACTTCAGAAATTTCTTTTGTCTTCAC
Source organism: Maea johnstoni (assembly GCA_963942565.1). Lineage (NCBI taxonomy): Eukaryota > Metazoa > Annelida > Polychaeta > Spionida > Magelonidae > Maea > Maea johnstoni. The sequence goes on from OZ012698.1 coordinate 11,393,488, forward strand.
TGTTCTTGGTGGTCTGGATGATGCCGTCACCCTACTCCCCCTCTTCTTTTACGCCACAATCTCCTGATTGTTCTGGGATTTTTCTTACGGATGCCCCCCTTTCTCGTTTCCATGGCAACCATTTCTCCCAGGTGTCATCATAAGGACTTTCTGTCGGACATTTTCTCTCCATCGTCTTTTCCTGCCGGTACTCAGGCGGCTGGTCACCTCCCCAAGTGGTCGAAATCACCATTCTTGAATTCTAAGATGTTCCCAGGATGTGCTAGCAATTTTGAATTTAGTAAATTACTTGGCGTTCTTCTCACTCTTCAAAATGACTCCTCCTCCAGCTAGACGAATATTCTTCAGTCCTCACGGTGCATTAGCTTTTGAGTTGATGTCAGCATGATCCAGGGTTGTAGGAGTTATCCTTGTTGCTGGCTAGTCTTGCCATTTCCCCTGCTACCAGCCGGCACAGCATATACACACGTATTCCGTAGCTCGAATTTCAGTGTCTTGTCTTTCTCTATTCTTTACACTTCCATACGATCTCTCTCTGCCTTAGACCACCTGGTTTTCTTCACTCTCTATGTACACCCATAGCGCTGCGGAGCTCTTCTTTCTCTCCGCCCTGAGGTTCTCTGGGAATTTTCTTTCTCTGGTCTCACGTCGGGTTGGTCATCACCACTTTCGGAGTCTACCGATGTCGGAATCTCGTGTTCTCTCGGCTCATCCTCAGCTCCATCGGTGCTAGACCAATCCCCGGGCTTGACAAAGGTTATCAGCCTCTCTTCATTGACCACTGTTCTCTTTCCTTTCTTGTCTTCTATTCGGTACGTCACGTCGGCCATCACGTCGATCACGGTATAGGGTCCCTTGCACTTGTGTTCAAACTTGGCAGCTCTACCCTGTCTTCTAACCTTGGTGATCAGCCAGACTAAGTCTCCCACGTCTCTCCGGTGGCCCATTGCTCCCCGATCGTGCTGCAGTTTCTGTTGTCGCATTGCTTGACCGGTGACTTCTCTGGCCCGTCGGTGGACTTTAGCCAATTTCTCTCGGAGGTCCCAGGTGTGCTCCAGCTCGTCCTGCTCCACCAGGCTGGTGGGCAACTCGGACATGGTGAGTGCCAAGGGGACGGTCATCTCTCTTCCAAACAGCATCATGTGTGGTGTCTGTTGAGTGGTCTCATGCACACTGGATCTGTAAGCCATCAGGGTGAGGGGTAAGATTTTATCCCAGTTGTCGTGTTCTTCTCCTATCAGGCTTCTGATCATGGCTCCCATCGTACGGTTGAACCTCTCCACCATTCCGTTTCCCTCAGGGTGATAGGCAGTTGTTCTTGTCTTGCGTATTCCCAGTAATCTGCACACCTCCTGGAACAGCGTACTCTCGAAGTTTCTTCCCTGATCGCTGTGGATGGAGACAGGAGTACCATATCTGCTGACGAAGTCGTTCACCAGGGCCTCGGCTACCGTCTCGGCTGTCTCGTCCGGCAGGGCATAGGCTTCTACCCACTTGGTAAAATAACAAGTGATGACTAGGATCTTCGAGTTCCCTCTGGCTGTCTCAGGCAGCGGTCCATACATGTCTATGGCGATTCTCTCAAAGGGCGTCCCCGATCTCACAATGGTCATAGGATTCTTCCTGGTCCTGCCTCCCGGTCCCTTGGCTCTGACGCAGACCCCGCACTGGGCCAGCCAACTCCTGACGTCAGCTCGCATGTCATACCAGAAGTACTTCTCATGTAGACGTGCCACCGTTCGTTTCACTCCCAGATGAGCTGTCCACCTTTCACCGTGGGCCTGCTGTAGGAACTCTTTCCGCTTGCTCCTTGGAACCAGCACTTGAGTGTGAACTTTCGCTCCGTCGGAACTCTCCCACTTTCTGTAGATGACACCCTCTCTCATCTTCAGGCGTTGCCATTCTCCCCAGTAGGACTTGGTGGCCAAGCTGTGTTCGGATATCTCATTCCACCTGGGTCTCTCTTCTCCCCTGGCCAGCCTAGTCCAGATTGGCGCGATGTCGGGGTCTTCTTTCTGTAATTCTCTCCACTCAGCATTCGTCCACAGCGGCTGTATAGTGACCGCTGCCACCCTGTGGTTTTCCTCTGGACGAAGGCAGGTGATGTCTTCTTCCACCTCTTCAGGCGATTCACTCTCTGTACTCTTGATTTCGGGGTCGCCACTGTCGGAGCTTCTCCCCCTCTCTGGTTGTTCGTTTGGTCGTCTGCTCAAGCCGTCGGCGTTACCGTGACTCCTGCCAGCTCTGTGCACAATTTCCTTGTTGAACTCTGCCAGGGTATTCTGCCACCTGGCCCACATTCCTGTGGCGTCTTTGAAGGTCTGCAACCACCTCAAGGCGGCATGATCTGTGCGTAGCTTGAACTTTCTTCCTATCAGGTAGTGCCGGAAATACTTGCAGTAGAAAACCACCGCCAACAGCTCTCTCTTGGTCACGCTGTAGTTCCTCTCCAACTTGCTCAGCCCCCGACTTGCATATGCTATGGGTCTCTCTACGCCGTCCTGCACCTGCGACAATACCGCCCCGATTCCCGTGGCACTGGCGTCGGTATCCAAGATGAAGTCTTCCTCACTGCTAGGGTAAGCTAGGATGGGTGCCTCCACCAATTTCTTCCGCAGTGTCTCGAAGGCAACCTGGCATTCGGTGGTCCACAAGAAGGGTCTGTTCTTCTCCGTCAGCCTATGCAGGGGACGGGCAATTGTCCCGAAATTCTGTACAAACCTCCTGTAGTACGATGCAGTCCCCAGGAAGCTGCGTACCTCTGTCTGCGTGGTGGGCACTGGCCACTCCCTCACGGTCTCGATCTTCTCAGGGTCCGTCATGACTCCCTCCTCTGTCACCACGTGCCCCAGGTAGTGTACTCTCTTCTGGAATAAGCGACACTTGCTGGGCTTGAGCTTCATTCCCGCCTGTCCTATTCTGCTCAGGATCGCATCCAGGCGGTCCAGGGTCTGCTGCTCTGTTTTCCCGAAGATGATGACGTCATCCAGGTAGATGAGGCAGGTTTCCCACTGTAGTCCCGACAGCACTGTTTCCATCAGCCGTTCGAAAGTACCGGGTGCTGTACTCAAGCCAAAGGGCATGACCTTCCAGGAATACAACCCCCCCGCTGGTGATAAACGCGGACTTCTCTTGTGCACTCTTGGACATTCCCACCTGCCAGTAGCCGCTGGCCAGGTCAAGGGTACAAAACCACTTGCTTCCTCCCAAGGCATCTAGTGAATCGTCGATTCTGGGTAAGGGGTAGGCGTCCTGGATGGTGTGGCTGTTCAGACGTCGGTAGTCTACGCACAGACGGGTCGTGTTGTCTTTCTTTTTCACCATCACCACTGGTGCCGCCCACGGGCTCGCCGACGGCTCTATCAGGTCCCTCTTCAGCAGGTCGTCCACTATTTCCTTGGCTTCTGTCTGTTTCCAAAACGGGAACCTTCTGGCCGGCTGTCGCAGTGGTCGCAGGTCTGGGGGTGTCCTGATCTCGTGCTGGACCAAATGCGTCCGCCCCAGGTCGTCTGGCCTGCTAGCAAAAGCACTCTGGTGTTTGGTCAGCAGCTCCGCCAGTTTCTTCTTCCCTTCCGACGACAGGTTCTCACTTCCATCCTTGCACAATGGCCGCAGGAAGTCGGGCATCTTTTCTGTACATCTTTTCTTCTCTGGTTCTTTCTTGGTTTCCACGGGGACGGGTGGCTCTCCGGCCACCGGGGTCACTACTCCTGCTGGCGTGCCCTTGTAGATCGTGATAGGTTCGCTGGTGGTATTGAGGAGTCGGATGGGTATATAATCTTTGCCCACATCCACCAGTGCTTTCCCCACCATGACGCCCCTCTGTCCCATCTTCCCCTTCAAACTAGGTTCCACCAATCCTGATCCTCTTACTTTCTCCAATTCTTTCGTGCGGCCGCAGATATACCCCGTGGTCAGGATTTCCTTTTGGGGGGGTATCACCACTGTTCTGTCTGCCAGCACCTTGCAACACTTCGTCAGCCCTGATATTCTCTGGCTGATGTAGGGGACTGTTTTTCCTCCCTCGAACTCGACTTGTTGAGTATGATGGTTCACCATGATTCCGCCCGCTCTCTGTAGTCCTATACCTAACACGACGTCATCGGCTATCTCCGCTATCATGAAGTGTCCTACCAATATCGTTCCACACAAATCCACTTCTAGTTCCACTTCTCCCCGAACTGCCACCGGTGATTTGTCGATGGAGACTAGCCTCTCTCTGCACTCTCTCAGGGCTAGGTCGTTTCTATTCGGGTGGTTCAGGTAGACTTCGGGTGAGATAATCGACTTCGTGGCGCCAGTATCCAACAAGCATTCGTACTCTTTTCCTCCTATCTTTCCAATCATGTAGGGGCTCCCCTCATCTTCCCCGTCGAAGTGTATTTTTCTGGGCGTCTGTTCTACTCCTCCTGTGCCGGCCCTCCTGCCCCGGGGGCGGCACTCTGCCCGTTTCCCGAACCGGTCTTGTTGGGACAGTCTCTCGCCATATGGCCTGGCTGTCGGCAGCTATAACACAGGAACGGCCTCTGTTGTCCACCAGCACCCTCCCATCTTCTAGGCTGCAACTTCAGGACGAGTTCTTCCAAGGCCTCTAACTTCGCTTGTATGGTGTTCTCTGCAGTGGGTGTCACCGTCCCCACCTGTCGTGCTACCGTGGTCAGCAGGGGTTTTCCCTTCGGTTCTTTTGCGCTACGCCCGCTTTCAGTGCCCTCATACTTGATGGCTAGGTGCACGGCTTCCTCCAAGGTCTGGGCATCCCCTCTGGCGGTCAAACGCTGTATCTTCTCGTCCGCAATCATCTCGATGAACGCCTTCTTCATTAGACGATCCTTCAACTTCCCTTCTGCGTCGGGGTAGGCCAGGGTGAACAGCCTTCTACACACGTCACCCAACTCCTGCAGACTCTCTTCTGGCTTCTGGCGACGCTGTGCTAACTCCATGGCGTGTTTCTCGGCCTGGTCATCCGATGCGTAGCGCTGGTCAAGAACCCTGACGATGTTTCGGTACGAGGACCTCTCGGCGTCGGACAGGTGCTGCACAACACGCTGGGCTCCTCCCTTCATAGCCGCGATAAGGCACAGGCTCTTCTCGCTGTCGCTCCACTTGTTGAGCCTCGCTGTCGCCTCGAAGTGCATGCGATAATCCACCCATGCCTCGCTCACCCCGTCAAAGGGATCCACCCGGGCGTTACGCCAGTGTTCTGATGTCCTAGGCCGGTGGGGCTCGCCCGTTCCCTCTACTCGTGCTGCCATGGCCCGCTGCGTCTCCGCTATCGTCTTCAACGTTCCTCCCATCAGGGCTGCCATGTCTGCTATCACCTGTTCCATACCAATCGGCTCTCTCTCTCGCGGTGACTCTGTACCTCGGGCCGGGGCTGTCGTCCGCCCTGCCCCCACAATTCCCTTCCTGGGAAAGTCAATCACCCCGGAGCTGCTACTGGCTAACGGCACTTCCATCATGGGCACCGTAGTGTCCAACGAGGCGTTGACCGCTCCTCTTCTACTCGCCGAGGGATGGCCTGGTGGTGCTCGTGTACCGCAATCAGCTTCTGTCCTCTGCTCGGCTCTGGAGGTCACCCGCTCCTCTGTGATGTCACGGCGCGGTTGATCTGGCGCCACCGACTCTGCATCTGACGACGAATCTCCTGCCTCCACCTTGCTCTCTCTCTGAAGAACCGTGTGTCTCTCAGCTACCGGTCGCTCGGACGGCCACTCTGTCTCTCGGGTTGCACCAAATGAACGATCTGCTGATATAAAATCGTCCAAACGGGCACCCGAGATCTGTTCTCTGAAAGTTTTAACGGTTCGCTCAGGCGTAAGAAAGGTTCGCTCAATGCGTAAGGAATCGGTTCGCTCAGGCGTAAGAAAGGTTCGCTTTATGCGTGGTCTGGACGATAATTCTGTTTCTTGAGGTGGACTCAATGCCACTTTTGGTGAATGTTCTCGCCCAAACTCCAGTCCCGATCTGTTGGCCGCCGCCATCGCCAGTGACTGCGCCGCCAGCCACGGCTGCGTGATGTCTACCCCCTCGAGCTGCAACGCACCGTCCGCCTGTTCCTCCACCACCTCGACACTTTGCTTTCGTTCCGCTTCACCTTCCATCCCCACTGATTATTACTACCAACTGTGAGTTCGTTCCGACAAAAAGTTTCGAGAATTTCGCCGATAGTGTTAAACACTATCCCACCGCTGTCACCAAAGAAGAGTGTGCTATATGTAGCGGAATGGATCCCTGGCCGAAGGAATGATCCGACTAACATACAGAATCACCTTACTTAAATAAAAGGTTTCATAGTTCTCTCTTGAAATGAAATAAAGCTCAGTTGGGTTTTCTGACTCTTACAATAACGCTTAGCGAAGGTTGGGGATGGATGTGGTGTTGAAGAGAAGACGGGACAAGCAAGTATAAATCAACAATACAGTTTAATCATCACAGTACAATATACATACCACCGCACTCGTTCTCTATACAGCAGCATCAACACAATAAGTCCACTCAATGTAAATGACTATCTCGACATCACAAGTCCACAAAAAGTTTTTGATCTCTCTGATCTCTGGTCTCAATGTCTGGTAAATCCGGATGTAAATACACACTCTACTCAGCTACAGTTCCTCTCTATGCTGTCATCATAATCCTCCCTAAGTACACATAATAATCCGTGGACAGCTTCAGTCTCTTTCTGGCTACTTGACCTTGTAATCGTTACTCCCTGGGTAGTCTAAATCCAGTTCTCAAGCACCTTAATCCGGCTGTAAGCACCTCTGTCGTTAACTCTCTTCTTTCTACTTCTACTCTACTCTAACTCTATTCTAAGACTGACGTGATTTCGAATCTAACCTAGTTTCCCGCCCTCCCTTCCAATCGCACGCGCGGTACATTAATCGTTGAGGCCGCACGAGCGCTACGTCATAGAGCACTCGAAATAACTAGATACTTTGTAGCACGTCTAATTGCTAGGCTCTGCGAAGGCGGAGACCCAGCTTACAATAATAGAAGTGACGGAACATGACCTGTTTCTTAGCCCTGGGGTCATTCCGTCACAGTATATTGTAGGAATAGTTCGCGGGATGGGCTCGGTTTCGGCTCTTGACTGTACCGGGCACTGGTGTTGCCACAATCACCTACCTCTCGGGATCAATTCCCATCACATTACTAGGCTTACACACTTGTTTTTTTGGGAAGATTTTTGCTATAAATATAGATCTAATCTAAGCTGTTGTTGTAACATTCTGGATGGTGCAACAGTCGAAACATCATATAACAATTAGATTTCCTATTGTTGGAAGCATGTGTGACGCTCCCATTGTTGAGGGAGGAGTTTATTTACAATAATAGCCTCGTCCCTCAACAATGGGAGCGTATCACATGCACATGCTTCCAACAATAGTAAATCATATTGTTCTATGACGCAACAATCTGCTCATGTTAAGTTTAGTATAGATTTTCATTCAAAATGAAAAAAAAATCGACAAAAACGTTATTGTAAGTTATTTTTACTTCAACCTAGCTATCGCAAAACTTCAGCCACCCATTAATCGGCATGCAAAGCCACAGCTTCAGGCTTTCAACCGTTTCGGAGGAGTTACGGTCACAAAATTTGGAACCTGCTATTAATATAGAGACTAGCTGCAACCCGTGCACAGCACGGTCTTATACACTGCATCTTAGTTTTATGAGAGAACTGCAAACATTAGCAGCCAAGGGAAGATCTCTCTATGATCTTTTTAACATAATGTCGTGATTTCTGGATCCAGAATTACAATTTTGATATATCTTAAAAGACTCTATGACTGCCTCTCTAAATATATAAAATTTGTTGTCTTATGCCCAGTAATAAGTGAGAAATCATCGAATGAAAACGGACATATTTTGCCGAGAATGTCGGGAAATCAAAACGTGTGTTCAAGGTGTTTTCATTCAATGATTTCTCCGTGATTGATGGGCCTAAATTTACGATTTTAATTTATCTAAAAAGAACATATAAGGGACTTTCTAGATATATGTATTATGTTGTCTTAAGCCCCAAAAAGCATAAATGCAATTTATGTGATGTTTTGTGGCTGAGGTGGTAGCCATGGTATATTGTAAGAATTGATCACGGGAGGTAGGTGATTGTGGCAACACCTGAGTGACTGGGCCAGTCAGCAACCAAAACCTTGACCTATGGGTTCGGTTTTGACTGCTGACTGCGCTGGGCATTGGTCTTGCCACATATGTATATATATATATATATATATATATATATATATATATATATATATATATATATATATATATACATATATATATATATATATATATATATATATATATATATATATATATATATATATATATATATATATATATATATATAAACCTATCTTCCTCCTTAGGCAGACGCGAAGTATAAATAGACCAGCATTAGGCAGACCTCAAACTTAGGCAGACAATTGTGTGTCTGCCTAAGATTTGCGTGATCATTCCGAGTTGATCGCTGGTTCTAAGTATTTATTTGTTCACTCCTGTAACTCAGAATGTATCTGGCTTGTTTCACACTTCGTGACAAGTCACGAAATAAAATATATAATGTTGATTTTTACGCGCTGAAATTTGACGGTATATATTTGCGACACTACGTAATTCCAGCATTAGGCAGACATCTCTTTTTTTGATATATTTTCGAAATATGAGTGTTTTTCTTTATTTTATATGTTTCATATTATTTTTTAACCTTTTATCTAAATCATCTGAGATTTTTATAAAAAAAAAATGAAAAACAAAGAAAATGATATTTTGTGCCCCATGAATGAGCATGATTTTATATACCGGCAGTTATCATATTTTGCTACCACCATGTCAATTTCAAATTTATAAATATATTAAAGTCTATATTTGTCGATTAACTAGTTAATAGACAAAGTTATCTTTTTGTTAAGTCAAATAAACGATCGTATGCGTAGACAGGGTTCAACGAGTGCAAACGAGCAGATCATGACGCAAACACTATTTACGACTGAAGAAGTTACTCACTCAATGTGAATGTCACTCATTCTCACTTAAGTATAGATCATGCAGCAGCCATCTTGGAATGAAGAGCAGACGATAGCGGCGACGAATTTTGGACAATTACAGAGATTATAGATGGGTTTGCTGTGTGTCCTATATATTATCCGTTTTGTTAATAGTTTGTGATTTGTGTGGTGTCAGTTGTAGGAGCGGGAGGAGGATATTTGGGGCATTTAAAACGGTTTTGGTGCGAAGAGGATTAGCGTGGGTAGCGTTTTTGACGGGAAACGAAATTTGGTAGGGAGTTGGTGGGAAAAGTTTATTGTTTGTTGGAATTTTGATTGTTTGTGTGAGAGAAATGAGTAGGAGAAATAGTTAAGATGGTGGGTAGGGGGGAGAAGAGTTTTTGGTAGAATGTGGTAGATGTAAACAATGATTAGTGGGGATAGTTTGGGGTGACAGGGAGAAAAAGGAAAAAGATAAATTTTACGTGTAGGGCTTGTGTCGAAGGAGAGAGGAGGGAGCAACAAGCTAGGGAGGGGAAGAAAAAGGTAATGGATGGGGCAAATAAGCAAGGAGGGGAGACAGAACAGGAGATATGAGAATGGTGAAGAGAGATGGAGAGAAAAATGGGAGAGTGGGAAAAAAGAGTACAAAGGTTGAAAGAGAGTAGAAAAGGGGGCAAAAGAGGGTGAAAGACGTACAGGAAGCAGATAGAGCTTAAGAATTTCCAGGGAAAAAGGGGAGAGTAGAAGTAGAGAAGGGGGAGAATGATAAGGAGCAAAGGGGGGGGGGAGAAAGAAAGAGAAGCAACGGAGGAGGATGAAGAAGGGGAAAAAGAGGGGAAGAGGCAGAAGATGTAGATAAAAGTGACAGGAAAGTAGGGGGGAAAGAGAGAGGAGAGGATGATAGAAGGAAAGAGTCCTGAGAAAAAGGAAAAGGGAGAGTAGAAGTAGAGAAGGGGTAGAATGTTAAGGAGCGAAGGGGAGGGAGGAGAGTAAGAAAGAGAGAAGCAACGGAGGAGGATGAAGAAGGGGAAAAAGAGGGGAAAGAGGCAGAAGATTGAGATAGAAGTGACAGGGAAGCAGGGGGGAAAGAGAGAGGATGATAGAAGGAAAGAGGATGATAAGAGGGAAAAGGGCAGAGGGAGAAACTGGAAAGAAAGAGGGTAGGGGAAGAAAATGATGAAGAACACAGTTGATGTTGGTTCAGACTAAGCGTCTAAGGGAAGGGGAAGGGAGTCACTGCATGGTGTAAGTGAGGGGCGCTGGAACAGTAAGTAAGATACTGGAGGGGAGACGAGGTAGTGGTACACTGTTGTTTTAATTGTTTGTTGAGTGAAATAATGAATTAACACAGTTTGTGTGTGGGGTTTGATGTGTGTTGAGGGGTTCCTTTCTGTGGCCGGGGTTTGAATATATGTGTAGGACAGGAAAACAAGGAAGGGACAGACCAGAGACTCGATAGGTTATATGTACAGGACAGGAGGACAGGGGAGGGTACGGACCTGATGCAGGATGCATGACAAAAGTACGGGGGGAGAGGGAACTGAAAGTGAGACAAGGCCCGGGGGTGACGAGTGGCCTGGGTGGTAGGGGTGATCTGCGTAGGTTCTCCCTCGGGAGTTGACCCCGTGGGAAAAATGCGGTTGCGGATCTCAAACAAACAAACAAACAAAAATAAAGTATAGATCTGGCATTCTTACGAACGGTCGATTGTAACAATATATTACTTAATCTGCATTGCATTGGTTTCAACTTCCCACTACCATCGCTATAAAAGTAAATCACTGAGAAACGAGTTACTAATAAAGGACATCAATAGCTACATGTACGAGAAAGGATTCTTAAAACGGACGAGAAATTAGTATTTGGCGACTGTTTTTCGTCACGAGGTGGAGGATTTTGCACAAAAGCCGTGATGACCTAATTTCTAATGTCATGGATTTACTGGTGAAATACTATAGTATAAAATAATATACAATAAAATGCCAAGTCGCCTACCTTCGTATCTCCCTTTCCATATTTCTATCATATGTGTCCCATGTGTTTATAGCCTTGGAGAGGCTTCTTTAAAAAGACGGACTACGCATTTGATGAAAGGGAAACGGATTGGCTCAACTCTTTTCAGGTTTCCAATGTACCATAGTCTATCCACAAAATTACTCATCGTTTCGAAATAGAAAACAAGTTTTAGCAGTGAACTTAAATTTCATTTATTAATATCTATAAAAGTTTTGGCCTTTCGTAAATATGATTTGTATCAACATCTAGAAACTGTTTTCAAGTTCATGGAGCTGGAAAGGAAGGATTTAAATTTAAATTTAAATTTAGTTTTAGGCTGAAAAAATAAAGCCTTCTAATGGTACAAAATGACCTTTTAAAATAGAAAATTTCCAAAAAAATGAATTTGGGTATTTCTTATAAGTAAAACATGAAATAAGGGAAGAATTAAACAGGGAATTGCAACAGATTAGTTTCAGGCTGAAAAAAAGCCTTCTAATGGTACAAGGTCATTTCAAGGTGAAATCTACACATTCTGGTTGTTTTAGCCCCATATTTTCAGAATTAACAATAACTTGTTAAACAATGAATTAAGTAATCCTTAGAGAGTGGAATTCCCTACTATTTGATGTATAGAACATGAAAATCCGAGACAAAATGGCTGCCATATTATCCATTTTATAATAGGAAAATTCCATAATATGGAGAAAATGAGAGAAACATTTGCTTTTTTGGCAGAATGTTTTTGTTTTATCAGATATCTTGATTCTGTTAGTGCTAAAATACTCAGAATAAGACATAAGAAATATCTTCACTTGTAGCATAGGAGCTCCTTTTCTCAATTCTACATGACCTCAGAAACCACAAATAAACCTAAAATGACCTTTAGAACATTTTCAAAAAAAATAAAATTGGTTATTTCTTATAAGTAAAACATGAAATAAGGGTAGAATTAAACAGGGAATTGCAACAGATTAGTTTCAGGCTAAAAAAATAAAGCCTTCTAATGGTACAAGGTCATTTCAAGGTGAACTCTACAAATTCTGGTTCTTTTAGCCCCATATTTTCAGGATTAACCATAATTTGTTAAACAATGTATATAGTAATCATTAGGGAGTGGAATTCCCTACAATAAAATGTATAGAACATGAAAATCAGAGACAAAATGGCTGCCATATGGTCCATTTTATAATAGGAAAATTCCCTAATATGGAGAAAATGAGAGAAACATTTGTTTTTTTGGCAGAATTTCTTTTTTCTTTTAACAGATATCTTGATTCTGTTAGTGCTAAAATACTCAGAATAAGACTATGTAACAGGAAATATCTTCACTTGTAGCATAGGAGCTTCTTTTCTCAATTCTCCATGACCTCAGAAACCACAAATAAACCTAAAATGACCTTAATAGCACATTTCCAAAAAAATAAAGTTCGTTATTTCTTATAAGTAAAACATGAAATAAGGGTAGAATTAAACAGGGAATTGCAACAGATTAGTTTCAGGCTGAAAAGATAAAGCCTTCTAATGGTACAAGGTCATTTCAAGGTGAACTCTACAAATTCTGGTTCTTTTAGCCCCATATTTTCAGGATTAACCATAATTTGTTTAACAATGTATTTAGTAATCATTAGAGAGTGAAATTCCCTACAATTTGATGTATAGAACATGAAAATCCCAGACAAAATGGCTGCCATATGGTCCATTTTATAATAGGAAAATTCCCTAATATGGAGAAAATGAGAGAAACATTTGCTTTTTTGGCAGATTTTTTAGTGCTAAAATAGTCAGAATAAGACTGTGTAACAGGAAATATCTTCACTTGTAGCATAGGAGCTTCTTTTCTCAATTCTACATGACCTTAGAAACCGCAAATAAACCTAAATCGACCTTTAGAAAATTTCCAAAAAAATAAAGTTGGTTATTTCTTATAAGTAAAACATGAAATAAGAGTAGAATTACACAGGGAATAGCAACAGATTAATTTCAGGCTGAAAAAATACAGCCTTCTAATGGTACAAGGTCATTTCAATGTGAAATCTACTAATTCTAGTTCTTTTAGCCCCATATCTTCAGAATTAACAATAATTTGTTAAACAATGTACTTGGTAATCATTAGGAAGTGGAATTCCCTACAATCTGATGTATAGAACATGTAAATCAGAAACAAAATGGCTGCCATATGGTCCATTTTATGATAGGAAAATTCCCTAATATGGAGAAAATGAGAGAAACATTTGCTTTTTTGGTAGAATGTTTTTGTGTTAGCAGATATCTTGATTATGTTAGTGCTTAAATACTCAGAATAAGACTGTGTATCAGGGAATATCTTCACTTGTAGCATAGGAGCTTATTTTCTCAATTCTCCATGACCTCAGAAACCACAAATGAACCTAAAATGACCTTTAGAAAATTTCCAAAAAAAAAAAGTTGGTTTTTTCTTAGAAGTAAAAGATGAAATAAGGGTAGAATTAAACAGGGAATTGCAACAGATTAGTTTCAGGCTGAAAAATAAAGCCTTCTAATGATACAAGGTCATTTTAAGGTGAAATCTACAGATTCTGGTTCCTTTAGCCACATATTTTCAGAATTAACAATAATTTGTTATTCAATGTATATAGTAATCATTAGAAAGTGGAATTCCCTACAATTTGATGTATAGAACATGAAAATCCTAGACAAAATGGCTGCCACAAAGGGCTAATTTAATACTAGGAAAATTCCCAAATATGGAGAAAATGAGAGAAACATTTGCTTTTTTGGCAGATTTCTTGTGTTTTAGCAGATATCTTGATTATGTTAGTGCTAAAATACTCAGAATAAGACTGTGTAACAGGAAATATATTCAGTTGTAGCATAGGAGCTTATTTTCTCAATTCTACATGACCTTTAGAAAATTTCTAAAAAGATAAAGTTGGTTATTTCTTATAAGTAAAACATGAAATAAGGGTAGAATTAAACAGGGAATTGCAACAGATTAGTTTCAAGCTGAAAAGATAAAGCCTTCTAATGGTACAAGGTCATTTCAAAGTGAAATCTACAAATTCTGGTTCTTTTAGCCCCATATTTTCAGAATTAGCAATAATGTGTTAAACAATGTTTTCAGTCATCATTAGAGATTAGAATTCCCTACAATTTGATGTATATAACATGAAAATCACAAAACAAAATCTCTGCCATATGGCTTTAAAACTAATTTGCAGGTCACCTAGGGTTAGAATTAGGGTTTTCTGATTTTTCTGATCCCCTGGAGTCATTTGTCTGGGAATTTTAAAGTGGATTCTTGCTCTCCTAACTGATACAGACTTCCATGATTACTTTCAGAAGTTTTTGAGAACTTTTCAGAAAAATCAATTTTTCCCTCTATACCTACAAAAATTGTTTTTTCAAAAAGTTATTTATTTATTTCAAGTAAAATATTAAATAAGGGTAGAATTAAACAGGAAATTACGGAGGATTAGTTTTGGGCTGAAAAAATAATGGCTTATTATCTTACAAGGTCATTTTAAGGTGAAATTACGTAAAATCATCAAATTTTGCTTCTTATGGGCATATATTTACAAAACTGACAATAATTTTTTAATCAATGTATATAGTAATCATTAGGGAATGGAATTCCATGCAATTTGATGTATAGAACATGAAAATCAGAAACAAAATGGCTGCCGTATGGCTTAAAATCTTATTTACAACTATATAGTACGGCAGACCACCTGGCAAGTGCTTTGATTTAAAGAGAAAAACAGTCTGTACATGCTGGTATTATGCCTACTTATTACTTATAACATGTTGTTATTATTTCCAGAAGCACACTACAATGCAGTTTTCCATTAAAAAGTTATAGATCACCCAACATTGAAAAAAATGGTATATTTCCATGAAATATGTCAATTTTACACTATATAGTCTATGGGCTGGGTGGGTTTTCGTGTGCATGAGATGTACCCTAAGCTACTCTCCATATTATTGTAGCTGGCTATCCCACATATTAGAAAAATCAGGGTAGACTTTTTGTAACCCAGCAATAAGCGAGAAAAATGGCGTCATTCCTTGTCAATCAGGTAGCAAAATTAAGGTAGAATTTTGGGGTAGAGGAAACTAAAATGTCTATAACTTTTGTAATAACCAACGCAGATCAGTGGTTTACCATTTAAAATGTGTGTTTTGATATCCTCTAAGCATCACTATGATTGTATTATAGATTACTTAAGTATTTAGGTCACTAAAGGTCAAAAGGTCACAAAAATGGGGTCAAAGTGAAAAAATTACCCTTATCTGTAAAATCACTGTCAGAGGGTACCGGTTTAATATTTTCTTCATCTATTGCGATTGTTTGGCCAGGAAGATTATGAGAAAGACAATGAAATCAAACACAGGTTCTTGGTTATTATATATGTGCTGTCATAAAAAAGGAAAAACTGATGCCAATAAATCCAGAATTTGGGCCGCTGACTATATGTAGCATCATGTATTGCATGGCAATAATTAACACAGAACAGTGGTTTACCTTTCAAAATGTGTCTTTTATTGCTCTCCATCCAGTATTTCCATCATTTTTGATTCTAAACTCAAAATGAGGTCACCAAAGGTCACCGATTTGAAGGTCAAGTGAGAATTTGAGATGTTAGTTCAAAAATAGCTATTTATCATATAACAATCACTTTTGAACCTCATTTTAATGTCTTCCATTCAGAATAGATAATAACAAATATGTTTGTACCATCCAATGGCAACTGACTTCAAAGAGCTGTATTTGATTGGAATGGATGAATGAGGGTTTAAAGGCACATTGGCACACCAAGGCCATTTAGTGCCTTACAATATATCAAAAGGTGGTCCTTTTATGTTGAAGAACCTTGACATAACATAATAATTCGAAGTAAAGGAAGAAAAAGAGGGAGAGTAAGAGCAGAGCCTTCAGGTCCAAAGAGGACCAAGGGGTCTTTTAGATGCATGGTATCCATAGCCAGTTCTACACATCCCCCTTCTTTTTTAAGGCAAGCAAGGTGCCACACCAGATAAGGGTTCCCCGGGAGGTGCCAGCTCCGATTGCACACCATTGACCAAGTCAATAGGGTGTGCCCCTTGCAGGATGTATTTGCTTGGAAATGAACCTGACCCAGATGCTTTTCAAATGCTACACAACCCTTAGATTGAGACCGGCAAATAAGAATTTACATTAGCAATCTGGTCGGTCATATATATATATATATATATATATATATATATATATATATATATATATATATATATATATATATATATATATATATATATATATATATATATATATATACATATATATATATACATATATATATATATATATATATATACATATATATATATATACATATATATATATATATATATATATATATATATATATATATATATATATATATATATATATATATATATATATATATATATATATATAAATATATATATATATGAATATATATATATATATATATATATATATATATATATATATATATATATATATATATATATATATATATATATATATATATATATATATATATTTATTTATTTACATATATGTGTGTATATACACATATGTATATATATATATATATATATATATATATATATATATATATATATATATATATATATATATATATATATATTTATATATATATATATATATTTATATATATATATATATATATATATATATATATATATATATTTATATATATATATATATATATATATATATATATATATATATATATATATATATATATATATATATATATATATATATATATATATATTGATATATTTATATATATATATATATATTCCCAAATCTCTTGGAATAAAGCGATTCTCACACGCATGTTAAATAACGATAGACAGCCTACAAAACTCTGATGAAAAAGTGCAAAGGAGACGTGCGTGCAAGACAGATCTGTGCAATTCAAAAGATGCCAACATTCCCAGACGAAATTCGAGTCGAGTGTAATGTGGCAAACCACTTTTGTTGAACTTGGCTTTCAGAAACTCTTCTCCTTTTAGGTATATTTCACTCAAAGTCAATGGACCATGTGTTTGCTCTATATGTAAAGAAATCCATACTGGATAACTTGCTGGGTAATTGTTGCCCTACTTTCTTAAATAAGTTCCATTTCTACCAAGTTTGTGTGCTATGATGTAGTCTATATGTTATGCTCACCATTCCTTTGGTCTAAACACAAGGTTTCGGAATAAATATATAGAGTGTCTGAAAAGATTTGATCATCCAATCCTTTTTAACCATTCATAGTTGGCATAACCAGATTTATTTAATGTCATTTAGTCATTGATCAAGATTGGTGTAATTTAGCCTATGACAGTCTCTGGTGGACCCCTGATCACAGGATCCATCACTCAGTCAGAAGTGCAATTGATGATGTGAGAGCAAGCTGCCGTTCGCCCTCCCCCTCCCCATCCCACTTCACGAGGCAGATGATGGCGACTGGATACTGCTGAGCCAGACTCCTGGAGAAAACTACTGAGCTAGTGTGTATATGTATACATATATATATATATATATATATATATATATATATATATATATATATATATATATATTTATATATATATATATATATATATATATATATATATATAAATATATATATATATATATATATATATATATATATATATATATATATATATATATATATATATATATATATATATATATATATATATATATATATATATATATACCTTTAGAGCCATTGACAAATGATGTTTAGGTTTTTTAAAACAGGGATTAATTGGTAGTTGAAATCTCACAGTTTTGGCATTCACATCCTTCTATCACAAAATAAGTATAGGAAATGTACAGGAAATGGAAACAGAAAATAATAATACTTAAAATGAAAGCGTATTGGAATTTATAATGTAAGTGTAACTGTAATCAAATGGACTAACCAGTTGATAATCACATATTAGTATTTTTTTGAGATTCAGTGTTACCTTTCCCCAAACACACGAAAATATATAACTATTTGAAGTTCAACCAGAAGCTGAAAGTTATTACAAACCTTTTGAGCTAACTTAATTGTTTATAGGACATTCTGGTGATTAGTTATTCAATATTTCCTGACTCTGTTTATTTTGGTGAAAATACGGTGGCCATCTTTAAAAAAAGTGATGCTGTAGCAATGTGATTCCAATCTTCACACCCAGACAGAAATATATTTAATATACAATATGTGCTGTGTACAAGTCCTCTACCAATGTGCCCACCAGGTTCGAACTGCCAGCCACCAAACTTTTGTGAGTGACCCCAGTTGAAAGATGGCAGATTGGGTGTATACTATGTTAACCATTAGAAATGACCATCTTTGAATAAACATTTATTTAGGTAGAGAAATATAGGGGGGTCACTAGCAACTAGGTAGACACCCATAATAAGTGCTCAGTAACCCTAGGGGCCAGTGACCCCCAAGTCACTGAGCACTGGCGGACACTGAGCAGTGTTACAACGGTACCCTCTGACAGCAATTTTACTGATAAGGGTAAAATTTTCACTTTGACCCCATTTTATGACCTTTTGACCTTAAGTGACCTAAATACTTAAGTAATCTATAATACAATCATAGTGATGTTTAGAGGATATCATAACACACATTTTGAATGTTGAACCACTGCTCTGCGTTGATTATTACTAAAGTTATAGACATTTTAGTTTCCCCTACCCCAAAATTCTATCTTAATTTTGCTACCTGATTGACGAGGAATGACGCCATTTTTCTCGCTTATTGCCGGGTTACAAAAAGTCTACCCTGATTTTTCTAATATGTGGGATAGCCAGCTACAATAATATGGAGAGTAACGTAGGGTACATCTCATGCACACGAAAACCCACCCAGCCCATAGACTATATATGCCTGACCTCACTCATAGCTACTGAGGCCAAATTACATCCCAGGAGGCTGAAATCTGTATCTGTATCAGTTTCTTAGTTGTTGACAGAATTGCCTAATTTCAGAATTTGTACTCGACAAGTTTTTGAAAAAAACAGAAAATTGGCAAAATATGGGTTTCAACAACTATCAATAATTTGTTATAGAAGGTAATTAAAAAGTCATAGAGAATGGAATTCCCTACATTTTGTTGTATAGAACATGAAAATCAGAAACAATATGGCTGCCTTATGGCTGAAAACATAATCTACTATTATATAGTATGGCAGACCACCTGGCAAGTGCTTTGATTTAAAGAAGAAAATGTATGTAGAAGCTGATATTATGCCTACTTACTTCTCTAGACATGTTGTTATTATTTACCATACAGTTTTCCATTAAAAAGTTATACTGTAGAATGGCTAATTTTTCTGTGTGACAATTTTCCCTAATTTTTCATTTTTGGGTTTTCCCGTTTCTAATATTTCCGAAAAGAGGACATATGTTTTTTCCCGTTTTTAATTTTCCCGTTTTAAGTAGATCTTAAGTAGTTTAAGTAGTCCACAGTCTTAAATAAACATGTGCCATGGGTCGAAGTGCTTATTAGTACAACAACGCACACTGCAAAGGGACTATCACCAGTCTAGATAAGCATCTTATAGACTGGAGACAGTTCCCAGTGTTGTATAAGCATGGGCAGGGCCATACAGCAGCGCATGCGGTGGTGGGACTTTCACCAGTCTAGAGAGGAGACTAGAAATAGATCACCAGGGATTTAATCTCTTAAGTGAGTTGCAGTCACAGCATGATCAGAAGTCATACAGAGACCCCCGATTGTTTCCTGCCGCATGTGGATTGCAATAAGGGAATGACCGCTATCACTCTGAGTAAACGCAGGTCTGACACTTCAGAGATAAAGCTGGGCCAGTCTATTTAACTAAGGTCAGAATTTCCCGTGTTTATTAAGTCCGGACATGAAGTGTAATGATTTTTCCGGTGTTGTTTATTCCCGTTTGATAGCATTCGGGAAAAAACGGGCAAATAAAACACACAGAAAAATTAGCCATTCTACAGTATATTATTCAACATTGAAAAAAAGTGGTATATTTCCGTGAAATATGTCAATTTTACACTATATTCATGGCTTCACTGCTAGTTACTGAGGCCAAATTACATCCTAGGAAGCTGAGATCTTTCTTGGTGCTCTGCAACCTATCTGTCTAGTATATGAGTTTCTTATTTGTAGACAGAATTGCCTAATTTCAGAATTTGGACACGACAAGTTTTTTGAAAAAACCTTAAAATTAGCAAAATGTAGGTTTCTTGATAATTAAGTCAACAACTATAAATAATATGGTATAGAAAGTATTAGAAAGTTATAGAGAATGAAACTCCCTACAATTTGGTGTTTAGAACATGAAAATCAGAAACAAAATGGCTGCTGTATGGCTGAAAACCTAATTTACCATTATATAGTATGGCAGACCACTTGGCAAGTGCTTTTATTTAAAGAAAAAAATGTCTGTACAAGCTGATAATATGCCTACTTAATTCTTTTGACATGTTGTTATTATTTCCAGAAGTATACTATCATACAGCTTTCCATTAAAAAGTTATATATTATTCAACGTTGAAAAAAGTGGTATATTTCCGTGAAATAAGTCAATTTTACACTATACTCCGGACTTCACTCATAGCTACTGAGGCCAAATTACATCCTAGGAAGCTGAGATCTTTCTTGGTGCCTTACAACCTGTCTTTCTAGTGTATCAGTTTCTTATTTGTTGACAGAATTGCCTAATTTCAGAATTTGGACTCGACAAGCTTTTGAAAAAACAGAAAATTAGCAAAGTATGGGTGTCTTGATAATTAAGTCAACAACTATCAATAATTTGTTATAGAAAGTACTAGAAAGTCATAGAGAATATAATTCCCTACAATTTGTTGTATAGAACATGAAAATGAGAAAAAAAATGGCTGTCTTATGGCTGAAAACCTAATTTTCTATTTTATAGTATGGTCGACCACCTGGCAAGTGCTTTGATTTAAAGAAAAAAATGTCTGTACAAGCTAATAATATGCCTTCTTACTTCTTATGACATGTTGTTATTATTTCCAGAAGTATACTATCATACAGTTTTCCATCAAAAAGTTATATAATATTCAACATTGAAAAAAGTTGTATATTTCCGTGAAATATGTCAATTTTACACTATATTCATGGCTTCACTCATAGCTACTGAGAACAAATTACATCCTAGGAAGCTGAAATCTTTCTTGGTGCTCTGCAACCTGTCTGTCTAGTGTATCAGTTCCTTATTTGTTGACAGAATTGCCTTATTTCAAAATTTGGACACAACAAGTTTTTGAAAAAATGTGAAAAGTAGCAAAATGTAGGTTTCTTGATAATTAAGTCAACAACTATCAATAATATGGTATAGAAAGTAATTAGGAAGTCTTAGCGAATGGAATCCCCTACAATTTGGTGTACAGAACATGAAAATCGGAAACAAAATGGCTGCCATATGGCTGAAGACCTAATTTACCATTATATAGTATGGCAGACCACCTGGCAAGTGCTTTGATTTAAAGAAACAAATGTCTGTACAAGCTGATATTATGCCTACTTACTTTTACCCTTCATAACTCAATTCATAGGCGCCCGATCAAGCCCAACCCTCCTAAAGCTCTTTATAGGAACCTGTTAAAGAGTTATTCACCTTCGGTGTGAGGTTCATGTGGCATCTGAGCCTCTAAGGGGGCCTTATAGTACCCTTATTCCAACCTTAAGCACTCGGTGGCTGTATTACTTACCCTTTGGATGTACAAACTTCTAAAACGATTCCTGAAGCCCCCTAATGATTTAATTGCTTTCCATTTACTTTAGGATGGTTCATAACAAAATAAAACATATAAATAAATAATAGTAATCAGCCTATTTATAGGTTTTTGACAAGGATTCTGAATATATGATTTTCATGAGAAAATACTCATGTAAAACTTAAGAAATCTCAGGCTAAAGTGGGGGTAATGAATTATAAATACTTGCTTTTCAGTAATCCTTTTTCAAAATCTGCATTCATTCTACAATTCCTTAGTTTTACACTGATCTCTCCTAATATTATCTACTTGTTCTTATTAAAAAATATATACTATTAAAAAGAACAAGAACAGTAGTTTCAGGCAGTATTTTTTTTATTTCAGATTCTTTGTATATTTTGCATTTTATGGCTGGAGAAACTTACACCCCGCCGGCAGTGCAACAGCCCCCACCGACAGCGCAACAGCAATGCAACATAATTTGTTGCAAAGAAACAATACAGTTATGGGGCCCTAGCCCCCGCCAGACAATTCAGCAGAATGAGGGTTAAGCCCAAACTTCATATAACTCCTCATTCGACGTTGCTAGAGTTATCTACCTTAGGTGGGGGGTTCCTGTTTGAGCCTCTTGGTCGGCCTTGAAGTACCCCTATTCCAACCTTGAGCCCGCGGTGGCTGTATTTCTTACCCTTCGGATGTACAAACTTCTAAAACTTTTCCTGAGGCCCCCTAATGATATAGGCCCTATTAAATTATGAATAACTCTTCCCCAGGACACGTTCTAAAAGAATTTGGGTGCATTTAAGGCAAAAACATTCTCATTCTTTAGTTACAAGTGGGTCAAAGTCACTCTTATTTCAGGTATTTCAGACCTTGGGATAGTTTTTTTAGCTATAAGGCAGCCATTGTGTCCAATTATCATATTCTATATACCAAAATGTAGGGAAAGCAATTCCCTATAACTTTCTAATAACATTCTGTAACATATTATTGATAGTTGTTGACTTATTTATCAAGAAACCCATATTTTGCCAATATTCAGTTTTTTTCAAAAGCTTGTCGTGTCCAAATTCTGAAATTAAGCAATTTGGTGAAAAACTAATGACCTAATACACTAGACAGACAGGTTGCAGAGCACCAAGAAAAATCTCAGCCTCCTAGAATGTAATTTGGCCTCAGTAGCTATCATTGAAGTAAGGATAAAAGTGTAAAATTGACATACTTGTTTAAATTGACTATATTTTACAATGGCCATTGATATATAACTTTTTAATGGAAAACCGTATGGTAAAATACTTCAGGAAATGATGATGACATATCAAAAGGAGTAAGTAGGCATAACATCACCTTGTACAAACAGTTTTTTCTTCAAAACCCATCACTTGTCAGGTTTTCCCCTATACTTTATAATGGGGAATTATTTTTTCAGCCCTCCGGCAGCCATTTTGTTTCCAATTTTCATATTCTATACACCAAATTGTAGGGAATTCCATTGTCTATAACTTTCTAATATTTTCTATACCATATTACTGATATTTGTTGACTTAATTATCAAGAAACCCATATTTTTCTAAAGGTCATTTTAAGGTTTTTGGGGGTTTCTGAGGTCATGTAGAACTGAAAAAAGAAGCTCCTATGCTAGGCTTTATCTTTTCAGGCTGAAACTAATCTGTTGTAATTCCCGGATTAATTCTACCCTTATTTTATGATTTACTTATAAGAAATAACCAACTTTATTTTTTTGGAAATTTTCTAAAGGTCATTTTAGGTTTTTTTTGGGGTTTCTGAGGTCATGTAAAACTGAAATAGAAGCTCCTATGCTACAAGTGAAGATATTTTCTGTTACACAGTTTTATTCTGAGTATTTGAGCACTAATAGAATCAAAATATCTGCTAAAACAAAAAAATTCTGCCTGCATATTAGGGTAATTTCCCATTATAAAATGGGCCATACGGCAGCCATTTTGTTTCCGATTTTCATTTTCTATACACCAAATCGTAGGGATTTCTATTTCCTAATGATTACTTTATACATTGCTTAACAGATAATTGTCAATTTTTAAAATATGGGGCTAAAAGAACCAGAATTTGTAGATCTCACCTTGAAATGACCTTGTACCATAAGAATCCTTTATTTTGTCAGCCTGAAACTAATCTGTTGCAA
Source organism: Maea johnstoni (assembly GCA_963942565.1). Taxonomy (NCBI): domain Eukaryota; kingdom Metazoa; phylum Annelida; class Polychaeta; order Spionida; family Magelonidae; genus Maea; species Maea johnstoni. Next base: position 11,417,397 of record OZ012698.1, read on the forward strand.
TTCCCTGCTTAATTCTACCATTATTTCATGTTTTACTTATAAGAAATAACCAACTATTTTTTGGGAAATTTTCTAAATGTCATTTTAGGTTTTTGGGGGGTTTCTGAGGTCATGTAAAACTAAGAAATGAAGCTCCTATGCTACAAAGGAAGGTATTTCCTGTTACACAGTCTTGTTTTGAGTATTTAAGCACTAACAGAATGAAGATATCTGCTAAAACAAAAATAATCTGCCAAAAAAGCAAATGTTTCTCTCATTTGCTCCGTATTAGGGTATTTTCCCATTATAAAATGGGCCATACGGCAGCCATTTTTTAACCGATTTTCATGTTCTATACATCAAATTTACGTACAACTATTCTGCACAAGAAATCCAAAACAGAACTGAAATAACTCTTAAAATAAGAAAATGAGCTCCAAAAAGCAGTTGTATATTGTAAATATAGGCATAAATTGAGGGGTTTTCAGGGCATAAGGCGGCTATTTTTCATCCGATTGTGCTGATCTTGGTATCAAAAGGATTGGAATAGAATATTCTAGAACTTTTGTAATACACTGCTATATAAAATGTGTTTTGCTTTTCCAAAAATGGGCAAAAATCACTAAAAATGGCGCATTCTGTGAATTTCACAAGGATTTCTGGAATTGCCAGCCTATAGTGAATTGCTAATTGTATGGTATAATGTGACACAATTCCTGGTGCATAATGTTATTATGGACTTCCATGAACAAACAGATTAATAATATCTTCAAAAATAAGGAAGTGAGGCCAAAAAAGCAAATATGCATTTAAAAAGTATTGGAAAGTCCATAACCCTACATTATTGTTCAGTTTGCATCTTAACATGGCCTAACCATAGCCATCTGAGCCCTTTTAAAAATCCCTTTTTACTCCTTCAATTTAAATTATCAGACCCAAATTTGATATATACTTCTTCAGAACTATACATTACAAACACTTTCATCCACCTAAATTACAATAAAGACCTCTTGACATGAGCATTAGGAGATTTGGGGGGCAAGATCTGCCCCTAGCAGGTAACTACTCAGTCTTTTTGTCTATAACCAATCATTTATTGTAATATTTGACTGTATCACAAAAAATGAACATTAAAACATAACTCCTTAGCATTAAAAATCATATCCCCAATCCTGGGTTTACTTTGCATCTTCCTTACATTTTCGTTTAGTTTGCATCTGCCTTGAAATGCATATAACTTATAACTTGCATATAAAATGCGGGGTTGGATTTTCATGCTACAAAATCTACTTGACTTATTGACCTTGAAAGCATACTAGAATATGGCAAAAATCCAAGAGATCACATTTGAAAATGAACCAAACTGAACCAAAGATGCAAAGTAAACACAAACTCTGGGGTTTGAAGAAAGAAGATGCAAACTAAACAGGGAAGATGCAAACTAAATGGGAGAAGATGCAAACTAAACGGGAGAAGATGCAAACTAAACGGGAGAAGATGCAAACTGAACAGGGGAAGATGCAAACTAAACGAGAAGATGCAAACTAAACGAGAATGTGATGCAAACTAAACCTGAGAGAAGGCCCTAATAATCAAACTTCCAAATTCCAAATATCTGTATAGATCAAATACTTGGTTCACACGACTCTTCTGAGACAGGTTTAGAAATGACTAAGACCATCAGTGGCAAAAAACCTTAATTTGTGGCAGATACAGCTGAGGTCCATTTGCTTCACTGAGCCTCCCTTTCAAGTATTAAATTTATCATGTTATGGTAGAAATGCCACCTTTCTCTTGTGAAAAAGATCCACAGGGCGAGTTAGTGGGGTAAAAATGTTATATATATCTATAATATATACAATTCCGGTCTTACTTCTGTCATCGGTGGTGCTTGGAGAGAGGCCTGGATATCAATTCAGCCCCTGTGATGGATGTCACGGCCACACACACATTTTCAAAGACTTTTAGTGACCATACCGCTAGCCAATGCCATTTCAGGCTTGTTGTAGTTTACGCACACTACGTAAAGTGTGTGTAACTTAGTTCAATGACGGGTAATTGACAAGCCATCAAAAAAGCATGCATTTTAAAGGGTTAACAAGAAGAAGAGCATCTGCAGGTCCCCTAACATATGTCCTGTAAGCTTGACCTTGGGGTCAAGGTCACTGAGTTTCGAAATTCTCTGAGGTCTTGATGTTATACATCAGTGGTGTTAATTTCAAAAGCTTAGGTGACTCCCTCCTGGAGATATCACGTTCACAACAAAATCCTGGAAATATGCCCTGTGACCTTGGCATTTGGATCAAGGTCACTGAGTTTCAAACTTTTCCGAGGTCTTGATGGGGTACATCATTTGGGTAAATTTCAGAAGCCCAGGTGACTCCTTTCTGGAGATATATT
>OZ012698.1:11419975-11429975 GCA_963942565.1 Maea johnstoni
GTCACCGATGTGTGTCACACTTTGGAAAATACAGGAAAATGGACAGAAAATCGAATGTTGTCTGTTTTTTATTCCACCCCTATCACCAAAGAGATATAGCCATTTCCTTGCAGTGAACTAACAGACAAGATTATGATGTTATGTTTTCTAAATTTTTCTACCAAGGGCTATTTCTGATACAAAAATAAAAATAAAAGGTACTCTTGACTGCTCTAGCTACTTTTAAATTCTCACTGTCTTTTTAATTGGGACTATCAGATGTATTTTCCATACATATCTGGACTTGATATTTTTTTCCCAAGGAACACAACTGTTGTGATCTGAAGGACGTTCTGACCAATTGTACCTATTTAGAGAACATCATAACACAGATATATGGAATAAAGATATGTAGATTTCCTTGGTAAGAAGCCGTGACATTTCTATTTTACTTCAAACGTATGTGCATAGTTATACTTATTTGCCCCAGCTTGGCATGTTCCAAAAGCTTGTTTTCTAAATTCCTTAAAATAACTTTATAATGTATTGCTTTCTAAAGAATTAGATACAGTCAAGGGAATGTATTCTTTACTTTTTGGGGGCGAGGGGTGGAAGTGAGGATGTGGGAAACCTAAAAAGGCTATAAGAAATGTTTTAGCGTAGGTGTTATTTATATACAGGTTATAAATTAGTTCTATTTTATCTACACACTTTGAGATAGTTAAGATTATATATATATATATATATATATATATATATATATATATATATATATATATATATATATATATATATATATATATATGTATATATATATATATATATATATGTATATATATATATATATATATATATATATATATATATATATATATATATATATGTTTGACGTGGTGATGTCTTGTGGATTTCTCCAAGCTTAGTTTCTAAAACATAGCCTGATCGCTATATATATATATATATATATATATATATATATATATATATATATATATATATATATATATATATATATATATATATATATATATATATATATATATATATATATATGTATATATATATATATATATATATATATATATATATATATATATATATATATATATATATATATATATATATACATGTTGATTAGAACAATACCAACAACTTCAACTATTTCTTGAATTATTCTTTACTTAGAAGTTACTGTCAAAAGCATACACAACACCCTTGTGTGACAAAAGTATGGACTAAACAACAAAATACCATTACCATGACCTATTTGTATGGTATTTTATTCTTTATTGACCATGTCAACTTGTAACGAAATAAACAACTACAAACAATAAGCATATTGATATGAAAACATAGAAACGTAAATAACTAAAGCTAAATGAAATAAGTCATAGATAAAATACAAGAACGGGTAAAAGGAGGAGACAGAATTGACATATGGAAACCACAATTCAAATATCACAGGTAATAAGTACGGCAGCAAAGAAAAATCAGAAAATCTTGAAAAGCAACAGAAATCCAGTGACGTTTAGATATGAATCTATGTAACAAAATATATAAACAAAAACCTAGACTTGCAACTACATAAGAGTAACACTCTTCATCTGTACTACAGTGATTTTCATCACACAAATGCAAGGGCTGAGACCTATACATGTATATGCTATTCATGCACTTTTATATGCAACATAGCAACATAGCTATTCTGTATATCTATTGCAATCAGTACATAAAACATTGCTCATGATATATTATCTGCATGGATCTATTGATATTGATACATACTGTAAGTCACTTAAATATGGCGTGAACATTATATAGCGCAATTGCGGTACTGTCCTAGATAGCGTGATCTAACTATAGCGGGAACAGCCGCAGCAAGTTCAATTAAGAATTTAATAAAGACGGGGATTTTATAATAGCGCATATGGGCAGAGCGCTATCATCGCTATCTTATTGTCCCAGCTATTTACAGTAACACATTGCTCATGATATAGTTTCAGCATTCTTTTAGATCACTGAGCACATTTAGTATTATATCATAAGCGGGGCACATGCTGCAATATACGAGAGAAAAGAGAGTTTCACTTTGTTCCGTTTTAACACAAGCTAACAAAGTGTCCTGTGATAATGAATGACTAAACTCATCGATATCTATCTACTTTCTAATAAATGATGACTGTTTTTTATTGAATGAAAATATAACACATTCATTGACCAAACCGACTATACCTTATACAACTGCATACAGTTCTAACTGTAAATACATGCATGCGTTTATGGTGACACAGCATCCCTGAATATCCAGTACTGAAAGCTCCGCTTTGAGTGATAACAATATCTGCCAAGTTATATTATCTCTTGTAAAAGGAAGTGTGGGTTACACGTCTTTTTATCTTTGATAAGATGTTCCCAAGGTACTTATTGAACCTGGATCGTACCTTACTTGTTCTCCGTCTTTGTCTCTGGCTTATGGTGTCAGTATGTGTGTGTGTGTCATAAAAATACTGAAGTATTGTGTGATGTATGCAGTCACACATTTGGGATGCATCACCAACTGTGAACCCTCTGTCACACACTGGGAGCGTAGGAGTCTCATCATTCAACTGTTGTATTGGTAATTCTCCATGTTGAAGGCAATTTGTCAGGATGGTGCAGGAACAGAATTGTGGAGTTCTATTTGGTGGGACGGATCCACTGTGACTGGGGCTATCCTATTTACATTGTTCGAAGCATTGTTTTGTGATAGCGATGGGTATGGGGTAATGTCCTCAGCATTGTTGGAAGTAATATTTTGTGGGAGCGATGGGTATGGGGGTATGTCCTCAGCATTGTTGGAAGTAATATTTTGTGGGAGCGATGGGTATGGGGGTATGTCCTCAGCATTGTTGGAAGTAATATTTTGTGGGAGCGATGGGTATGGGGGTATGTCCTCAGCATTGTTGGAAGTAATATTTTGTGGGAGCGATGGGTATGGGGGTATGTCCTCAGCATTGTTGGAAGTAATGTTTTGCGATAGCGGTGGGTATGGGGGTATGTCCTCAGCATTGTTGGAAGTAATATTTTGTGGGAGCGATGGGTATGGGGGTATGTCCTCAGCATTGTTGGAAGTAATGTTTTGCGATAGCGGTGGGTATGGGGGTATGTCCTCAGCATTGTTGGAAGTAATATTTTGTGGGAGCGATGGGTATGGGGGTATGTCCTCAGCATTGTTGGAAGTAATGTTTTGGGATAGCGGTGGGTATGGGGGTATGTCCTCAGAATTGTTGGAAGTAATATTTTGTGGGAGCGATGGGTATGGGGGTATGTCCTCAGCATTGTTGGAAGTAATATTTTGTGGGAGCGATGGGTATGGGGGTATGTCCTCAGCATTGTTGGAAGTAATATTTTGTGGGAGCGATGGGTATGGGGGTATGTCCTCAGCATTGTTGGAAGTAATGTTTTGCGATAGCGGTGGGTATGGGGGTATGTCCTCAGCATTGTTGGAAGTAATATTTTGTGGGAGCGATGGGTATGGGGGTATGTCCTCAGCATTGTTGGAAGTAATGTTTTGCGATAGCGGTGGGTATGGGGGTATGTCCTCAGAATTGTTGGAAGTAATGTTTTGTGATAGCGGTGGGTATTGGGGTATGTCCTCAGCATTGTTGGAAGTAATATTCTGTGGGAGCGGTGGGTATGGGGGTATGTCCTCAGCATTGTTGGAAGTAATATTCTGTGGGAGCGGTGGGTATGGGGGTATGTCCTCAGCATTGTTGGAAGTAATGTTATGTGGTACCTGTGTGGCTTGCGAGATGTTGATTGCACTGTTTGAAACAATGTTTTGTGGTAGCGGTGGGGCTTGGTGTATTTCATTTGTGTTAACCACATTGCCACAATATTTGGCCTTCAATTCCTCTAAGTCATCACCCTCATAATTGAAATCCCAGTGACGTTCAGCAACATATAATCCTAATAGTGACTTCTGAATGATCTCGGTGTGTGAAAATTCCCCCTCTTCATGTAACCTAGCATGGTAGCTGGTGATTGGATCCTCCCAATTGGGCTCATAGAATAAGAAAAGGAGGCCCTGAATAACATCATCCACTCCACCACTCCAAAATCAGCTCGCCACTCATCAAGTAAGTTCAGGCAAATAAATCTGTCGATATTTGGATGAAGAATGCTTGTTCCACAGTATACTCGAGGTGGCCTTTCATCCTCTTGGGGATTTATCTGAAAATAACCATAAATATACACATTAGTAAAAAAATAATCAAAGTAAATATTTATTTGCAATTGCAAAGTTAATGTTTGAACTGAGCAAACGACTAGGTGGATTTGCTAATGATGCCAAAATTAAAGCAATGTATCTTTATACAAGTGGTCAGTTTTAGTGCTTTGTACTTATAGGTTTATCTGACCACTATTTGGTTGGGTTGCATATCATAGTTTTAGTACCCATGTATTGTTGAACTTAGCAATAGTTTTATACTGATCTATTGTGAAGAAGAGAAAAATGAGATCACTTCACAATTTCACATCTTATCAACTCATTGTGCAAGCATATATATAACAAAAGACCATACTAACATATGTGTATGTATATGTGCATGTGTGTGTGTACATATGTATGTATATACATGTATATATATATATATATATATATATATATATATATATATATATATATATATATATATATATATATATATATATATATATATATATATATATATATACGTGTGTGTGTGAATGTCTGTATGTGCATACGCACATGCGAATATGTATGTGTTTGCTGATGGCACGTACATATGTCCGTACGCAATATGTTTATGTGTGTGTGTATGTGTGTGTCTGTGTCTGTATGTGCTGGTAACTTACATCAAAGATAAATGTTCCCCCTCTGTAATGGTCCAACATTGGGTTTGATTGCAACTGTGATTAATTGAAGATCGTCACTGTCATTGTCCTGCAGAAATGCTTGCCCGTCAGAAAAACTTTCTATAGTTCTAGCCAGATTGGCGTACTCCTTTGCTACATGTTTCTTGGACGTCATCCCTGTCTCACATTGGCCAATATCCAAATAGTTCTCTGTTTATATAGTATGTATGAGAATCAGTAAAAGTCCCACTTCTGCAGTTTCAGTCCATTACCTCATTAGTGAATCATTCGTAACACGTCATGTATGATCATATAATAACTTAATGAGGCACTTTCTCTCGGCAAGCTATTAGGGACTAAGCCATGATATGTTGTTCATTTGACACAAGCAGACTCAGACCCATATCAGTTCTCAATAACGATTTGAATGTTAGGTTCTTATTTATTTATATATCAAAATGTGTGCTTGCGCAACCACTTGCAACAAGAACAGGCTGATAATGATGATGTAAACATAAACTCAGCCAATTAACAACACATCGTTTTAGTTTGATGACAAGGCTTGGGAATTCTTTTATTGTGAACTATTTTTAGAATGACGTCATTACATCAGCGATGCTTTACTGTGTCTGTTTAACTGAATAGATCTAGCAAATTTGGACCCCTATGAAGGTTGCATTGGAAGTAAAAGCATTACAAAAGGGAATGGATTTGCAACTGAAGATTTATTTGATAAAAGCCAGTGTCTCTATGGAAGAGTAGTCATTCTATTTCGTAATAGTTGGCGCTCGAGTGAAAGGGATTTCCCCATAGTGCTGGTGTGTTGCTTTGACTATGAATGCTAAACGTTTTATTCATCCAAGCAATGACTCGCACATACAATGGGTGGTAATTAAATAACTGCATTATTAATTGGATCTACAACAGTTTTGTCATACCCTACTTCTAGATCATTCCACAAGGAGGAGGGTGATAACCACATACCTTATATCTAGAATGTCGATATATTCATCTAAGCTTATATGGATCAAAGATCGAATTGCAGCCGGTTAATGTTAGGAACTGACTGGTTTGGGAACATGTACATTTCTTGCTGTCTTAGTATAAGTTTTTAACCAAACTGACAAAAAGAAACTTCAGCAAAAACTCAAAAATGGCCAATGGTTATGACAATGATGCTCAATCAAAGGTTCATCCTTTAATGACCATCCCACTGAAGCATGGAATAAGTCACAGGTATCTGCCACAGTCTAAAAATATAAAGGAAAAACGAAAGAAAAGTACTGTTTTTTTGTTATCCCACCCACAATCACCATACAGAAACATTTCATTCCAGTACAATTTTGGGACCATAAGGGTAAAGGTAAATGACCATAAGGGTACAGATATAGAATATATATTTTTGAGTGAAAGAACTTTTGTAATGGAAATCTGTCTGATCGATATACAACATATAATCTAGGAGGGTATTCGTGCACATGATTTTTTGTGTGAAATGTCGACTTTATTGAGCTCCAGTACCAAAATAAGGAGGTATATCCTAGTCAGTATTCCATTATTCCTAATGATATAATCCAGTGTGTTTATGTTTTTTCTGGTCATTTAGCTATATTTTTTATATCACTTAAAAATGAAAGAGTGATCTTCAGACCCCAGCAGTGTATGTATGTATATTTATTGACTATGACTTCCATCATAAAGATGCATACAAAAATACAGGAAAATACAGAGATACAATATTGAATTAACAAGTATACAAAATATAAAGGATATTATTATGCATAAGCAAATAATAAATAGTACGGGCGTAGTGCTTTTGACTACAAGCATCCAAAGATGCACTTAAAGCTGAGGGGGTCTAACAGAAAGGGTTTAGGTCATTTACCGGGTCAGTCTATTCATCAGATACATTGACTTACCTATCCCTTTCCTAGATCTAACCCTCTGCTTATACATATTTCCAATGTAGAAAGCACTGGTTAACCAAATGTCAACCATTTTGTGGAGATTTAAGCCATCTACTGTGGCTCCGAGTAATACCAGGAATCTATCAACAAAGGGAGTTTGTTCATAATTTAAGTTCCCATCAGCTATCTCCTCGATTCTTTCAAACATGAGATCCCTCATCTCTCGGGTACCTGGGCACCTTAAAACCAAATGCCTAGCATCTTCAACCTCAGATAGGTTGCAATGTTCACACCACCTATAAGATGCGGTTAGATTCTTTAGTCTAAAGTCATCTGATTTTAACATACTACACCGACAAATCAATTTAGCCATGATTTCGCTTATACCCATTTTATCTGGGAAGATATCTGATATTTCCCACCAGACTAGATACCTCGGGGTATGACAGACATGCTCAATTATCATTAGACTTTCTTGGGATCTTACTTGAATAGCCCAAAAGATTCTCTCTAAGTCCCAAGCTCTTAAACAGATTATTATATTCCAACATTTTTGGACACAAACCTTCCCATTACAATCATATTCTCGACCCTTTCAAGAATTCCAACTTATGGGCCGTGCAAAGAAGATCAAAATTAGGACTGCGAAATTGATTATTGGAACATTGATCAAAGTGTTCAAAGAAGAACCACGCCCTCTCCAGGAAGACAATCTTAACAGGACAATCATCGCCGAGTTGGAAAATACTGAATAAAAGTAGAAGTTTTTTAATCTCTACATATCTCTCAAGACGTACCCAACCTTAGGTATAGAAGGCACAGGCCCGTGGGGATCGAACGTGAAATCTTTGTCAGCAGTATCGTACAAGTTAATGCTCCTAGCTTGCAGTGGAAACATATATATATATATATATTATATATATATATATATATATATATATATATATATATATATATATATATATATATATATATATATATTTATATAAATATATATAATATATATATATATATATATATATATATATATATATATATATATATATATACATATTTATATTTATATATATATATGTATATATATATATATATATATATATATATATATATATATATATATATATATATATATATATATATATATATATGTATATATATATATATACTAGAAAAGTACCCGTCCTGCGGACGGAAACCCTGAAATGTCTTATAATGACAAACATATCAGAGCACCCAGATATCCCTGACACCTTACATTTAGGGTCACCTAACTTATGTATCAATAATAACGGAAAAAACATATAATACCGGCTGTAATAAAGAATATAGGCCTGTGTAAGTTCATGACATCACTGATATATCCAATTATAATCATTTCTACTCAAAACTATTTTCAAAGTGAAAGTATTGCATAACGTATGTCATTTGTACATCTATCTGTCTGCCTGTCTGTCCGACTGTCCCCCTCCCCTCGCGCTGTCTCTCTCCCCCTCTCTCTCTCTCATTGTATCTCTTTCCCTTCCCCCCCTCTCTCTCTCGTGCTGTATCTCTCTCTGTATATCTCTCTCCCTCCCCCTCTCTCTCATTGTATCTCTCTCTCTGTATCTCTCTCCCTCTCTCTCTCTCGTTGTATCTCTCTCTCGCTCGCTCGTATCTCTCTCTCGTTGTATGTCTCTCTCGTTGTATAACTCTCTGTATCTCTCTCCCCTCTCTCTCTCGTTCATTGTAACTCTCTCTCTCTCTCTCTCTCTCTCTCTCTCTCTCTCGTTGTATCTCTCTTCCCCCACTCTCTCTCCCGGTGTATCTCTCTTCCTCCCCCCGCTCTCTCTCTCTCTCTCTCTCTCTCTCTCTCTCTCTCTCTCTCTCTCTCTCTCTCCGTCACACCTGATATACCATCAACAAATAAGATCAAGGTTTATGATACCGGCTGTTATAAAGAATATAGGCCTGTGTATGTTCATGATATCACTGATATATCTAATTATAATCATTTCTACTCAAAACTATTTTCAAAGTGAAAGTATTGCATAACGTATGTCATTTGTACATTTATCTGTCTGTCTGTCTGTCCGACTGTCCCCCTCCCCGCCCTCGCTGTCTTTCTCCCCCTCATTGTATCTCTCTCCCTTCCCCCCTCTCTCTCTCTCGTGCTGTATCTCTCTGTGTATCTCTCTCTCCCTCCCCCTCTCTCTCATTGTATCTCTCTCTCTCTCTGTATCTCTCCCTCTCTCTCTCGTTGTATCTCTCTCTCTCTCTCTCTCTCTCTCTCTCTCTCTCTCTCTCTCTCTCTCTCTCTCTCTCTCGTTGTATGTCTCTCTCTCGTTGTATAACTCTCTGTATCTCTCCCTTCCCCCTCGCTCTCTTGTGCTGTATCTCTCTCTCCCTCCCCCTCTCTCTCGTTGTATCTCTCTCTCTCTCTCTCTCTCTCTCTCTCTCTCTCTCTCTCGTCACACCTGAAATAAGTAACTATCTTAGCACATACGTTCCTTAGTCCTTCTACAGCATGTGCGCGCCCTGAGTGCTTGCTATTTTGATTCTCAAAACCCCATTGCAAATAAAACCGCAGGCTTGGACATGCACTACCTGCTGTTTTTGTTTTATACTTATGTTTCTAGACCTCATGTTCTGCTTCCGTCGTCGCAAGTAGAACATAAGGGCTTCATACTTTGGGACCCTGCACTGCACTGCGGCACATCAATGGCTATTGTGGTTAGGGCCACATTGTTCTCAGCTATTTTGGGGTGGCTTGCCCCTAACCTACATTTCAACCTGATCAACCTCACTTCAACCTCACCGGACCCCCCGGAGAGATGTACGGTTCTAAAAATCATCATCAAAAGCACCTTTTTGTTTAACTTTTTGAAATGTGTTTACGTTAAAAACCATGTAGACACACTCGGATATCCGTAAGACCAAACATTCAGGGCCACCTAACCCTTACCTATGTATCAATAATTCAAGAAACTTGGCATACAGATATACCCTTTCATAAATAAGATCATGGGTTGTTAAACCGGCTGTAATAAAAGATGGGACATCTATGATTTCACTGATACATATAACCTTAATCATTTCTACTCAAAACTATTTTCAAAGTTAGAGTATGGCGTAATGTATCATTTCTCTCTCTCTCTCTCTCTCTCTCTCTCTCTCTCTCTCTCTCTCTCTCTCTCTCTGTATACGTATATATATATATATATATATATATATATATATATATATATATATATATATATATATATATATATATATAT
>OZ012698.1:11437475-11475528 GCA_963942565.1 Maea johnstoni
TCAGATTTCAACCATGGATAGATAATTCAAATAAGGCATAATATCCTTATGCAATGTCATGGGAATTATGGTTAGATGAAAAAAAATCAATTGTATGCTAGAAATAACCACTTAAATAAATTGTTCACAAAGAGATGTGAGTCGCATGCCGGGCACACATACTGTGTACCGCCGCAATTGAGAATCGATGCACAAAAACATGGCGTAATGGGCAATTGACATCGAGACTTAAGAAAACATTTTATTTTATAAAATCTGCTGGAAATTGGGGAGTTTTGGCCGTCGCTAGGCCACACATGCATCGGAAGCATGTGTTAATACAAAAATATTGTCAGCTCGTAATTTCCGAGCTTCCGACTACTCGTCCTACCACTATGACCTATTGCATGGGCATTATCAAGTTCATGGGTATGATAGGATCACGGTTCAGAGCACTTGGTAGTGTGGCATTGCAGCGTGTTTCTGTGTTTGACAGTTATAGCTTTGCTAATAAAATTTCAAAGTACTTTGTATTTCTTTGTTTTGATATGCCAAATGAACGAATGACATATATATTAATATCTTATCTTTATAATATGCCTACCAAAGGACTGGAAGGGATTCAACTACTTTGCAACCTTATCTTGGGGGTTAGATTGAATATAAACCTCTGTTTAAGATTATGATTATAATCAGACACTTACTTTATTTAACTGCTATTTTTTACAGGCATTTAATTTTCGCGCTCCCCATGATAGCGCCAAAATAGCTTCCTTTATATAAATATCCTGCTTTGTATCGCTGCTTGAATGTATCAAATTAAAGGAGCACAAATACCCTCCAACAGGGCTGTAAAGCGAATTTTTTAGCACACCAAATCAAAGCCCAGGGCTCCAAGTAATGGATGCCAGGAGCCAAGGGCTCCCTTAAATTCCCCTGCAGCTCCCTGAAATTTCTACAGGGAGCCCAAAGATGCACTGGATTCTATACACCACATCTCTAGGTAGCTTTAGAATCTGGTGCAATTGGGCTCCCCAGATAAAATCTTAATTTGAAGCCCTAAAGTTGTATGCAGTTACATCAGATTTCCTTTTCTTCAGGCTGGATGGATAGGAATGATCTCCCTGAGAGCTTTGTATCTCTGCTTGAATGCTCGAAATTAAAGCAGCACATATACCGTCCAACAGGGTTGTGAAGGGAATTTTCTAGCCCTCAATATTAAACCCCAGGGCTTGCAATTAGGGGAGCCGAGAGCTCCCTTGAATTCTCCTGCGGCTCACTCAAATCTCTGCAGGGAGCCCAAAGATGTACTGGTTTCTATACACCACATGTTTAGGTAGCTTTAGAAGATACAATTGAGCTCCCCGGATAAAATCTTGATTTCAAGCCCTAAAGTTGTATGCAGTTATCATCTGATTTCCTTTTCTTCAAGCTGGCAGGATGGATATGAACGATCTTCCCGAGAGCTTTGTACATATCTCTGCTTGAAATGAAAGTAGCACAAATACCCTCCTACAGGGCTGTCAAGCAAAATTGTTAGCACTCCAAATTAAAGCCATACACAGTAGACATCTGATTTCCTTTTCTTCAGGGCAGGATGGATATGAATAATCTACCGGAGAGCTTTGTATCTCTGCTTGAATGCTTGAAATTAAATAAGCACAAATACCCTTCAACAGGGCTGTTAAGCGAAATTTTTAGCAAGTCCAAATTAAAGCCGTATGTACATAGTAATCATCTGATTTCCTTTTCTTCAGCCTGGCAGGATGGATATGAATAATCTCCCAGAGAGCTTTGTATCTCTGCTTCAATGCTCAAAATCAAAGTAGCACAAACACTAGGGTTGGGAATCGTTGCAATTTCATGATCGATAATCAGTTACAGCCAACCGATCGATTATCGATCATAATCAGTTCATTACACTTTTGCAGTAATTGGGTACTAGTTAGCGGTCTAGAGCCTAATAATAAGTGATAGTCTATGACAATTACTTGCTATTAGCACCTACCTTAACTTCGTTTTGAAGTGTTTTTAAAGTTTGTAAGTGGAACTTTCAAACTTTATTGCTACAGTCCACATTTTAATCACGTCTAAGCTCTCTGAGTTTAGTAAATTGTATCTATGTTCTCTGGTTTGGGCGATTTTTTTTCCAATTTTTTTTCGTTCAATTGCTTCTTTGAGTGCTTGTGTTCGATAATTTTGTGTTTTTGGGTCCATTTTATCTCTGTAAGTTGTTTTTTTTTTACCTTGTTTGCGTAGTTTGAATTTTCATCCTGTACTCAGTAGTGTGTTTTGTTAGTTTACCTATCCGCCAATAGATGGCAGCACCTGATGGGTCAATTTCTGTTGTGTACTGGATTGTATTTCATTGCTTTTCATTAGTTGTCAATGTTAGGATGCGGATAAGTGTTTTATCCCACCTCTCAATGTTTTATCCCCCTTCGCCATGGTTACTATGGGTTTGACCTCAAGTTTACAGGTCACAGCCTCATTGTTTTTTTATATCACAAGACACACATAAAAAATAAAAAAACAAAATGAAAAAATTTAAATTAAAAAAAAAAAGAAAATTAATTTAAAAAAAAATTTTTTTAAATAAATAAAAAAAATTTTTTTTAATTTTTTTAAAAAAAATGAATTTTTTTTTTGATTTTTAAAAAAAAAAAAAATTAATAAAAAAAAAATTGATAATTTTTTACGTCACGTGGTTTGGGGTTTCCCTCGTATTGGGAGTTGGGGATTCCCTCGTATTGGGAACCATAGTCGCGTAGTGTGATAATTTTGTGTTTTTGGGTCCATTTTATCTCTGTAAGTTTTTTTTTTTTTTTGCCTTGTTTGCGTAGTTTGAATTTTCAAGATGTACTCAGTAGTGTGTTTTGTTAGTTTACCTATCCGCCAATAGATGGCAGCACCTGATGGGTCAATTTAAATTTAAAAAAAAAAGAAAATTAATTAAAAAAAAAATTTTTAAATAAATTTAAAAAAATTTTTTAAAAAAATTTAAAAAAAATTGTTTTTTTGTATTAGTTGGTTATTGTTGTTCATGAAATTTTGTTTTGTATGTTTTTTTTTGTATTTTGCAGGTGATGATGTTGCAAGCTTTCTGGCCCACTGTGAATGATAGGCGTTAGTTGCTCGCTGTTGATGTTAGAGATGGCGCACGATGTCGATGTTAGATGTTGCAGTAGTTGCGCTGTGGTTTTGTATATGACTGTTGTTAGTCAGTCTACACTTTTAACCCTGCCCTCCCATGCTTCTAGCGCTTTTTAGTGAACTTGTGTGGTCACCTTATATTTAATTCTTGTCAGCTCTTGGTTTTAGGGTTTTCTATAGTATTTCTCTTATACTTACCATCTCTGAAGTTTTAATATTTCTTCAGATTTTTTAAACATTTCTTACCATCTCTGAATTTTTAAATATTTCTTTTGTTTTAACAAGGCCAGGGAAGTCCAAATAGTTTGTCTGTATCATTATCTAACATCATCAATACCCCAATTTATTGAAGACATAAAAACAATTCCATCTGCTCAAAAATGCGAAAGAAAAATCATAATGGGAGACTTTAACATTAACATTCAAAACAAAAACCAAAGCACTGTAAAAAAAGTTATGCGAAAACCTAAAAACAAAGCAACTGATAAGCTCAGCAACAACAAAGTATAACACTATAATTGACATACACACAAATCTATCAACACACCAAAAATCTGGAGTGATAAAAACATCCTACTCGGACCATGACCAAATATTCATACAATTTTAAAACCTTTCAAAACACCGCAACACATCAAACAAAAGTAGGACACACTAGAAAAATTGATAAATTAAAAATTTACCTAAAAACGAATAATTGAAAAATTGAAAAATTAAAGGTCAAAAAATTTAAAAAAAAACAGAAAAACAAAAAAGCGAAAAATTTGAAATAGCGAACAACAGAAAAACGTAAGTTACAAGACAAACTTTTGACGCCACTGGCGTCCCTCTTGTTGGGGCTTAGTTTCATAGCAAGAAACCTGACAACATGTCTATCATTTAGTTCTATATTTTGCCACTAGGTGTCACCTTTTCCGGTTATTATCGATTGCCAGTTATGTAATCGATTAATCAGAATCAGAGAGGTAAACGATTGATTATCGATTATAATCGATGATCATCCCAACACTCACAAACACCCTCCAACAGGACTGTCATGTGAAATATTTAGCACTCCAAATTTAAGCCGTACAGGACAGTAATCATCTGATTTCCTTTTCTTCAGGCAGGATGGATATGAACGATATCCCGGAGAACTTTGTCTCTACTTCAATGCTCAAAATCAAAGTAGCACAAACACCCTCCAGCAGGACTGTCAAGCGAAATATTTAGCACTCCAAACTAAAGTTGTGTACAGTAATCATCTGATTTCCTTTTCTTCAGGCTGGCAGGATGGATATGAATGATCTCCCGGAGAGCTTGTCGGCCGTCGTGCTCAACTTCTGCCAGGAGAAGCTTCCCGGTGCGGGATTCCTGAGCGTCCATGGCAACATCACTGTTATTGCGGATACCACGACAACCGTTGCCTTCTTTAGCAGGAAGTTGCAGGATGCCTCCGGTAAGTGTACCGTGTCAACTAGTAATTCAGAAATGTTCTTTCCCTCAGCGTCTTCGCCAGGATTCCGGAACTGGGTGTAGATTAAATGATGCCCAGGCGCTCTTCTGGCTGAGACTGCATGAGAGTGAGAATGAAAATAAAGTTTTTGATTTACCAAAATCACAACATGTGGATCGTAGATTGTTTATTGACCAGTGGTCAGAAGATGACAATCAAAATGCCAGCCCAAATCAGGCACGCGTTTTATTTTGGCCAATATTCAATAGGTGTCACTGGTTGAGAATGTTGTAATACCTTAAGATACCACACTCCACGCAGAGATACGCTATGCATTTTATCTCTGCTACCACACCGGTACCATTTTGTGGAACATTTTGATTAGTGACGTCATTAAATGTAGCCGATTGGTCAATTTAAGTGTGATGCACGCGGCGCAAGTTGTCATATTTACAATCAACAATGACGTCATCCTTGAAGTGTATGAGCGCTGGACGGCCGACTGGCTGATTGGTTAATTCAGGACTTTTCACCGCATTTTCTCATGAGCTATCGCAAAAAGTACTACGGCATTACAACCGGTATGTCAATCTCATGAATATCGTAGTTTGCGCAAATACAAATAACTGAATGGCAATATGGCACGTGAGCTTTATATCTGATATAATCCATGAAACAGAACAAAACTGCTCAAAATGAGCAGAGTGATGCGGTCATGTGGTGGCAGAGATACTAGTCATGTAGCAATCCAGATAGACCAGATCGATGTGCCGGAGATTTATGACATGTCTGTGGCATAGCGAGCGCAGCACCATCACAATCATGCAATAGCATGAGTGTGAGAAAAGAATTTTAACTAACATTGAAACAGTGATGAAATCCAATCCATCCATTGACACCAAAAAGTATTGGTGACCCCACGCGTGACATGCTTTGAGTTTGGCATTAAATTTCTATAACAACCTATTTGATTGGTCGGCAATGATGCCATATACCTTATGATAAAAACACCTTTAGTGGAGGAAAAGTGAACTTATGAACAAGCATTGTGGGTAAATTCATGTCATCCAGCTTCGCTTGCCCTTGAAGCCATGCTTCTCAGCCAAGTTCTTAGCCAGGATTTAGAACTGGATGCCCAAAATTGGCAATTGTAATATTTTTGGGCATCCAAATTTTAAAGGTGGACCACAATATGAATATACTCAGATTTCAACCTAAGACATGTATGAATTTATCAAAATAAGGCATAGTATCAATGTCATGGAAATTATATGGAGATGAGAATGATTTAATTATATGCTTGAGATTGACATTTTAAGAAGTTCCTCATAAATGAATTTGGGTGTCATGAGGGGTGCTTTTAAGGGTTTGTGTGTCCAAAAGATGCCCTAAAGGCTAAGAATGTGTTCCTCATATTAAAGTTATTTTGTGAATTATATTGCAGTTGTGGTCAAAGAAGAGCCAGAGGCAGACCTAAACGAAGGAAAACAAAAACAACAACAACAACAACATGTAACACAAGGCGACCATCCTCCTCCGCCGGCTAGTTTCCCGGCACCTGTGGTTGGAGACCTCACCGGCCACGGCATAGAGCTAGGATCGGCTGTGGGTACGCGCCAAATCAGCGATGGCTCAGCAATGGCGGCCTGGAGCGGGCACGGCCAGCGAGACAGTTCAGTCGGTGGTGACGGAAAGGGTGGTGCAGAACCAGTCGCATCTGAAGCGCAGAGCCAGCCGGACGGTTCAGAGACGCAGTTACGCTTTGTTCAGACAGTTCAGACAAGACCAGAGACAGGTGAGGATGTGACCTACAGCTAGCTCTAGTCCAGTAGTCTACCTTAACCCAATTCATGCCTGTAGCAGCCAAAACCACCTGAATAATTTAGTGATATCTCTCTCAATAAAGAAATGTTTAGAAAAAATTTGGACTGGTCAATGACCAAGTGATAAATTTGTAATGTCCTCTTTGTAAGTGAGATACTATTAGTTATCCTACTTGTAAAAAAGGGATACGGCCTGGTATCTGCGTGAAGCCAGCCGTATCGCACGAGGCTGGAGGCCGAGTGCGATACGGCTGGCTGAACGCAGATACGAGGCCGTATCCCTTTTTTACAAGGAGGTAACGAATTTATCATCAGCTCCCCCCCCCCCCCCCCCCCACACACACACACGCCTCCCAGCATAGTTGTATTGTTGGCAATGGGTAAATTTCACAATGGGACCTAATGGGTAAAATTAACATTATGCAGAGTTGAGGCAAAAAGTATGTTCATCTATACACAACTTAGTGCTCCAAAGGGGTTTGCCAAGTTTGGATGGCAAATTTGAGCGATTTGTCACAAAGAAAATGAAAAAAGCGGTTGCCAAACTCGAGTCCGACAGGCTATATAGCAACGGAGATTTTCGTCCGACCTGACGCCGACCAAACGGCAATTATTTCTCATATATGTGCAACATACCAACCTAAATCCATCTTAATTACTTTCTGCCATCTTTATTTCCATGTATACACCATGTTGGCAGACTAACATGCGCAAATAGTGTTTTAAACGACAAAAGAATCAAGTCAGGCTGCGATGTGAAGAGGAATGTCCGCCATTTTATTTTTCGTCGTCAAAGGTTCAAAACGAGGCTGTGACTTGTAAACTTGAGGTCAAACCCATAGTTACCATGGTGAAGTGGGATAAAACATTGAGAGTGTGGATAAAACACTTATCCGGATCCTAACATTGCCATTTAATGAGAAGCAATGAAATACAATCCAGTACCCAACAGCAATTGACCAATCAGCTGCGAGTATCACAGTGGAGCTGATGATAAAGCCTGCTATCCACCCTCAGTCATCGATATCCCACTCAGCTCTGCCTCATGGGACATCATAACTTCCTGTGAATCAATGTACCTCACTTTCAAACAGGGAGTAACTAATGATGTTTAACTCTCATAATAATATTTGTTTTACTTCCCTGCACTATTAGTACTGTAGATCTTCAGAAATTTTAGATCACCCTAGGAATTTTAGCCACTATAATTTTTTTGCAAAATAATATATGGGAAATCTGGGCAACCCTCGATTTATCCCCAGTTGCCATTTCACAAAAGATGGACCTATGGTAAATCCTTCTGATATGACATCAAGGTGTTTTCAGAAAACATGGGCCACCCTAAACCCATAAAAATTGTAGTTTTTAAAAGTGTCCCAATTTACAGAGAATTAATGGTAAACCTTACCTTAGATAAATAAAAACAAGTGGACATGAAACCAGTCGGTCAATCTGACAGGCTAGCCTCAACGAATAGCCCAATAGTCAAGCTTTGTGCATGCTTGTTCATAGGTTTCTCTGTAATTTTAATGATACGAGAGCCCTAATTGGTCCTTGTTCCCTCGTGGTCTCATGCTGATGCCAGATCAGAGACCCCTGGCATGTCCAGCCCTTCACTATAGCGTGTATAGTAATTGGTCTCTTGCTACATATCTATTCTTTTCTTCATCTATGACCGTACCAATATTGCACTGTCATTAATATTCATTGTTTTTATATTATTATTTTCAGGGAACTCTTCAGGGCTGTCCACATCCTCAGCACATGTCAACGTTGCGGCCCAGAAGGTCATGACGACCTACCGTGCAGTCAGCCCCACTCAGCCGATGTCAAAGGAGCGCCGGCAGATGAACGTGGTCACCCTTGAGCAGACAAATGCATCGGAGATGGAGGAGGATTGTTCAGGACACGAGACTGACCAATCGCAGCAGGCGGCTGGAAATAAAGAAGGCGAAAAGAGTGATGATACCCGAATCATTGAATCTACGGTTGATGCAGATTCTATGATGGACGAGCAATCTGATACCCAAACCGCATCCGCAGTGAACAGCGATTCTATGACAGACAAGCCATCATCTGAGCAGAGAATCACCTTTGTGGATGTTACAGAAAATTTGGCAGCAAACTTACCGAATCCGTCTGAGCAGGATAAGACTAGTGCTCCCCATGTCATAGTAGCACTTACCAGGTCCGGTGGTACATCCAGAGGTCAAGTTTTGGCCGACCCTAAGACCCCTAAACATGGCGAGGACCTTGGCGATGGAACTAGAACAACTTCAGATTCATCCAGTTCCAGAATGGAAGTTATAGGACAGAGTATGGGCTCTGAGAAAGCGGACACATTCACCATGATGACAGACCACTGTTATGACGCTTCAGCCAAGGAGACTTTCGCTTCCACAGGGGTTTCCGAAAGGCAGGCTCCGAACTCGAGTGATGATGAAGAGTATACCGGTACGGCAACGAGAGAACACCATGAAGAAGAGGTTGGTAGACTACAGCTTGAAATGGATGATGAGAACACAGGCGATGAGCCAGCCGAACCGGTGGAGTTGGATCCTGCCGGCATCACACGCAGCACTGCTCGGACCAACACTGGAACATCAGAGGCGAACATAGTATTCCATCCTTCATCATCGAAGCCGGCACAGAGTAACCCAATTGGACAAGCTACACCGGCTGCAGTTCAATTCACATCCACGGGACCCAGCACACCTTCTCCTGTAAAGCGTCGGGCAGTAGGATCTTCAAGGCAAAATGTAGCTCAGCAACCAACAGTTCAACCCACCACATCAAAGGAGGTTCAGAATCAAAGGGTAGAACCTACCACAACAAAGGAGGTTCAGAGTCAAAGGGTAGAACCCACCACAACAAAGGAAGTTCAGAATCAAAGGGTAGAACCTACCATAATACAGAAGATTCAGCATCAAAGGGTAGAACCGACCACAATGAAGGAAGTTCAGCATCAAAGGGTAGAACCCACTTCAACAAAGGAAGTTCAGCATCATAAGGGTGGAGCTACAAGATCTTCAGCTGCTCAATCAGAAACTAGAGGATCTCCGACTTCTTCTTCTGTTCAATCTAAAAAGGGAGACACCACCACGCCATCAGGAGTAGAACCTAAAACTAAAGGGTCCACAACCCCCTCCACAATGCAGACTAGAACCAGATCATCCACAAAGTCCTCAGTCAAAAAGCCTAAAGCGAGAGCACCTCCAACACCTTCTGAAGTTAAAAAGAAAGGATCTGCCGCAGATGTGGCAGCCACTCCTGTACGGGGAAGGCCCATTCCCGACCGGAGAAGGCCCACTCCAGACCAGGGAATATCCACTCCCGACCGGGGAGGTCCCACGACTGATAAGGGAGGACCCACTCCTGACCGGGGAAGGCCCACTCCTGTCCGGGGAAGGCCCACTTCAGACCAGGGTAGGCCCACTGCTGACCAGGGAATATCCACTCCTGACCGGGGAGTTCCCACCCCTGATAAGGGAGGACCCACTCCTGACCGGGGAAGGCCAGGGACAAGGTCTGCAGCACAGGCAGAGAAGCAACAAGTAGAAGACGCAAAACCTACGCGAAGACGCTCCCCACGAGGTGACAAATCAAAATCCCCTGCTGATCCCGAGAGAAGTGCAGCTAGTAAGACTGATAAATCACTTCAGAAGAAACAAAGGGAGCCGAGAGCCTCCTCAAAGGAAGGTCCTCAAAGTTCGAAGCAAAATGATAGTACGACACAAGCGGCCCGTGGTTCTATGAAGATGGCCTGTGGCGCTGCGAAGAAAGTTGGTAGTGTATCAAAAGAAGCTCATGATGTAGCTAAGGAAGTTCGAAATGAAGAGCAGGACATTGATGCATCAACGGAAACCCATAGTATAACGAAGAAAGCCCATGATGCGTCAAAGGACTCCCAAGATACATCGAAGGAATCCCGAGATGCAACAAAGAAAATCCAAGATGCAACAAGAGAAGCCCATGGTGCAACGAAGGAAGCCCAGATCAAAGCTATGGAGGCGCTGGGTATGGTTCAGGTGAAGAAGAAGACATCTGTCGTCCCGGAGTCTGCTCGCCGCACTGCGGTGCAAGATTACGGTCTCGAGGCAACGCATAATATCATACGCCAAATACTTACAGGTGGTAGAATCCATGTGCCACCTGCACCCAAAGGTCCTGCTGGTGATTCAAACGTAGATGGAGATAATCTGAATACGGTTCAAGAAAGGGTTACTGGTACGGTTTGTACTGAGGCTGTAGAAAATCGAGGACGCAAGACGCAAAGTGATGTTTCTTCACTCAGTGAAACTCAAAATGAAGAAGCATCTCCCAGCAAAAAGCATGATAGCGATTCATCACCGAGTTCTTCAAACACTTCCGTCAAGCATATCAAAATCCATACAAGCCCAGGTGGCAGTGCTGAACAAAAAGTGTCATGTCAGCTTGTGCCGCAAGTTCCCAGTGACGGCACAAATACGCTGACTATCGGATCTCACTTGGCCATCGCCAACAGGTTGACGTCCACCTCTCAAGGTGTGACGAGGGAGTCTCAGCCAAAAGAGCTGAAAGTTCAGACACCGAGAGGCGTCCAGACCTGGGCTATAGTGCGCTCCAGCGGACGCACACAGACCTGGAAACTCCAGCACTTCGAGAAGGACCCTAACGTTCCTGGGGAGACTATCCACGCCGGGGCGACAGAGGTGAACGTGGTTACTCTTGATTCAGGAGAGCAGATCGTGACCCAAGCAATCTCTGGCGAGTCGGCCACGTATGTCATGCAGAGCATTGAGCACCAACCTACTGCATCTTCATCTAGTGCACCAAGGGTCGCAGATCAGGAAAAACCCAAGACGAGGTCCACCTCCTCTCCGGCGCGGGGCAGGAGTCAAGATCCAGCTGAATCTGTGAAAGTAGGTCGTTCAGACGCCAGCGGGTCAGCAGTCAGTGAATCGGTAAATCCCATCATACTCAGCAAACCACAGACTAGTAACTTAACTCTCAGTCAGCCAGGAACAGAGACTGTGACCCAGTCCCAGGCTTCCGGGGACGGGGAACAGACTCCAGTCAGTCAAAAGGAACAGGATGAGCAGGATGTCCAGGGATGGTTCTTGGCTCTCTTGGAGGCAGCTCAGTTGATGGAAAACCAGAGGACCCCTCAAGCTCTGGAAGATCAAAATCCCCCATCCAAATCTCCAGAGGTCTCCCAAACTCTGGAGGATGGTACAACTAAAACACCAGAGATTGCCAGTTCCACATCTCAAGAGGACATCCAACCCAAAGCTCCGGAGGTCTCCGAATCATTTGAGGTCAGTCATTCTGATCCAGAGATCACTAGATCCACAGCTCTTGAGGTACACCCGACCAAAGTTCCAGAGGTCTCTCAACCTCTGGAGGACATCCATCCCAAAGCCTCAGGGGTCACCGGTTCTAAAACTCTGGAAGAAGACCAAGGCCAAGCTCGAGAGGTCCTCCAAGCTCTGGAGGATTCAGGAGCAGGAGGCGATGCCCAACCAGAACAGCGGGCGTCACCAGAGTATAGATCACCCGCCCATAAAGAAGCGGGCAACGCGGAAAATCTCACTCATCTCGACAATAGTGTAGCGTCTGTATCCAAACATACTCGTTCAGCCTCGGAGACATCGAAAGAAACACCGGGCAGAACACCCCCTGATAAAAATGTGAAGTCAAGGAAAAGAGTGTATTTTTGGTCCCATGAAGAAGCGGCGGCTAAACGAGCCAAGAAAACCCCAGAAAATTCTAACGTCTCGGAAAAATCTGTCAACGAACTCTCATCCTCATCAGAAGTTGGGACATCCAGTAGGGTTGTTGCAATTAGGAATGAACTTGAAAAGAAGTCACCTTACCTAAGGAAAACTGGTAGTAGGGTAAGCAAAGTAACAATAACAAAGTTGGATAAGGGTAATCTTGAGAAAAGTGACACCAGTCTCGTTGATGCTGGGCATGCAACCAAGAGTGTAGCAATGGAAACCAATGATGACATAGCGATGAGGAATCTGCCTGTTACTAGCAGGAAGGGTAAAGGAAAGGGAAAAGTGAGTAGGAATCGAAAAGGCGTTTTATCAACATGCGACCAACCTCCCAGAGAGGCTAGACCTATGGAGGTCGAGGAAGAGGCAAAAAGTCACAAGGGGAAAAATACTCCAACAAGAACTGTTTGTGAAAGAAACGCAGATTTGGATGAATCTGTAGTGCTACCTGTATCCACTAATGCTCTCTGTGAAAAGTCCGCTCTAGAAGAAGAAAATCCTGAATCTGTAGGGATGTCTGAGGACAACCATCCTGATCCTGTTAGGATCCTGGACTGCATGACAGGTCTTTTCATAGATCCTAGCAGTGGTCCTGGCCAGGGTAGCGTCGATGTAAGTGTAATTCCCACACGCTCACTGTCGGAGGTCAAGGAGAAAGAAACATGGTCTACAGAGACTGCATCTCAGAAAAATTCTCTGGAATCGGCATCTGAAAAACGTCCTTTGGAGACTGCATCTGAAAAAGGATCTGTGAAGATTGCATCTGAAAAAGGTACTGTTGTGGCTGCATCTATAAAAGGTTCAGTGGAGACCACATTGAAAATAGGTTCAGTGGAGACTGCATCTAAAAAAGTTACTGTGGAGGTTGCATCTAAAAAAGGTTCAGTGGAGAACACATCTAAAAAGGGTTCTGAAGAGACTGCATCTGAAAAAGGTTTAGTGGACAGCGTATCTAAAAAGGTTCCTGTAGAGAGTGCATCTAAAAATGTTTCAGCAGAGATTGTATCTGAAAAAGGTTCAGTGGAGACTGCATTGAAAAAAGGAGCAACGGAAAGTGCATCTAAAATAGGTTCAGTGGAGACTGAAAAGGTTTCAGCAGAGAATGCATCTAAAAATGGTACTGTGGAGACAGCATCTAAAAAAGGTTCAGTGGAGACTGCATTGAAAAAAGGAGCAACGGAGAGTGCATCTGAAATAGGTTTAGTGGAGACTGCAACTGAAAAGGTTTTATCAGAGAGCACATCTAAAAATGGTACTGAGGACACTACTTCTATAAAGGGTTCAGTGGAGACTGCACCTAAAAAAGGTTCAGTGGAGACTGCATCTAAAAAAGGTTCAGTGGAGACTGCATCTAAAAAAGGTTCAGCAAAGATTGCATCTGAAAAGGGACCTTTTGGGACTGCATCTAAAAAAGGTTCAGCAATGAGTGTATCTGAAAAAGGCTCATCGGAGACTGCATCTAAAAAAGGTTCAGCGGAGACTGCATCTAAAAAAGGTTCAGCGGAGAGTGCACCTAAAAAAGGTTCAGTGGAGACTGCATCTAAAAAAGGTTCAGCAATGAGTGCATCTGAAAAAGGCTCATTGGAGACTGCATCTAAAAAAGGTTCAGCTGAGACTGCATCTATAAAAGGTTCAGTCGAGACTGCATCTAAAAAAGGTTCAGTGGAGAACACATCTAAAAAGTGTTCTGTAGAGACTACATCTGAAAAAGGTTCAGTGGCGGCTGTGTCTAAAAACGGTTCCGAGGAGACAGCATCTAAAAAGATTTCTGAAGAAACTGCATCTGAAAAAGGAGTCACATCTAAAAAAAGTGCAGAGGAGATGATAACTGAGGCAATGTACACCCAAGAGGAGAATGATGATATTGAATCAAATTCTGATCCTTATGATGTCCCATACGATGATGATGATGATGGTGATGATAACAATGAAGCTCTAGAGAACCCTCCTCTAGACACCCAAGGGAGTGACCCTCAAGGTGGCCCCCTACTTGGGAGTCCCAAAGAAACAACTATTGAACTGGAAGATGATCCTTCCCGGACAGACTCCTCGCCTAAGGAAGTGCAAGGAGTTGAAGAGTCACATTCAGTGGAAAAACCTGACGACACTGAAGGGCTCGATGGTCCCCTTCCCTTCAACATATATGATTATCAAGACAGGGTGACGGCTTATCACACCAGGAGTCGCTCCCAGAAATCGGGC
The DNA here is from genome assembly GCA_963942565.1 of Maea johnstoni. Lineage (NCBI taxonomy): Eukaryota > Metazoa > Annelida > Polychaeta > Spionida > Magelonidae > Maea > Maea johnstoni. The sequence continues at coordinate 11,451,827 of OZ012698.1, forward strand.
GAAGAAGCGTTGGACGCCAGCGTGATTCAGGTTTGGGACGTGGCTGACCAGACCCTTCGGAAAAACGTCTCCGTACCTCATGGGTTCAAGGTCGTGACCTTGAACTTGAGCGAGGACGAAAGCCAAATCGTCAATCTGGATAAGAGTGTGACCGATGTGAGTGATGTTGAGAAATCAACTCGGAGAGATTCTTCGGGTGATTTCTACATGCAGCCTAGTACTAGTAGGAGTACAAGAACGAGTGTTGGTAAAGGTAGGCTATCTCTACACGAGGATAATTCTAAGGGTGCAACAAGAACTGGTAAAACTGGAGGCAGTGTGACACCTCAATCCAAAGATAAGTTCAGTAGTACCGATTTGGGTAATAATTTGCAGGAAACAAATCGGAAAGTCAGTGTACGAAAAAGTAATGAGAACTCAAAGGGTAAGGTGAGAACTAAGAAAAAGGGTAAGAAGAAAAAGAAGGGAGAATTGTCGGAGAGGATAACTTCTTATGAGTATATCAATTCGCTCTTATCAGCGGATGCTAGTGACGAATGGACTGCCGGTAAAACTCCTGTCGGCAAGAAAAGTCACGCTACGGGCAAAGAGAGGAAAACCCCCGTAAGGGCCGCAGCCGTAAAGGCCCGAAACACGAACGCTAAAGGTGGGGGCCAGATTTTAAACGTTCCCGTGGTTCCTCCGCCTCCGCCCAAACCTATCGATGCCCAGGTGAAGAGTCAGACCCCTCCGAAAGTAAAACGCCCTTTGAAACCAGGCATAGATAGGAATAAGTACCGGCATCGGTGTACTTATTGCGGTAACCGATACCTGTATGTGTGCAAGTGCTTCAAGGAGCGTGCGGGTAAGTGTAAGTATTGTGGCAAGTACTTCTCAGCACCCGTAGATCTGTACCGGCACATGAGGATTCACACGGGTGAAAGACCCTACGCGTGTAGTATCTGCAATCGGACGTTCCGGCAGAAATCAGGACTTTCGGCGCATTCTTTGATCCACACAGGTGAGAAACCCTTCAAGTGTACCTGGTGTCCCAACAGCTACCGGCAGTTGACCCACCTGCAGATTCATATGCGCTTCATCCACACGGGGGAAAGACCCTTTAAGTGCGAGATCTGCAGCAAGGGCTTCGTCACGAAAAACAAGCTTAACGAACATGCCAAGGTGCACTTGGACAGCAGGCCCCGCCAGTGTAATATATGCGGGAAGGTCTGCGATCGGCACTCGAATCTCCTATCACACATGAAGGTGCACCAAAGAGAAAAGAAACCCTCAGAGAAGGAAAGCGGGAAAAAGACTACCTAAAGTGGATACTAGGGATTGGTACAGTCCAGGGTCTTAGCCAGGATTTTCAAAATGCCTGACCAAAACAGCAATTTTGATATTTCTGCACGTCCAGAATCAGCTACTTATCTACTTAAGATCCGTATACCAACTACATTGTATATCCTTTTGTGTCAAAAAGGGCAATTTATACTTCAGCCAAAACTGAAAATTTGTCATAGAAATCTTGGAACCTGTTTAAAAGTAAAGCTGGACGGATCCTGGCCAAGTCCATGTTGGTACCAGGTTGGTACCGATGCTCAATACAGTACCAAATAGCGATATCAAATAGGAAAAAGTATCATATCATTTAAAATCTGTTATACTGATTCTGCTTAACAATATGAAATTGACTCAATTGCTACCCGGACATTTCCACAAGAATGTACTTAGCTATTTATTAGGAAAGTATTTGAAGTTGACTGTGCAAAATCTGACAAAATTAAATCTCTGGGATGCAGGAAGTATCATTAATATAATTATTAAAATCATAAAGGAAATACATGTATTGATATTTTATCGTATTGAAAATTTTTTAAAGGTGCCAATCCCTAGTCAGTACACAGGTTTAGATCTTTATCATCTGAATCATACACATTGTCTGACACATAGAAAAATGAATCATACCAAGAAATCAATATTTTAATTAAAAAAAGACTGAAAGATGCTGTTCCATATGGATTTAATCCTTATGCTTCTACTGGTGGCTAATTTGGCCTTTAGAAAATGTCACAAAAAAAACGGAAATTGATCGAAACCCTGCCACATGGCAACTCGTCTGAGAGTACTCGGTGAGAGCTATCCAATGAATACCAACTTGACAGGGTTTAGATGATTTTCAAAAATCTTTGTGTCCTTGTACTTAGGACAAAAGTAGACTCAGCATTGAAAGGGTCAACATTTCTCTTAAAATATTTCTCTCTCTTGGTGTGCTAATTTTTATTATGGTCAGACTTTGTGTACACTCTAGATACTTACGGGTTATATGAAATCCAGTGAAACTTCTGAGATGTGAACGCTGGGTCTTAGCCAGGATTTAGAAACAGGGTGCCCAAAATTGCTTTTTGCAAAATTTTGTGGTGTCCCATTTTTCATGGGAGACCACAATATACTCAGATTACAACCATAAACAGGTATTTACTAACCTATTGAGATAAGGCATAATATCCTTTCACTATGTCATGGGATATAAATTTGGTCGAAAGAAATTTCAATTGTATGTTGGAAAATGATATTTAAGAAATTACTCACAAAAGATTTTGTGTTTTGCGCTGTGTTTGAGGATTTGGGTGTTACATTCTTAAATTTGAGTGTTAAATTCTACAAATTTAAGTTGCTGGGAGGCAGGAAGTACCGTTTAAAAAAAGGTTCAGTTCTCAAATTGTATTGTGAAAATTTCAAGATGCCAATCCCTACTAATGACGCTCAGACGCCCTGCTGGCTAAGAATATGTGTGAACACCTTATAACAAGGGAAATTAATTAACACCAGGTTGTTTTCACCTGACTGAGGTTTTCCGTTAAAACTTGTGCTGCTGTGGCCCTAAGTATAAAACTTTACGTAGTGCTTGCGAGGTGCTTGTGGTTAGGAATACAAAGGGAGAACAATGGACTCCAAACCACAAGCACATCGCAAGCAGAACATAAGAGCTTTATACTTAGGGCCCCTGGTGGCTAATTTGGCCAATACAAAATGATGCAAAAAAAACTATAAAATGACTGAAACCCTGGCACATGGGTACTCATCTGAAAGTACTCAGCGAGACTCGAATAAATACCAACATGACAGGGTTTTGACGGTTTTCGAAAATCTTTGCATGCTTGTACTTAGGACAGAAGTAGCTGAAGCATTGGGACGGTAAAGATGATTGGGTTTACCTGCGCAAGACAATCACCACCTGCAGTTAAAATTTCAACTTGTGATACCTGTATACTTGTGTCTACCATGTCAACAGAATTAGTTGACAACCTATTTTGTCAGAAATTAGAATTATATTTTTGTGCATAATATCACTTTTTCTGCTGACAATCTAGGCTTATTTATGGCCAACTGGTAGTTATTAATTGTAGATTTAATTAGATTACATGAGGATAACCACCACTTACCTTAATCTTTGTTCACCATTAGGTAGCTTGTAGGGTAATTTTTTTTGACTTGGTTTTTCCCCTATCCTGCTTTTATTTTGCTATTTAGCCTATACAAAGTATATATTGCCTGAAAGGTCTTCTTATGAGCAACACATTAATGATCACTAATGTTACCTCCCAGGAAATTCTTTTGGCTTGGTTTTTCCCCTATCCTGCTTTTATTTGGCTATTTAGCCTATACAAATTATATGTTGCCTGAATAGGTTTTTGACGTGAAACACATTAGTGATCACTAATGTTACCTCCCAGTAGGGTGTTAACTTTTTTGGGGTGGAAAACATCAATTTTACGTCAGAGACAAAGAAATTTCATAGATATGGAGAAAGGATCTATACGAAGGGAAGAGTATCATAGTTTTAGATATTTTTGCTCCATTCAAATTTTATGACCATTTCCTTAAGGATTTTTGTCGAAAATGAGAAAGAAGTGTATTTTTCAACTTCTAGATTTCATAACTTTGGAATCAAGTCAAGATTGAAAAAATGTGATACCCTTCCCTCCGAAATATTCTTAGCTACTCATATACCAAATTACAAGCAAATCCGCTAACATTTGATGACAAAATGCTTGTTTGAAGAGACCATGTTTTGTTGAAATTCATTAGGGCGAAACAAGCCAAAAACCTTTCCTGTCTGTGTGCTGGTCTATGGGAGGCTCTGAAATATTCACCCTATGGTCTGATAATGAAGATAATAGTGTAGGCTTAAAAAACTGCAAAAAAATCGAAATGACCCTATATTTACAAATTAACCCCATAAGCCACCTTAATTCTTATGGTGACTGTGTGTGCACTACATATGCTTATGGGTTATGTTGCTCAACTCCCTTGTGTTTATAGCAGCTCAACATGGCCTGGGTACTTTGGTTATGTGCAAGTATTTGAGGGAGAATTGTTCTTCTGAACTCGCAACAAAACAACTGTAGTAAAGGAAATTTATCCGAGGTGCAAATCGACCGAATTGGTGATTTTAGATTTTTCTGAGATTTTTTTTTCCCAAAAGCTAATATTGAAGGTTGATATTCTTATGACAGGAGTAATACTCTAAATGTATGGTTCAATATTTCCGACTCTCATTATACCGAAATGACCCAACTCGGAAAAGTTTGGCAGATTAAATTCCTATCCTATAGTATTTTCTTTTGGTTGCTCTGGCATGAAGGGGTAAATGGCCTGATAGGGGTACAATTGTCTCTTTAAGAAGGAAGGAATTGATATTTACGTCATTTTTAACGTCAAATCAACCAGCATTATGTAGAATTTGTTCATCTGAATCTCAAAATGAAATAGTGGCTGTACATACTACCAGGAACATACATATTTAGAGCTTTCCATTCTCCCTGATTCTATGATAAAGGTCTGTGATGTTTAAGGTGTGAGAAACCAACGCCTCAACTCAGGAAAGATATTGAGAACATTTGTTGATTGGAATCTGGTTATGGAAATCTACTGTGAAATAGGAACTGTAAATACTTCATGAAGCCTTGGGTGTAAGGAGCCTCAGCATTGTAAGGTTTAAGGCATGCCTGGGTTAAGTACTGTATATAGTGTTAGTATTGCAGCTGTTCAATTAATATGCACTTTGCGCAAACCTGTAGTCCGTATTTATTTAACTGCACCATTATTTGGACATGCGATCCCTATGCTTGTATCGTAGAACACGCTGACATTGGCTTGTCATTCAACATCAATATGCAAAGATTAAACTGCACATCAAAGATAGCTGCCTGCTGAGCACATTATTTTATAAAAAAATCAATTTTATAATAAAATCAATAGGGTATACAGTTAGTATTTACTTAAGTTTTGATTACAAAAAAAAACCTGACGTGTATATATGAATTGATATAAACCATCCGTACTCAAGAGCACACTATATTTTAGATTATACTAACTTGAGACAATTTTCCAGAATAAAAAAAATAGTAGTTTGAAGGAGAGTGCATATTTGCTTTGTTTAACCTTTTGGGGTGCCATTCCTCCAAGTTCCAGTTTTTTTGTTGATTTGAGAATTCTAGGAATGAGTGAATTCATGACTGGAATAGGACAAGCTGTGCCACATATTCGCACCTGCATTTTTCCTACTTCCTGTAAAGAATGTACTATTTCTGTGTGGTATTGCTTTGGATATTAAAGTGGTTTGTCCTCACTACTTTTGTCTTGGTAGTACTTCTTACTCAGATATTGTGAAGATGGTTATACTACTCATAATAAGCACATAGAAAACATTGCTCTTTTTTCCACAACTGCAAGAATTGTATGTATTATCCCCCAAAATATGCCAAATATATTAAAACTTAAATTTTGGCTGTCTTAAATTGAAGGAGAGTCTTAGATATAGCTTTAAGGAACAGCTCTCTCATAAATATTTTCCAATCATTACTACAGGCATGGATGGGTTAGATTTAGCACTATCTACTCCCAAATTATCCACAAATATGTAACAAATTGCCTATGTGGCATTAGTGTGTCCATTCTGTACCCTAGACTACCATCATAACAGATCGTAGAATTGTCTGGATCTTCGATACTTATGACTGTGACGTGGACATAAAGAAGGATTTTACAAAAAAATTGAAGGAGAGTTTTTGGTAGTGTTCTAGATAACATTTCTCCTTCAAATATTTTCCAAAATTGCCTTACCCGCAAGATTTCATCAAAGTTGTTAGGCGACTTTTGACCGCTGTGAGCATTGACTGGTTAAATGATATAGTGCTTTTCCCCCGTATGGCACCGAGTATGGGTATCATCTGCCATGCATTGAAATATCTTAACCCGTTAATGCTTAAGAGTAACTCTTTGATACTTATGACTGTAACTTGGACATAAAGAATGATCTAACAACAAATTTGAAGGAGAGTGGTTGGTAATGTTCTTGATAACATTTCTCCTTCAAATATTTTCCAGAATGTGGCTGTGCCTGCCAGTGTCTTAGCCAGGATTTAGAAACTGGGTGCCTAAGATTGGCAGTTGTAAGTATTTTGTACGTCCAAATTTTTAAGGAGGATCACAATATACTCGTATTACAACCATAAACATGTATTAATTCATCATAATAAGGCATGATATCATTAAACAATATCATGGAAATTATAAGATGAAAAAATTCAATTATAAGCTTGAGATTAAGATTTTTAGAAATTCCACACAAAAATATTTGGGTGTCCTGAGGGGTTCTTTTTAAGGGTTTGGGTGTCCAAAAAGGCACCCAGATGCCCTGCTGGCTAAGACCATGGTGCCTGCACTATTTCATCAAAATTGTTTAAGCTGATTTTGGCCGCCGGAGCAGTGATTGGTTAAACAATATAGTGCTTTTCCCCCATTTGATACCGGTTTTCAGTTTGACACCGAGTACAGGTATCGTCTGACATATAAGGAAATCTCTTAACCCATTAATGCTTAAGAGTAACTCTTGAAATTGTCGTTTGGATCTTTGCTCCTTCTGACGGTAACTTGGATATAAGAACAATCTTACAAAATTACCGTGGTTGGTAATGTTCTAGATAATATTTCTCCTAATATTTTTCAAAATTTGCCTTCCCCTTCAAGATGTCAACAAAATTGTTAGTCTGCTTCTGGCCGTTGTAAGCATAAATGGATGATATGATATAGTGCTTTTCCCCCATTTGATACCACTCTTTGGTTTGGCATTGAATACAGATACAGTCTGCCACTTATTGAATTATCTCAACCCTTTCATTGCTGGTTGCTAATTTGGTCAGCATGAAATGATGACATAAAGCTAAGATATGGCTGAAACCATGGCAATTGGGTAGTCAGTTGATAGTACTCAGTGAGAGCTTTCAAATGATTACCAACGTGGCAGGGTTTAGATGATTACTATATTTTTTGTGCAATGGACGAAAGTAACCTCTTCCGCAGAAGGGTTAACAACATTGCAATATTTTGAAAAAAAAAATCTTGAAAACCATAATTTATTGTTATTGGGTTGGGCAATGGATTTTCAAAGAATTTGCCTGCATTGACCTATTTGGTTAACCCATTCCTTGCCTGTGGCAGCCAAAATATGCCTGGCATTATTGGAGATACCCTTCTTGAGAGAGTATCTTTCAAGAAATATTTGTAGGGTAAATGTTTATCAGAACAAAATTAAAATTTATCCTTCAAATATTCCATTGCTCAATGCTTCATTCCAAAGTTATTTACGAAAGTATCAATTATCAATGATCCAGAAGACATTTTTCAAGGATGTCGCCAGGCATCACAGGGTTAAGTGTGAAGTTTTCCATGTATGCGCACACTCTTCAGATGCAGCTGCATCAATTTGGACTTTTGTTTTTTGTCACCTTTTCTGCCATTTTGCTGCTAAGCCACTAGGCAGTTGTAACTGATGGAGGAAACCAGAGTACCCAGCGAAAAACCACCGCCTAACCCCCAAGTCACCAGTTGGGTTAACCCTCTCATGGTTCTACTCGAAAAATGTCATCTAGATGCTGCAATTTTCAACCCATTAATGCTCACATCAGCCTGACAATTTTGATGGAATCTTTCAGCCAATAACATATTGTAGAATAGGAAATAATTCCGAGAAAGCAATTAATCCAAATTAACCGAATTAGAAAATCTTGGTGTAATAAAATTTGGATTAAAATCTGCTCCCCATCTGTGTTGATATATGAACTGACTGTTCCGTAAAATTAAATTTGGAAAGGTCTTTTTTGGTCAAATTTGGTATATTTGCACCCCGGATTTATTTATTATTCTACAGTATTCAAATGGCACTACAGGCATGAATGGAGTAAAAGTAGAGATAGTGTCAAAAGTGTCAAAATGTATCATACTGCCGCTTTCAGCTTTAACAAAACAAATAAGACATCTGGTAAAAATAAGGCACTTTATTGTTCAAGTTTGAGCTACCATAATATATACAAATATTCCCACACAGAAGTCAAAAGATAAAATACAGTTTTCGTAGAAAATATACACAGTTTATCATTTATGTCAGTAAGATAATATACAATTATTGCCATATATATCAAAGATATTTTTAAAATCTTGAAGTAGAAGATATACCCTGTTAACATGCATCTTTTCCTGGGATATTGTCTATACAACTGGTAGAAATAAACTGCACAGCAGTTTTTATCTGCGATATATCTAATAAAAATAGCATGCACTTCTTATACAGGTGATCACAAGCAAAAATGAATAAGTAATCAATGTAAAATTTGCATAATAAACACTTTCAGCAAGCATATTATATTTTCTAGAAATCTGTCTAGTTCATTCCAGTTGTGCTTTTGGTAAAGAGGCAAGTTTCCAACAAAAGCATATTTATGAAAAACCTATTTGAAGGCATCTACAGATTCTCCTTCAAATAGTTAGTGAATTTCTGTGCCCTTCATAAGATATTTTCAGAAGTACCATATGTTTGGACAACTACTTCTGCTGGGAGAAAGATCAGGCTTGGGTCTATGTAATCACCAAGTACATAATATTTTCAAGAAAAAGAAAGAAACTAGAAAACTAGAAAGATTGCTGCTTCACTAGCGAATAGAAAAATGAGTGATATTAAATGCTTCCTCTAGAAGAAAACAAAGCATTGATTTTCAATACAAATTCAATCACCATGAAAAATCACACTATATACAGGTGAACTTGGATATGACGGACTCAATGGGACCAGGAAAATTGGTCCGTCATATGCAAAATCCGTCGTATACATATGACGAATACTTGATATGCATCTGACTGGGACAAAGCATATCGTCCGTCATATGCAAGAATCCGTCATACAGTGGTCCGTCATATCCAAGTTCACCTGTACTGTGTTAATTTTGCAAATATAAAATAATTTGCTCTCATGCGCAGTTTAATTTTTGCGTACTGGTGTTAAATAACAAGCTATCATGTCAGCATGTTATCTCTACTAGCATATGGGATCAGATGATAAAATAATGGTGAGCAGTTTGAAAATGCAGACTCCAACTTGATGCGCCAAGTCCGCATTTAACTATCGCAATATTAACACAGTCTACAGTAGATATTTTACCCACTACTGTAATAACCCTCTTTACAATCGCACTCCATCCCTTTTAACATATCTCCCATCCAATCTGATGACTGTCAATCAAATTACATAATACAATAATCAAATTCAAGCACTCAGACGTTTCTATGTATAGTGAAAGCTCCTAATTTAGACTCCTCTTGAGTTGTGAACACTTACCCAGGTTCCAATATACAGGGTAATACAATTATCAATATATTTTTTATTAATTTTCCGATTAGACATGCTGCAATTTGATTTCATGCATTGAGAGAAAATCTTATAAATCTCCATGACAGATATTTCAAATTCATTTACCGTAATTTCGCGTGTATAAGACGCACCCATATATAAAACGCACCCCTTTTTCAGGCCTTTGAAATGATGTATAGACCTTAGCTTTGAGTATAGTGCGCACCCCCTTTTCGGATATATTGTTCAAAATTAACTACTCTTGATTAAAGCTAGAAAGCCAGTAAAACGCACTTCATTATGAGTGAAATGTGACATCAATGCGACATCAGTGCTGATCACTCTGTCTGTGCGTAATACCCATTGTCCTAGGGGTGATATTGATTGTAATCAATGCAATCCGACGGGGAGTGGTTCGGTAATAACAATTCGTAAATGCCGTGGCAAACTTCGGTGGGCTCTGTCCTGGCAGCATTATAATTGTAATTAGGCGATCCCCGAGTGGCCTAAGGACTCGATGTAAAACACCCAAGATCCCTAGCTTCATGTATAAGACGCACCCCCACGTTGAGTGTGAAAGTTTGTGTAAAAAAGTGCGTCTTATACACGCGAAATTACGGTATATGATTCTGTTAAGATTTTTAAAGTACATGTAATACTAAAATCAAAGATATGAATGACTGTGAAAGACAGTCGATGAGCAGTTGTAAGTTACTTGTGATCTATTTTTGTTACCTAAATCAAATTGATATGAAAGAAATTTTGATGTTTCGATATCTAAAAAGATTTTGATGTATATATATATATATATATATATCGATACAATCCAATTCAATGACAGCCACTTGTCCCAAGGTGAGTTCACATCTCAGAGGTTTCACTGAAGTGACAATATGACAAAATTGAGATCACATTTATTAGCCAATTATATAGCAGCCATCCGTATTAGCTTTGTTTGTAATGTGCACTACGTTGTGCAAAGTACTATATACAGCTTTAATTCTTTAATTTTGAGTGCTAAAAAATTTGCTCTACAGCCCTGCTGGATGGCATTTATGCTACTTTAAATGTGTGCGTTCAAGCACTTTAACGAAGCATATACAAAGCAGGATATTTATTTGAGGATGTTATTTTAGTGCAATCATGGGGAGGGCGAAAATTAAATGCCTGTAAAAAATACCAGTTATACAGTACATGAATATAATGCAAGCATACTTGTGATGTTTTTCTGGAAGCTTCTCGAGCCGACGAACAACATGAGGAAACTTAAGGGAAGCGCAAAAGTACGCCGTTTGGGGCGGGAAATTTAAAGACCGGATCGATAATTCAGGATTTTTACCGATCCGATTATCAGCACCTGAAATATGTCGATCCATCGATTTGCTCTTTAACGATAACCACCCTAGTGTAGACGAAACTTTTCACATAAACTGAACAAGATGGAGAATCTTGCTGTATTCCGAGTCTCGTTTATAGTGTTCATTTAGCTGGTGGAATGTGATGCGATCACCTTCTTCAAACTCCCAACATTTGAGCATGGTCTTATAAACTTTTTCCGAGCATCGATCTGGTCTTGGTAGTCTGTATCCTTGTTGGAGGTTCTCTATAACCTGTGAGCAAAAAAAAGAATATTTCTAGAGAACAATTCGTTAATCCTTCCAATGCTGAGCTACTTTCATCCAAAGCACAAGGACGCAAAGATTTTTGGAAACTATCTAAACCCTGCCTTGCTGGTATTCATTGGATAGCTCTTGCTGAGTACTCCCAGATGAGTACCCATTTGACAGGTTTTCAGTCATTTTATAAGTTTTTTGCATCATTTCGTTTTGTGTGAATTAGCCACCAGTAAAACGGGTAAATTGATACTGTTCATAAGCTTACTGTAGCATAGGAAATTAATCTGAGGTGCAAATTAACAGAACTTGTGATTTTGGTTTTCCCAAGATTTTCTATTCCAAAAAGCCAATATCGAAGGTTAATATTCTAATGAAAGGAATAGTACATCCAACTTTCATTATACCGAACTGACCTCACTCGGAAAAGTTCGGCAGAATAAACCACTCGGATTAATTTCCTACTCTACAGTATTTTTCTTGTCATTTTAAATTACAATTACTTTTAGAGACAGTGGCCGGATTATTTAAGATTATCTTTCAGATGAATGCTTTTTCTAAAAAATAAATAAAAGGAAATTGTGATTAAAAAAAATGTCTCAGCAAGTATTTCTAAATCATACTTTTTTCTAAGTTATCTTTTTTTAACCAATTCATGCCTGTAGCGCCCAAAACCGCTTGCCTTTTTTGCTGATGTCTCTCTGACAAATGCAATTTTTAGAGTATAATTAAAGGAGAAATATTTAACAATAATTTTTTTAAGTGCCAGAGGTTTTTCAAGATCTCCAGGCATGAATGGGGCAATTAAGGTAAAATGCTAGCATTTAGAGGCAGTCCTACTCAGAAGAAACTCAAATGAGTTTACTCACAAATGAAAAGAAAATGCACATACACTGCAAAGAATTTGAAATGTTGAAATTTTTGGTCAAACATCATTTCAGTTTTTAAGAATGTGACCTGGCAGACAAATTTACATAACAAGTATTGGATTAACATTATGTTGGGATGTTTAGTCAGACCCAAGGAGAAAAACAATTTTGATACAAATATGTTCACCAAAGTGGTCACTATTTATGTTGGAGGGAAATCTTTCCGCTTATCAATTATGCTAGGCAGCCCCTCCATTATCCAATACCGTAAATTTTCAGAAATTTGGACCACCCTAGCAATTTGGGCCACTATAATTATTTTGCAAAATAAGTAATGGGAAATCTGGGCAACCATGATCTATTGCCAGTTGCCATTTCACAAAATATGGATCTAGCTTTAAAAAATGCTGATATAAATTCTGGGTATTCTTAGAAAACATGGGCCACTCTGAACCCATAGGCCCAATTTCACTAAGCAGGTTTAAACCTGGTACTACGGAGACCCGAGTTCAAGTAGGGTACTAAGTAGGGTACTAAGTAGGGTACTAACTTTAGTCCGGTTTCGCTAAGAAGGTTTAAACCACTGGTCTAAGTCTGGTCACTAGTACGGTACTAAGTAGGGTACTAACTTTTCCGATTTCGCTAAGGTGGTTTAAGTTGGAGGACGAGTCTAAGTGTAGTAACAAGTGTGGTCACAACTAGACTAGGGTAGGGGGTGGTTTAGTTAAGCATTTTTTCTCTTAAAAAGGATATATTTAGTAAGGGAATGGTTTTTAAGTCAGGAAAAGTTTATGTTACAGAGAGGATATATGTTCTAAATGATTTCGAGCTGTTTGAATGGCTGTTGGTGAAAAATAGATAACTGAATATTTCTGACAATTCTGTATATAGCAGCTAGTGGTTCATGTCTTTTTGGCCACACTTAGACCAGGAAGGGTTTAATTCATTTTAAGTAAAGATTGATGCTATTTTATTAATGAATAGATATCAAGTATTAATGTGGGTGAAATGGCAGAACTACTAGATATAAAATTTTTCAATTCACTATTAATCTTTATTTCAAAAGAATTATGTATTTTGGTAGGAGACTGGTAATAGGTTGTCTTTTTACATATATGAAAATATTATCAGTTTATGTGATTATGTTATATTTTGCGACAAGTATTTTGCAGTCTTTATCCATTATTCTATTAGCTCTATGGCAAATCGCAGCATTTTCAAGATGCATGGAATAAAGACTATGTAAGGCTGAAAGGTTGTAAAAAGGTAGAATGAGGGAATCACTTGCCTGTTAACTACCCCAAATACATAAATGTAAATGAGTATATAAATGAATATATTTTGATTACAAACAATCCATTACAAAGCAGTATTTTGTCATTTATCTGTTCAAATAATTAAACTGAGAAGTTAATAATATTTCATACTTCTCAGATTACTCTTGATATTTTACTATCTGGAAAATGTTTTCTATAATATATAATGTCATCATATAGTTTCTAGTTTATGAGATTGAAATATGAAATATCCTATAATATATCCTGATGAACTATCTTTAAGATTTTCTTCCATTTGGTATCTAACTTCTCATATTAAGATGCATCAAATTATACACAACTTGGGTTTTCTCTTTAATTTTATCAAAACAGAAAGAAAAAATCAAGTATGCTTGCTTTCATCAGTAATGATTGCCAATATATAAGTTTACCTAATAGAAATTCTATAATTTAGAATCATATAATTTCTAGGTTGGATGAAGCAAAGTTCACGTGTGCTTGCTTTAGTCTTTTGTTTCAAAGGCTGCCTGTTACAAAAATAGCCAAGTGCGGTGAACCGCAGAAGTTGGACTGGTCTAACTGCACTTAGGCCCGTACTCCTAAAACCATACCCGTTACTTCTTAGCGAAACCGGATTCTGAAAGACCACTGGTCTACGAAGGACGAGTCTAAGTGTGGTAACTTCAAGACCAGTCCTCAGCACTTAACCCCGGTCTACATAGACCCGCTTAGTGAAATTGGGCCATAAAGATTTACAAGAATTACGGTACTTACCTCGACTCCTTTCCAGTCTCCGTAGGGCTGATCTCCATAGGTGTAGATTTCCCACAGAGTAACGCCATAACTCCACACATCTCCTGCATTAGAGAATCTCCCATACAGCACAGACTCCGGCGCTAACCTGTAAGACATATACAATATATCACACATCTCCTGCATTAGAGAATCTCCCATAGAGCACAGACTCGGGGGCTAACCTGTAAGACATATACAATATATCACACATCACCAGCATTAGAGAATCTCCCATACAGCACAGACTCGGGGGCTAACCTGTAAGACATATACAATATATCACACATCTCCTGCATTAGAGAATATACCATACAGCACAGACTCGGGGGCTAACCTGTAAGACATATACAATATATCACACATCTCCTGCATTAGAGAATCTTCCATACAGCACAGACTCGGGGGCTAACCTGTAAGACATATACAATATATCACACATCACCAGCATTAGAGAATCTTCCATACAGCACAGACTCGGGGGCTAACCTGTAAGACATATACAATATATCACACATCTCCTGCATTAGAGAATCTTCCATACAGCACAGACTCGGGGGCTAACCTGTAAGACATATACAATATATCACACATCTCCTGCATTAGAGAATCTTCCATACAGCACAGACTCGGGGGCTAACCTGTAAGACATATACAATATATCACACGTCACCAGCATTAGAGAATCTCCCATACAGCACAGACTCGGGCGCTAACCTGTAAGACATATACAATATATCACACATCACCAGCATTAGAGAATCTCCCATAGAGCACAGACTCAGGCGCTAACCTGTAAGACATATACAATATATCACACGTCACCAGCATTAGAGAATCTCCCATACAGCACAGACTCAGGGGCTAACCTGTAAGACATATACAATATATCACACATCACCAGCATTAGAGAATCTCCCATAGAGCACAGACTCAGGGGCTAACCTGTAAGACATATACAATATATCACACGTCACCAGCATTAGAGAATCTCCCATACAGCACAGACTCGGGCGCTAACCTGTAAGACGTATACAATATATCACACACCTCCTGCATTAGAGAATCTCCCATACAGCACAGACTCAGGCGCTAACCTGTAAGACATATACAATATATCACACACCTCCTGCATTAGAGAATCTCCCATACAGCACAGACTCGGGCGCTAACCTGTAAGACGTATACAATATATCACACATCACCAGCATTAGAGAATCTCCCATAGAGCACAGACTCAGGCGCTAACCTGTAAGACATATACAATATATCACACATCTCCTGCATTAGAGAATCTTCCATACAGCACAGACTCCGGGGCTAACCTGTAAGACATATACAATATATCACACGTCACCAGCATTAGAGAATCTCCCATACAGCACAGACTCAGGTGCTAACCTGTAAGACATATACAATATATCACACATCTCCTGCATTAGAGAATCTCCCATACAGCACAGACTCGGGGGCTAACCTGTAAGACATATACAATATATCACACATCACCAGCATTAGAGAATCTCCCATACAGCACAGACTCAGGCGCTAACCTGTAAGACATATACAATATATCACACATCTCCTGCATTAGAGAATCTCCCATACAGCACAGACTCGGGGGCTAACCTGTAAGACATATACAATATATCACACGTCACCAGCATTAGAGAATCTCCCATACAGCACAGACTCGGGGGCTAACCTGTAAGACGTATACAATATATCACACATCACCAGCATTAGAGAATCTCCCATAGAGCACAGACTCGGGGGCTAACCTGTAAGACGTATACAATATATCACACATCACCAGCATTAGAGAATCTCCCATACAGCACAGACTCGGGGGCTAACCTGTAAGACATATACAATATATCACACGTCACCAGCATTAGAGAATCTTCCATACAGCACAGACTCGGGCGCTAACCTGTAAGACATATACAATATATCACACGTCACCAGCATTAGAGAATCTCCCATACAGCACAGACTCAGGGGCTAACCTGTAAGACATATACAATATATCACACGTCACCAGCATTAGAGAATCTCCCATAGAGCACAGACTCGGGCGCTAACCTGTAAGACATATACAATATATCACACGTCACCAGCATTAGAGAATCTCCCATACAGCACAGACTCAGGCGCTAACCTGTAAGACATATACAATATATCATACATCACCAGCATTAGAGAATCTCCCATAGACAACAGACTCAGGCGCTAACCTGTAAGACATATACAATATATCACACGTCACCAGCATTAGAGAATCTCCCATAGAGCACAGACTCAGGGGCTAACCTGTAAGACATATACAATATATCACACATCTCCTGCATTAGAGAATCTCCCATACAGCACAGACTCGGGGGCTAACCTGTAAGACATATACAATATATCACACATCACCAGCATTAGAGAATCTCCCATACAGCACAGACTCGGGGCTAACCTGTAAGACATATACAATATATCACACATCACCAGCATTAGAGAATCTCCCATACAGCACAGACTCAGGCGCTAACCTGTAAGACATATACAATATATCACACGTCACCAGCATTAGAGAATCTCCCATACAGCACAGACTCGGGGGCTAACCTGTAAGACATATACAATATATCACACGTCACCAGCATTAGAGAATCTCCCATACAGCACAGACTCGGGGGCTAACCTGTAAGACATATACAATATATCACACGTCACCAGCATTAGAGAATCTCCCATACAGCACAGACTCAGGGGCTAACCTGTAAGACATATACAATATATCACACATCACCAGCATTAGAGAATCTCCCATACAGCACAGACTCGGGGGCTAACCTGTAAGACATATACAATATATCACACATCTCCTGCATTAGAGAATCTCCCATACAGCACAGACTCAGGGGCTAACCTGTAAGACATATACAATATATCACACGTCACCAGCATTAGAGAATCTCCCATAGAGCACAGACTCGGGCGCTAACCTGTAAGACATATACAATATATCACACGTGACCAGCATTAGAGAATCTCCCATACAGCACAGACTCCGGGGCTAACCTGTAAGATATATACAATATATCACACATCTCCTGCATTAGAGAATCTCCCATAGAGCACAGACTCGGGGGCTAACCTGTAATACATATACAATATATCACACATCACCAGCATTAGAGAATCTCCCATACAGCACAGACTCAGGCGCTAACCTGTAAGACATATACAATATATCACACGTCACCAGCATTAGAGAATCTTCCATACGGCACAGACTCAGGCGCTAACCTGTAAGACATATACAATATATCACACGTCACCTGCATTAGAGAATCCCTTACAGCACAGACTCAGGCGCTAACCTATAAGACATATAAAATATATCACACGTCACCAGCATTAGAGAATCTCCCATAGGGCACAGACTCGGGGGCTAACCTGTAAGACATATACAATATATCACACATCTCCAGCATTAGAGAATCTTCCATACAGCACAGACTCAGGCGCTAACCTATAAGACATATAAAATATATCACACGTCACCAGCATTAGAGAATCTCCCATAGGGCACAGACTCAGGCGCTAACCTGTAAGACATATACAATATATCACACATCTCCAGCATTAGAGAATCTCCCATACAGCACAGACTCAGGGGCTAACCTGTAAGACATATACAATATATCACACGTCACCAGCATTAGAGAATCTACCATACAGCACAGACTCAGGCGCTAACCTGTAAGACATATACAATATATCACACATCTCCAGCATTAGAGAATCTCCCATAGAGCACAGACTCAGGGGCTAACCTGTAAGACATATACAATATATCACACATCTCCTGCATTAGAGAATCTCCCATAGAGCACAGACTCGGGGGCTAACCTGTAAGACCAATACAATATATCACACGTCACCAGCATTAGAGAATCTCCCATAGAGCACAGACTCAGGCGCTAACCTGTAAGACATATACAATATATCACACATCACCAGCATTAGAGAATCTCCCATACAGCACAGACTCAGGCGCTAACCTGTAAGACATATACAATATATCACACATCACCAGCATTAGAGAATCTCCCATAGAGCACAGACTCAGGGGCTAACCTGTAAGACATATACAATATATCACACGTCTCCAGCATTAGAGAATCTCCCATACAGCACAGACTCAGGGGCTAACCTGTAAGACATATACAATATATCACACGTCTCCAGCATTAGAGAATCTCCCATACAGCACAGACTCAGGGGCTAACCTGTAAGACATATACAATATATCACACGTCTCCAGCATAAGAGAATCTCCCATACAGCACAGACTCGGGGGCTAACCTGTAAGACATATACAATATATCACACATCACCAGCATTAGAGAATCTCCCATACAGCACAGACTCAGGGGCTAACCTGTAAGACATATACAATATATCACACATCACCAGCATTAGAGAATCTCCCATACAGCACAGACTCAGGGGCTAACCTGTAAGACATATACAATATATCACACATCTCCTGCATTAGAGAATCTCCCATAGAGCACAGACTCAGGGGCTAACCTGTAAGTCATATACAATATATCACACGTCACCAGCATTAGAGAATCTCCCATACAGCACAGACTCGGGGGCTAACCTGTAAGACATATACAATATATCACACGTCACCAGCATTAGAGAATCTCCCATACAGCACAGACTCAGGCGCTAACCTGTAAGACATATACAATATATCACACGTCACCAGCATTAGAGAATCTCCCATACAGCACAGACTCGGGGGCTAACCTGTAAGTCATATACAATATATCACACGTCACCAGCATTAGAGAATCTCCCATACAGCACAGACTCAGGTGCTAACCTGTAAGACATATACAATATATCACACATCTCCTGCATTAGAGAATCTCCCATACAGCACAGACTCGGGGGCTAACCTGTAAGTCATATACAATATATCACACATCTCCTGCATTAGAGAATCTCCCATACAGCACAGACTCGGGGGCTAACCTGTAAGTCATATACAATATATCACACGTCACCAGCATTAGAGAATCTCCCATACAGCACAGACTCGGGGGCTAACCTGTAAGTCATATACAATATATCACACATCACCAGCATTAGAGAATCTCCCATACAGCACAGACTCAGGTGCTAACCTGTAAGACATATACAATATATCACACATCTCCTGCATTAGAGAATCTCCCATACAGCACAGACTCGGGGGCTAACCTGTAAGTCATATACAATATATCACACATCTCCTGCATTAGA
This sequence comes from Maea johnstoni, assembly GCA_963942565.1. Taxonomy (NCBI): domain Eukaryota; kingdom Metazoa; phylum Annelida; class Polychaeta; order Spionida; family Magelonidae; genus Maea; species Maea johnstoni. Next base: position 11,471,361 of record OZ012698.1, read on the forward strand.
GAATCTCCCATACAGCACAGACTCGGGGGCTAACCTGTAAGTCATATACAATATAATCACACTATTTGTCATATACTGGTATTGTATGGGTCATTTATTTTTATAAATGATTTAAAAGCCAAAAGCTAATAAAAAACCAACACCCCAAAAAATCAACTATAATATTTGTCTTTATCATTGACTTATTATTGAGTTATTTATAAAATGTATCATGAATCCAGACAATAAAATTCATCCTGTCCTTGCTTAGAGTTTCTCTAGAAATTGTCGTCTGGATCTATGATACTTGTGACAATAACTTTGGAACTAAGAATGATTTTATGAAATATTTGAGGGAGAGTTATTGGGAGTGTTCTAATGAAAGTTTCTCCATCAAATATTTTCCCACCTAGCTTGCAAATTCTGTCAACTTTCTCAGGACTGCCTTTGGTCGATGTGAGCACCAATAGGTTTGGGAGATGCAGACTGGTACTCAGTACATCGCTAATAATGTTTAACGAGAATGAAAATTATTGAATCACTTCAAATTATTCTTGATGATATTCTTAACGATGAAGTAGTAGTTAATATATCATTAAGATATTGTATCATTACGAAAATATCAATATCAGATCAGATCGCTTAACCCTTCCAATACTGAGATTACTTTTGCCCAAAGCACAAGGATGCAAAGATTTTTGAAAAACGTCTAAACCCTGTCATGTTGGCATTCATTGGACAGCTCTTGCTGAGCACTCTCAGATGAGTACCCATTTGCCATGGTTTCAGGCATTTTTCAGGTTTTTGCATCATCTTGTAATGTCCAAGTTAGTAACCAGCAGCATACGGGTTAAAAATTAACAGTACATATCCCTATATAGTCCATGAGCCAATTCTGAAATAGGCCTTATTTTTGGAGTTTTGCGTGCGGAGAGGTGGAGGAAGGTTTCTTGGTACCAAATGAAAGAGCAGCATCCCTCATTCAATTTTCTACTTGTTGGCAGCCTTATCTCTTGCACGTTAAGTTTGTACAGAGGCCTGAAGTTGTGTGTATCAAAAAGGGCAGATTTCAAAAATATAGGAAATTAATGGGGTAGGGGTAACAAAATCCACCATAAAATCTGAACTGAACAACTGACGGTAACCAATGACCCCTTGTTACATTTGCCAAAAATCAGGCTTTTGAATAAAACCAAGCAATATTTAGGAAAAAGATTGAAAAAGATATGAACTTACCACTTGATTGGCCATCGCCCTCCTGTAGTAGCCGTGTAAGAATCACTCGGTCCTACCGCTCGAGAAAGACCAAAGTCTGTGATTTTCACCTAAAATTTTGATAAAGGGAACTTTTAGGTGAGCATGCATTTATTTCAACAACCTAGTGAATAGAATTGGAATAGGGAATAAATATTTCTCACGGAAAGAATAAAGATCATTTTCAAGTTACACAACCCAGAGATGATAATGATAAAGGTCTTTTAGCTAAGCACGCATATCTTTCTACATCCAGGTGAACAGAATTAGAATATATAATATATTTTTTTTAAGGAAAGAATAAAGAACATTTTTAAGTTACCCAACCCAAGACTGATACTGATAAAGGGATCCTTTAGGTGAGTATACATATGTCTTAACATCCTAATGAATATAATTAAAATATATAATGAATATTTTTCAAGGAAAGAATAGTGATCATTTTCATGCATTTATTTCCACATCCTAGTGAATATAATTGTAATATATAATGAATAATTATGATTTTCAGTTTACCCCACCCACATATGATAATGATAAAGAAATCTTTGAAATGAATGACCATTCAATTATTTCAACATCCTAGTGATGAGGAGTATAGGATACATATTTCATAAGATAAAAAAAGATTTTCTCCGCTTATTCCCAAGGCAGAAAAATATACACCTCATGTCAAAAATGTTGTCTCTATACCTTGCACATTGTGGAACCCCTATCTCTCCCTTATGCTCATGTGCTCAAATACTTACGTGTGTTTTAGATGCTAGTAGTATATTTCTAGCAGCCAGGTCTCTATGTACATATTTCTTAGTTTCAAGGTACTCCATCCCAATGGCAATTTGTACAGACCAAACATACAGGTCTGTGCGCACATCTATTTTCTCTGGGTAGTCCAGCATGAAGTCCAGTAGTGCCCCCATCTCTACAAGTTCTTGCACCTGAAGGTCATGAAGCAAAAAAAAGACGCACAGAATTCTTTTAAATAATAATTGGCATTTTCTTAAAAGATTTTTCAATAAGGCAAAAATCATAATATTATACATTTATTCAGTTACATTATCACACTATATCATAATAATTTCTATATTGTTTAGATTTTACAGTACCTAGCTAGTTGAACAAGAGATGTCCTATATATCATTATTATCATTTTCATTATTATCATTATTATTATTATTATTATTATTATTATTATTATTATTATTATTATTATTATTATCATTGTTATAATAATTACTAATATCATTATCATCATCATCATTATCATTTTTATATAAAATAATAATAATACTAATAATAATACTAATAATAATACTAATAATAATACTAATAATAATACTAATAATAATACTAATACTAATACTAATAATAATACTAATAATAATAATAATAATGATAACAATAATAATAATAATAATAATGATAATAATAATAAAAAATAATAATAATAATAATGATAATAATAATAGTAGTAATAACAATAATAATAATAATAATTCAATAATAATAATAGTAAATACAAATACTACACACAAGTACATGTGTAATGATTATAGACATCACAATGTTGCTACTACCACTAACTTACCAGCATAATGGGAGGTCCGATGGACATACCAATGAATTTGACAATGTAAGGGTTTTTGAGTTTCATCATGACGCGAGCCTCCTGACAGAAGTCCTCCTCACTTTGAGACGGCATCTCACTGCTGTTCAGAGTCTTCACAGCAACAGACACCTATAGGAGAAGAAATCACAGATGGTAATATAGGGATAGGTACCTGAAGGGTCTTAGCTAGAATTTAGAAACTGGGTCCCCAAAATTGCAAATTGTAAAATTTTGGGGCGTCCTGTTTTTCAAGGGAGACCACAAGATACTCAGATTAAAACCATGATACATGTATTTACTTATTGAAATAAGGCTTAATTTTCTTTTTAAATATCATGGAGTTGTATTAGGGTAAAAAACTCAATTATATGTTTGAAAATGACATTTTCAGAAATTACTCAAAAATAATTTGGTTGTCCTGATGGGTGATTTTCAAGGGTTTGGGTGTCTATATGACACTCAGATGCCCTGCTGGCTAAGACTATGGGTACCAGTCCTCAATACAATACCAAATACCGATATTAAAAGGTGAAAAGTATTGTATGGCAAAAGGTTAGGTATTGTATTGAAGCTGCACTTATGACGATGCTAAATGTCATCCAATTAGGTTCCTGGGAGGCAGGCAGTATTGCTAAAAATATTGTGACTGTATTGTAACGTTAAGGAAATAACTACTAACTACTATGAAAATTGCCTGTGCTCAATATGAAATTGGCAAAAGATAAAAAAAAAAGGGTCTTATTACATTTATTCCTGATAGATTTGTCCAGATACCCTTCATGACGGAGCCAAATTCACCCTGCCCTATCTCATACACTGAAATAGAAAATATCAACATAAGTATATTCGAGTATACATACATGTATATGTATGGGTTCAAGTTAATGCACCATTTAAACTCTGATTTTTGAGAAGGAGTGGCTGATCCATTGTTACTAGTCAGAACATTTGGTGAATCATGGTATATGTACATCAGATAGGGTCTTAGCAAGGATTTAGACACAAAACTGGCAATTGTGAATGTTTGGGGAATCCTATTTTTCAAGAGAGAAAGAATTAATTGATATTACAGCCATAAACATGTATTTATTCATTGGAATTAGGTATTTAGTCCTTACAAAATGTCATGGGAATTAAATTGAGATGGAAAAACTTCAATTTTATGCTTGAAGTTGACATTTTAACAAATTACTCCCAAACATTTTTGGGTGCCCCGAGGGGTGAATTTTGAGGGTTTGGGTGTCCAAAAGACACCCAGGTGCCCTGCTAGCTAAAGCTATGATGAGATATACTACCCAGCAATAGGGGTAGACCTCATATTAAGAA
>OZ012698.1:11475728-11535728 GCA_963942565.1 Maea johnstoni
TTTACAACTGCCAATTTTAGGCACCCAGTTTCTAAATCCTGGCTAAGACACTGGATGGATGCCTCTAAGAACGAAACGATATGGTATGGCTTCAGTACCATTGAAACGGTACTGGTAGCAGTACTTAATTGCATTAATACCTTATAAATATATTATAAACTTTGTCATGAATAGTCATGTTAAGGATCTTGACAATCGATCCGTTATAAATGATAACTTCACCATGGTTAAGTATTCTTAAGAGTGCCTTTAAGGAATAGAGCAGTATGATATACAGGTGAAGTTGGATATGACAGACTCAATGGGATCAGGAAAATTGGTCCGTCATATGCAAAATCCGTTGTATACATATGACGAATACATGATATGCATCAGACTGGGACCAAGCATATCGTCCGTCATATGCAAAAATCCGTTGTACAGGGAGTGGTCCATCATATCCAAGTTCACCTGAAGTACTTTTTGGAATGAAACTGGTACCAGTTCCGGTACCCCTTAACCCATTCATACCCGTATCAGCCAAAACTGCTACTAGTCAAGTAGATCTCCAGGTATGAAAGGGTTAACAGTGTCCAACCCTACTCCCAAGTCCTGCTATCTCTGAGAGTGAGGTAATCTTCAAACAACAACTGAAAACACATCTGTTCAAAGATGGATATATCAAATGACTATATGGATACCAACACCTATCCATTGACAACGGAATGCAATGCACCTTTGAGAATGTTTACATGGAAAGGGCGCAAAATCAAATTACAATATACTTATTATCATTATTATTATTATTATTATTATTATTATTATTATTATTATTATTTTCATTATTATTATTATTATTATTATTATTATTATTATTATTATTATTATTATTATCATTATTATTATCATTATTATTATCATTATTATTATTATTATTATTATTATTATTATTATTATCATTATTATTATTATTATTATTATGATTATTATTTGCAAAACATTATTCGCTGAGCTGGGCAGGCTGCCCCTAAAGTTGACTTGCCCCGCCGGCACTTCCACTTATCCGCCACTCTGTTAAACAAAGGTGAGATTGGCCTTTGCTCAAAACATTACTTGCCCTGCGGGGCAAGTCAGGGTCTTCTTCAGCTTGCCCCATTGCCGTTTCTTGCCAAATTCACTTGCAACTTGCAACGGGGCAAAGTGGTTATGTTGCACCCTGTTATTATTATTATTATCAATATTATCATTATTATTATTATTATTGTTATTATTATTATTATTTTTATTATTATTATTATTATTATTATTATTATTATTATTATTATTATTATTATTGTTATTATTATTATTATTATTATTATTATCATTATTATTATTATTATTATTATTATTATTATTATTATCATTATCATCATTATTATTATCATTATTATTATCATTATTATCATTATTATCATTATTATCATTATTATTATTATTATTATTATCATTATCATTATTACTATTATTATTATTATTATTATTATTATTATTATTATTATTATTATTATCATTATCATTATTATTATTATTATTATTATTATTATTATTATTATTATTATCCCTGTGCTTACATTGACGCAGTCATCGTATCCGCGTCTTGCTGCCTCGTGAAGTGCCGATGCGCCACCAGAGGTCGCCTGTATGGTGGGATTGGCATTCCCCGTTGTCATAAGCAACTTGACGATCTTAGACTGGTTCCCAATACACGCCCTCTGAAAGATAAAAATAAAACAATTCAGGCTCCCGTAACAGCGTAGCCTAGCTAATTGGCACTACAGGGGTATCCAGCAGTCAAATTGTTGCACCGGCGTGCGACAGAAGCTACAAAACGTGCGACAGGCCAAATCCATCAAGAACTGCTATATCAAGTGGGAACTTTGATACAAGTTGGAACTTTGATTAATTAAAAAAAAAAAAAAAAAAAGAACTGCTATACCCGACAAACTACCAGACTGCTAGTAGAACCTTTTATGTATCCTCAAATGCATTATCTTTTATTATCTTTTTATTCTTCTTCGTTGAAGTCCATCATTTGAATGGTGTCCACTTTTATACCATAGAGGTCTCCATTTTTGATGTAGGCTGTTATCATAGTGCCAACTGATGAAAATGTGTGCACCATTTGTTGTTTTAAAGATGCTGTACATGCTCCAGGACTGGTCATCTGCGCTCCAGTACTTTTATTTATACTTGGACACCCCTGCACTTCTACGTTTTACCATATAATATATGTAAAACTATGCCTAGTAGTTTGACAGCTTGTTCAGTCAAGGAAATATAACCACCAATCATTTTGCGAAAGCAATGGGTGAGTTTACCAAATATTGTCATTAGCCCCTGAATGCTGCTGCTCTAAGATCTTTCCCCCCAAATCTGTTATTTTTCCCATGTATCTAAGAGATCGATAAATATTTCAGGTCCTCGGATTATTCCGAGGCTGACATTGCTAAATTTAACAAAAAAAGGTTGCTGGGAGGCAAGCAGTATCATTAAAAGTATCATGAAGATATCTTTTGTAAAGAAATAATCAATATTGTATCATACCATGAATTTTTGCTAATTCCAAATTTTAATACCGACCATAATATCTTGAAAATTTACAATTGACCCATGGACATGGAATATGCTAGCAATGCAAACGAAATTGAAAAAAATGGTTTTCAAATCATTGAATCCATTATATTAGTTCTGAAACTTATGTTGGTGCCCGCGTGCCAATCACTAATGATATGAAATGATATGATATTTGTGATTTCAATACTGACGTGTAATGCCGTGTAGCCATCTCCGTCTGGATGATTGGGAGATGCTCCCTTAGCCAGTAATAGCTTGACGATATCCACCAAACCCTGCTCACTCGCTTTATGGAGGACTGTCGCCCCTACAAACATCAACAATAACATCAACAACAACAACAACAATGGCAACACATACAACAACAATGGCAACATTGATAACAAAAACAACAAAAATAATTAAATCGACATCAACAAAAGAAATGACAACTTCTACAGAACACTGACACTAACGACGACAACAACAACAACAACAACAGTCACAAGGCTTGGCTGTAGATAAACTACTTACACAAAGGTTGCCGCTTTAGAAGATGTATGCGATAATAAAGATTATTTTGAATGTTTTCTTTAAATATAATGGCCTGAAAACGTAAAAACCAAGGCCTTCTGGTGGCTGAGTAGGTAATTCTTTCATAAAGGGTCATAAGAATTACGTCTGTGAGAAATTATTTTTCTTCTAGAAATTCTGGAATTTTAATATTTTTTAAATTTGCCCAAACAATCTATCAGCAATTCTGTAAGACCAAAAATCTAATTGGACTGGCCTTAGATATTAAAGAAGTGGAAAACTGTTGCTTAGGGCTAGACTTCATTATTTATGTAAAGCTTACCTTTTCCATCACGGCTGTCTATGTATTGATCTTTAGTTCCTTTGAGTATTTTTTCAACAATGTTGGTATTCCCTGCAAAAGAAATGCTCATTATATAGGGTATAAAAATGATAATACAATCATAGAATATTCAACATACCCAGTAGGGCTAGGAGCAGCTGAAATCTGCAAGCCTGACCTCAAAAAACTAAAATTATTTTTACTCACTTAACAAACAATTTATACTGTTTTAACCTGTTAATGCTTGCAGTGGCCAGCGACAGCTTGAACCTTTGGGGTAATCTTATTTTTAAAGCTTATTGTTAAAGCGTACTTATACCTCCATCATATTTGTACAATCTTTTCTTTCGTTATAGCCCTATATGCAATATGTGTGAAACCACGAATGACAGCAATGCACATATGCTATTATATTGCGAAAAATCAAGAAAACTCTGGTCAGATGTCGAAAGATGGATAAATTAAATTGGTGTGCAAAATTATATCTTAACTGCAAACAGCATCGTCACAGGTGATATCCATAAAAGCTGCCTAATTTCTAAAAGAATTCTATACGCCAAAGTAGCAATATATTCTGCGAAGTTGAAAAATTAGACACCAAATTTTTTCTGTTTCAAAAATTTATTGGGACAAGAGTATATACATGCAAAATACTTGGCAAATATTACAAACAGTATAGAAAAATTCGAGAAAGAATGGCACTTACTAGTAATTCAATGGTCTTAATATTATCCCATGTAACACATCTATTTCAGGAAAATCCTCCCAGATGTTCTAATGTTTTAGAATGGAGGTCACATTAACCTATATGTTTTTTTATTTATTGTAAGGATATTCATATGCGAGTATTCTCAAGAACACAGTAGTATGTATTAGTATGCGATGGCCATGGCTGGCATGTAATGAATAAAATAAAAATTCTATAAATTTAAAAAAAATCTTTCTTTATTCCAAGATTACTGTCAAAGGGATCATAAGGTCCAGGCAACAATATGTGAAGGAACTATTAAGCGTAATATATGTTCAACCATTCACGCCTGGAGATCTACTTGATAGATAAGTGTTATCCGAACATGCCATACTTTTGAAAATAACTTCAAAATGAAGAATTGATATGCAAACTATTTGCAGGAGAGTTGTCGATAAAGTTTCAACAAACAACTCTCCTTCAAATATTTTCCAACTGTTGCTTTTGTTAAAGGGATTTCCGCAAAATGTTTAGGTGGTTTTTTGCTGCCTGCAGGCATGAATGGGTTAATGGTTATTGACTGATTATTCATGATTTTCACAGAAATCAGAGTGTTAACCCTTATGATGCTGATGACTAATTTGGCTACTACAAAATGATGCAAAAAAAACTATCAAATGACTGAATCACTGGCACATGGGTACTCATCTGAGAGTTCTTGGCAAGAGCTATCCAAGGCCTAGAATAAAAATTGTATGTTTTCTGTAACGGTCCAAAATAAAATAGGGTAGGTAAGTCGGTAGAAAACATTTTGGATTATTTTTTCATCAAAAATGTGTGTTTATGCATATTTTGTGTTGATCGGGAGTTTCGAGGATAGAAAAAACCTTAGGGTAGGAAATTTTTCTGAGTAAAAACCTTTTAGGGTAGGACGTTACAGGAAACAAAAAACCTTTTTTAAGCTCAATGAATACCAACATGACAGGGTTTAGATGGTGTCCAAAAATCTTTGCAGTAGCCTCATCATTGGAAAGGTTAAAAAGTTGACCCACCTTCCTCCACGGCTCGATGCAGTATATTTGTTCGTCCACTTCCGGAGACGAGAGTGCGAGGCGGGAGCACGCCCACACAATGACGCCCAAGCCGGGTGGGCAGCCCATGGGAGCCTCGCTTGTAGTAGCCAATCAGAGAATCCAATCCTATACAATAGAAACAAGTCATTTCCATTAATGCCATTTTACAAAGGTTTACAAATATGACAAAAGAATTGTGTTTAATGGGAAGATTCCTACACAACATAAAGGAGTCATTTCAATTACTACCATTTAACATGGGTTTACGAATATGACAAAAGAATTGAGTTTAATGAGAATAATCCTACACAACAATATTATATTAAATGAGTCATATCCATAAATGCCATTTTACATGGGTTTACAGGTATGATAAAATAATTCAGTTAATGGGAAGAATTTTAATTTCTCCTGGATTATTTAAATCCAGATTTTCATGAATTTTCATCAATATTTCTTCAGGTGATAAAATAAATTCACCGGAAATGAAGGAAGAATATCGTACTAAGGATATATGTATATTTTTCAATTTACAAGTACATTTCTGCATACTGATAATTCAAATTCATTTATGCATTTGATAAATCTAAAATAATTCAATATAAACAGAAAAGGACCCAGTTCAGTTTCATGAAATATCTTAAGAGTAAGGAATTCCTTCAGGTTTCCTTAAAGACCAAGGTAATTTCCCATAATTTTATTCTTAGAGCATACCTGAACCTTAATGTTGAATAGGAAATCCTTAAGGGACATGAGGGTTTTCATCAAAGGTATATACCCTTACAGTGGATCTTAAGATATGATTTTCACTATTTAAAGGTAACCAATAACTCAAAATAACCCCTAGAATATTACGGAAAGAGTAAATTCAATATCTGCTTCTAAATACGAGAGGTATAGAAAAACAAAAATTTAAGGTATACATCAAGGATAGAATAAAGGGAAACTGTGGCCTCTTAAAGTAACCTTGAGGGATTCTTAAGATAATTGATGCAACTTGGCCCGGAACTTAAAACAACCACATCTAGCAATAGTATATCTATATGTCAATGTCTAGCATTACCATAATGATATTACAGCTGGGTAAAACTCACCACGAAACGAAGGTCCATTTTCAATATGAAAGTGGTTGCTATTCTTTTTGTTGCTGAGGATCTTGTACTCATGAATTTCTGCTTGGAAGGACAGCACAATGACGAAGTCCCCCTTTACACTGCTGCTCTCCCGCACCAAGAATAAGCCATCTTCTGTTTTTCCACCCACTGAAAATTAAAATAAATTTTAAATATTCAAAAAAATCCATAATTTAAAAAATAATTCAACCAATACAAAATTTTCTAAAAAGAAACTGGCACATGGGTACTCATCTTAGAGTATACAGCAATATAGCTATCCAATGAGTACCAACATGACAGGGTTTAGACGGTTTTCAAAAAGCTTTGCGTCCTTGTACTTTGGAAGAAAGTATAGCCTCAGCATTGGAAGGGTTAATATTGTGGCAGTCTAATAAATGCACACTTTGCACACCCCAGGAGTCCACAATTATTAAACTGGCACCATTATTTGGAAATCTATTACTGACTATTGGCTAAATACTAGTATTGTACAACATGCTGACATGATAGCTAGTCGTTCAACATCTTCATATAAAAATAAAACTGCGCATCAAAAACGGCAGCATTACTTCATAAGAGCAAAATTAATACAGTGTACAGTAATGAAATATAGTACCGCCTGCACACCACATAATGAGCCAGGGTCTGACACTTAGTTTTCAAGCTAGGGGCCCGAAAAGGTATTTTGATAACAATGAATGGTCAAAAACAGGATTTCTAGTTATTATACATATCATTTTGGGCCCCTAGCCTGAGAAATCTAGGGGCCACAGGAAAATCTAGGGGCATATGCCCCTGGGCCCCTTGAAAAGTCGAAACCTGCTGGGGAAAAAATATCCCCGAGTCATATTCAGTGCCGGCATTTAATTCCTGCACTAAATTTGTGGGCAGCCCAGGCATGATACACAACCGCAAGCCCGATCTCCACCTCGTTTCCTGGGCATCAGGGTGGGGCAACAGTAGTGATAATCCGATGATCGATTATAATCAAAAAGGTGTCGATTTCGATTAATAGATCCCAGAATTTGGCATCTATTATGATCGAAATAAACAGCAAAAAGGATGTGTTTTGACACGTTTTTCACCAAAAACAGCACCAGAAAATGCATGAAATGTTACTTACTTAGCGGTAGAGATAGCTAATAAGTGCTGCTGGGTTGAAAGCACGCGCAACCGATTATGATCGATCATCGATCGGATGTACCCAACCGATGATCGATCATGAAAATCCGAGCCGCTTCCTATCACTAGACAACAGATCCTTGACCCAATGACTGAACGTAGCTTTGACTCGCAAGCTACTTGGGTCATTGATGTGCTTGGCTTATTTTGTTGACTTGTGTTCCTTTAAATAATACTAGGCATTGGCAGACGCCCGGTCAACTGGTGCAGGAATTAAATGTCTGTACTGTATGAATAGGTCTATATACAAAAATACAACTGTTAACCCATGAATGTCATGATGGATAGTGACATCAAGCTTCAGTCTGTACATTAATAGCCCTAATTGTAAAAATTGTTTATACACGATTCTATGTGGTGCAAACAAAAATCCTTTAACCCACAAGCAGGGTCTTATCCAGCAGGGTGTCTACTATACTCTATGAGGCATCATTCGAACACCCAAACCCTTGAAAATCACACTCAAGACATCCAAATATTTTTATCATGAATTCCCTAAAAGGTCAATATTGAGAAAATGTATTGAAATGATCACTTTAACGTTCCTAAAAGGTATTTTACATTTTGTTTACGAGTAAAAAACAAACAACATATATTTTCTCAAAAGTTGTAATGAGTAGATACTAGTATCTCCCTTAAAATATAAGACACCCAAATGTTTTATGACACCCCATAGTTGGCCATACTACCTACACTACTACTACTGCTGTTACTATATATATATTATATATATGTATATATATATATATATATATATATATATATATATATATATATATATATATATATATATATATATATATATATATATATATAAATATTAATATATATTTATATATTTATATATATGTATTTGTATATATATATATATATATATATATATATATATATATATTATATATATATATATATATATATATATATATATATATATATATATATATATATATACACATATATATATATACATATATATATATATATATATATATATATATATATATATACATATATAAATATATATGGGCCATTCTACAGTATTAGGTACCCCAGGATGGAAAAACTAAAGTTTATAATATTCAAATAATAATCATGAATTATAAAACATAACCATCTAAGGTGTCAGGAAAACTGATTTTTTTCACTCATGGGTTGTGAAAAGTGACTTTTATTGGCATGTTTATTTCGAAAATGCATACATTTGAGACAGGACATGACATTTGATATTTTCATATAATTTCTAATTTTGATTACTTTTGTATGAATGATAGAATGTAACACCAAATATAAGTTGTTAGAAATATGGAAAACCTTGTTTGCTTATTTTCAAAAATTGATCAGCTTATCAAAATTTTGTTTCAAAATTGAAATGTCATGTCCCGGCTCATTTGATATGCAAAAGTTTATTTTTTTTCAACATTTTTTCATAGAAATTATTGTCATTTCATATCTTCTTATTACACACTACAAGCAATATCTCAATGAAATATCAATGCAATATCTGTTAGCAATAAAGAGAAAAATTAATTTGAAATTTGATCAAGGACATGACACACTGAGCCAGGATGTGACATATGATATGGGTACTGATGACGACAACTGAGAAGAGAGTCGTAAAGCTTGATTTGCATATATGATTGTTTCGAGCACATTCCCTTTGTTTCTTAATACAGTGATTGAATCTTATTCCCTCAAACTTAATTGAAGTGCTTCCTTTTATTCAAGGTAACTAATTACCTCTTGTCATATAAGGCCATGTTTTTTATTTGAAAATCAGTCCTGCACAAAGGTGCTGGAAAGTAAACATGCCCATTTCCAGAAAAGAACGCCTTGAATGCTTCAAAACATGAACTATCAGCCATCCCAATACCTGGCAGTTTCATATTGACAAAGTTTTCAACTAGAGTATTTCTTGGACAAGTGAAGTCCACAGAGGGGATTCAGGGGAATGACTTTGAAGTAACATTCCTACGTGCAAAAGATGATGAGCACAAAATTTTCAGTTTCCCAACTAAGGAGGACTGTTCCTGGATTGAAAGGAAAGAAATCCTGTCTGTTGTTGATGGTTGGGTGATGGACAAGCGCCAAAGGTATCTATTCAGTGCAAGTCTACCAGTAACTGAATAGTTTGTTTGGTGAATATAAGGATAAAAATGCTGAAATAAGCATCATTAATTAACATGTTGAGAATGGTTGAGGCTTATGAACTTGTCATAGGGGAAATTATTAGGAAATGGTGTTTATTGGAAATGATCATAAAAAGTTGTCAAAAACCCACTTAAAAATATCTAATTACTTTCAGTTTAGGAGTATTGTCCACACCTAGTGTAAAATATTGACATGGGATGTCCTCACAATAGTGTTAATAGCTTGATTACTCATTACTTAGTTTAAGGGTATGGACCACACCTAGTGTGAAGAGGTGACACTTGATTGCAATGATGTTGATAGATTAGTACAAATTACAAGAACTAATGGGCCCATCCTTGATCTAGGAGTTGCCATTTCTAATTAGAATTATCCTTGCGTCATTAGCAAGTCTGATCACTATCGTACTTGTGTTGTAATTGCAATGTACCTTGCATAAGATGATGTTATGTAAGATAGAGTAGATAGGTAGTTAAGTAAAGAACAGTTAAGAAGTAGGGTTTAGAAGTTAAGGGCTAGGTGGTTAGGAAAGGATACCCTATGCTGTAAGCCAGCTAGGATAATTATTACAATTTGTATTGCCTGTTGTGGAGTTATTCCCAACTTGATATGTTCTGATGAATAAAAATGTGATTATCTTTAGAATGAACTGTGACCTAGTCTTTTTCCTTTAATCCCAACACAATTTTGATGCTGCAAGGTCTTAAAGAGTATATGTATATATACATCAGTTATAAATGGTAAAATGAGTATCATATCAATGTAGAACCAATAGTCATGTCCTGACCCGTCGCATCCTGGCTTAGAGTTTGAAAAAATAATGGTCCAAAATCATTCAAGCCATAAAAGAATACAAATTAAAGCATACATATTTATAAAGTAAACACTTTGATATATTAAATGAAACAAGTTTATCAAAATTTGAGCAGCAAATAGAACAGAGTTTTGAAAGTGAAAACAAAAATGAAAAATCTCAAAATTTTCAGGTCATGTCCTGGCTTCAAATAAAATCCCATTTTTCACTATTTAAAATATTTCTTGTGAAGATCCTTTTTCATTTTTATGCTTAAGTACCCTATTCAACAGTATGCTATCCATTAATTGGGATGTTAGCATTATCATGATTTTTCAAATTTAAGTTTAAAGTTTCAAAATGTCATGTCCAGGCTAAATCGAATACTGTAGAATGGCCCATATATATATATATTATATATATATATATATATATATATATATATATATATATATATATATATATATATATATATATATATATATATATATATATATATATATATATATATATATATGTATATAGTGCCAGCGCACCATGGCAGGCCCCATCATTTGATTTATCTGGAGTCCCATGGAACATGATTCAGCAGTTATATATTCCTAAATATAGAGTGAACAGGATACCATTAGGCTCTGACAGGCAATTTAGCATTCTATTGAAAAGGAAGAGCCACACCTACTCTGCGTCACTAAATATATTTTGTACAAGTCAAGCAGACGGTATGTTTACAAACACGTCTATCTGTGTGTGTACGTGTATGTGTGTATATATATATATATATATATATATATATATATATATATATATATATATATATATATATATATATATATATATATATATATGTATATGTATATATATATATATATATATATATATATATATATATATATATATATATATATATATATAATTATATATATATATATATATATATATAATTATATACGTCTAACGGTATTACATATATGTACAAATATATATATATATATATATGTATATATATATATATATATATATATATATATATATATATATATATATATATATATATATATATATATATATATTTTATTACTATTATACATATATATAATTTTATAGTCATGTTTGTACGTATGTATGTGTGTATATATATATATAAAAAAATTATGTATAAAATGAATTGTAAGATTTCTTCCAAACTAAGCAAACAGGTGCGTATTTCTTAGTTAATAAATCCAATATATTTTCACATCTTAATTGTAACAGATCAAAGCTGTTGTTATTGCCAGCTAGTTCCTAACCTTTTATCTATGTCATCTTGCCAAATCTAATCACGAATCGTGAATCACAAAAAAGTCCCCTCCCTTTCCATATTTTTGTTTGCCTAATGAGCCAATACAAAGAACTATTCCGAATCTATTTCAGGGTCCTGTCATTCTCATGATTTATGAAAGCTCTTAGCTACTGGGTCATAGGCAAACACAATAACAACTGAAGCGTGAATAGGATTAAGAAAAAATCCACATTATGAGGCACATTACTATATGCATCATATACAAGGAGTAACCTTATGAAGTGACCTCTTTTTCCTTATTAATGCAAAGAGCTGCCCTCAGAAACACTGTATATGGTATCATCGGATATCTATGACCCTACAGGGGTCGCTATAAACTTTTGAGGGCACTTACCTGGCACAGAAAGTGACAGCAGAAACTTACTGATCCAGGGTGCAACATAGGTTCCAAAACATTACTTGCCAGGCGGGGCAAGCTGACCCTATATAAGGTTTACTTGTCCCTAAAGTTTACTTGTACTTGCCAAGCGGGCATGTTGGAAGTATTTCTGAGTTATATATTTGTATTTTTTTTTATTTATCTCAATAATCATATTTTAAAAGTTTTTTTATATCAAGAAAAATTGAGAAAGAAAGGAAAAAAATGTTCGACCAGATTTTAACTCCTGCGCAACGTTGCCGATCAGGTCCGCCTATAGCTAATAAAAGTACCTCTAGCTGAAAATAAACAAATTCAGCTTCACTTACATAATTAATTGGATAAGTATATGTATATAAATCACTTTTAGGTGTAAGTCTGGTAAGTTGGGTAATGCTGAATGTTGAGCCCACAGGTAAGCATGAATTCACAAAGAAATGAAGGAGAGTTGTGAGTTTCTGATCATTTCTCATTCAACCTTCTTTTTTTAAACTCCAATGCTAAGGCTACTTTTCATCCAAAGCACAAAGATGCACAGATTTTTTATAACCATCTAAATCCTGTCAAGTTGGTATTCATTTGATAGCTCTCGCTGAGTAGTGTCAGATGAGTACCCATGTGTCAGGGTTTCAGTCATTTTTCAGCTATTTTTGCATCATTTTGTATTTAAGGCAAAATTAGCCACCACCAGCGTTAAGGGTTAAAGAAAAATATTCTGGTCACACAAATATTATCATTATATATTCAGGGCCTCTTGGGGCACTATAATTATAAAGGGGTTGCCAAGACAAGCACTCCCTGTGCCTTTACTGGGTTCAACAACAGCCCCAGGGCCGGTCTTGACCCTTTCACGTCCGTAGTGCCCAAACGTGCCTAAAAGGGTAATATCTTTGGGAAACTATTTTTATTATCATTCAGAAAATACCATGACTAAATTTATGCTTGACATGAGATCTTCTTGACAAGTGTCTGCTGGAATAAATATGCCTTGAAAGCTATCATTGGAATCTGCAAGCACAAATACTCAAAATATTTGTTGGTCGGGTTCGGATCAACATTGTATGAAAAATATTTGGATATGGTCCAAATGGGGTCATAGGCAAACACAGTTCACCAACTAAAAGCGGTAAGTGCCAGTGGAAATTACTGACCCAAAGAAAAGTGTACATACCGTAAAAGAATGTTAATACTATCATTTTATACTGAGGGCATTTTGGGACGCTTTAGTTATAAAGGAGTTGTCGATAAGACAAGCACCCCTTGTGCCCTGACTGGGATCAAGAAAAGGCCCAGCGCTGGTCTTAACCCGCCTATGCCCAAAGTGCCTAATTTGGCAATATCTTTGTTAGAGCTGCACTCACCACTCACAAACTCGAGTGGCTCGAGCACTAGGACAGGCGAGCCGAGCTCGAGCTGAAGTCGTCTACTCGCAACTCGTCTATGTTTGGAACAAAAAACGTAACACAGAACATCTAACACAAACTTTCTTATTACTGCTTATCGCTGTCATATTTTGTTTACAATCACCAATGTATAAAGGCGGTGTTGAGCGTTATACTGACCTTTGTACCGCTCTATAGAAAGCAATATGTATTCTTCTATGCAGGCACACTTTAAAATGAATTAACCATGCAAATGTCAGCAATTCTCCATCAGGAAATAATTCTTTCTTAATTGGTGGGCTATTTATTTTTAAAACTGCGCATCCACGAGCTCATGAGTCAAAATGGTGGTGAGCTCATGAGTTGATCTCCCTCTGTGAGTGCAGCTCTAATCTTTGTCAAACTATTTTTATAATTATTCAGAAAATATTATAACTACATTTATGTGTGGTTGGAGGTCTCCCTGGCAAGTGTCTACTGGAATATATATGCTTTGAAAGCTATCACTGGAATCAAGCACAAGTTCTCAAAATATTTGTTGGTCAGGTTCGGATCAATATTGCTTGGCATAACAGATAGCCCCATAGTCATGACTATCTAATCACAGAAAAATGGCAAAACCTCTAAAATTTGAGTTACCCAACATATCCAAGATCAGTGGGCGCCGCCATGTTGGGTAACTTCCATTAATCAGGAAATTATCCAACAAATTTGGCAAAGTAACTTGAAAAAAGGTCAAATAAATATCTCGCCCATTCTCACATGCCTTTCTTCGTCAGATTGACAAAGAAAAATATGAATATTATTTGTTTATTTTCTACAGAAGTGTAGGTAAACAATGTTTTGCAATCTTGAGACCGATGTTGCAGCCGGCCGGGTGCCATTTCATTGAGCACTACCGCATTTCTTTATGTTCGAGACCGCATTTCTTTATATTCTCGACCGTGTTATCTCTGACATCTTTCACTCAATAAAATTCATATTAAGATTTATAAGATGTCAGGGATAACAAATATCTTCTTTTTTTCAAAATAATAAAGTTAAAGTGATAAAAATGAACCTGATATATAGAAATAACCTGAAGTTTAAAAATAAAATTCTTATTGTCTTTATGTCAAGATTAAACAAGGTAATTGTTATCAAATTGGCAGGGCAATCTGAAAGCCTGGCGGGATTATCTGATCTTGGGTTCAACTTGCCCCGCCTGTCTACCTGGGTTGCCCGGTTACTGTCGAGCCCTGTATTGTATCATAAATATTTGGATCTGGTCCAAATATTTCATATACAATGCTCTACTCGGGAAAATGTGACTAAATAATCAGGACTAATCTGAGTGCAAATAGTCAAGGCTATTTTGAGTTATTATACATAATACAGGTGCAGATAGGTTTACTAGGTCAGATACACCTTCCCCAGCCATGGTGTGAATTAGCTTATCATATGTACAAAAAGATATCAGTGTAATGATTTTTCTTTAAATTTGCATGTTTTGACCTATTAATCCCCTAATATTACAAAGAAAAATTATCAGGCAGTTACTGGCTACTGTCGGCATAAATGTCATTTCTTATGCATTTAAGCATGTCCTGAGCTTACAAATAGGGCAAGTAATATTGTCTTAAATAGGGAACTTTAGTAGTAGTATGATTATGATTACCGTATTACCCCGCATACAACACGCACCCCATAGATAATACGCACCCACTCCCCAAGTCCCTTTCCCAAATGTAGAATACAATTCCCCGTTAATAACACGCAGGCGGAGATGGGGAGTGTGGAGTGTCCGGTCAAGTACTTGACCCTTGTACCGTAACCCACGTTGCCTCTTGAATTAGAGGCTTACAGTGTTTATAGTGCTCAGAGTCACTGTACAGGTGATACCAATTACCAGTACGAGTAGTCTATTTTCAAACATGAGCTGGTACAAATAGGCATTTAAGATATAGGGTATCAGAATAGCAATCATCATAACATCGTCATGGTGACAGGACAATAGACAATAGGAACCCACTAAAGATAGATGTTCGCTACCATGCACGCCCCGCACCCATAGCATCGATGTAAAAAAGTTTTGTTTATGTACCCGTTGATAACACGCACCCCCTCCTTGACATAGGTGTTGTGGTGTATAAAAGTGCGTGTTGTATGCGGGGTAATACGGTATCATCATTATCATCATTACTATTATCATTATTATTATTATTATCATTATTATTATTATTATTATTATTATAACTACTATTATTATTATTACTATTATTACTATTATTATTATTACTATTATTACTATTATTATTATTTTTATTATTATTATTATTATTATTGTTATTGTTATCATTATCACTATTATCATCATTATTATTATCATAATTATTATTTTTATTATTATTATTATTATTATTATTATTATTATTATTGTTATTATCATTAATTTTTTCATTATTATTATTATTACTATTATTATCATAATATTATTATTTTTTTTAATTCATTATTATTATTATTATTATTATTATTATTATTATTATTATTATCATTATTATTATTATTATTATTATTATTATTTTTATTATTATTAATATTATTATTATTATTATTAATATTATTATTATTATTATCATTTTTAATGTTATTATTATTATTATTATTATTATTATTAGGTCAGCCAAGAATATATCTTTCTTCTCCTTCATAAGGCTGAATAAGCAATATTTCCTTTATTTTTAATCTATGCATTTTGGGGAATTTGCCAAAGAAAAATTTGAAATATCATATTTTATTCAGCCTTATGAAGGAGAAGAAAGATATATTCTTGGCTGACCTAATAATGATAATAATAATAATAATAATAATGATAATAATAAGTAAGGAAAGGCATTCATAGAATTGATATAAATACAGGTCCAGAAGGTCATGGATCACCGCAAGTTTTGTTGGTCACTATGCAACGATCAGTTTAGATATGATCATCAGGTAAACACTATTCTATCATTCTTTCTAGCAATAATAAAGACCTAGATCAATCAATGGGTGGTATTAATAAATTGAGTTTACTGAAAAATCTTATAGACATAATTGGTCATGCTTTCCAAAACATTCCTTCAAGTCAAACAGGTTTTGTTTTGTTGCACAAATGGTGCGATAGTTTCCTCCACCAATAGTCATCTGGATCTTTAATACTTTTGACAATAACTTTGGAATTGGCAATAATTTTACAAAATATTTCAAGGAAAGTTGTCGGTAATGTCCTGATTAACATTCCTCCTTCAAATATGTTTCTATTTGTGTTTTTGCCTGCAATATTTCATTAAAATTGTCAGGCTGTTTTGGCTGCTGTGAGTATCAATGGGTTAATTATGAACTAAACTCCAGGAATTCGAACCCCAGCAATTGACCATCAGCTATAAATAAGGTTGAACCTTGATAATTAGAGCACCAACACATGCCTTAATTTTGTAGCAATTCGAACCCCAGGAAAATTGACCAGTCCAACTATAAGACTTGATTTGATGAAAGGACATGGAATTCATGGATGATTTACGATCATTTCTTGTTTGACTTTCCATTACGGTGCTATTGTTTGCTAATCACCCATTTCCTGCCAGATCAGATACCGAGCAGGAAGTTGGTAGTTAGGGAACAATACCATTCTGGATGAAGAGTCAAATGAAAGACAACAATAAATCAACCCTGAATATAGTAAATATGTTAGCATTCACAGTTAGAAGTTGCCCCGTTCCCTAACTCATCAAAAAGTAGATTCTAACACAAACCTATTATCTAAGATGAATAAAAGAATGGTTATGTAGCGAGAGACCAATTACTATATGCGCTATAGTGAAGACCTGGCTATCCCAGGGGTCTCGAATCTTGTCTCAGTGTGACGTCACTTGGAGACAAAGACCAATGAGGGAAAACTTGCGCACCATCATGCGCAGAATGCAACTTTTGGGCTATTCGCGGCAGTCAACTTGTTCAGGGAGACCTTTTTTACAATTTCAAATTGCACACATGTGCAACAGGGTTTTTATTTCCCAAGACATTCATTTTCACAGTGTTACAAATAGTATCATGTATTCAATTGAGGAAATTGTAATTTACATTTCTGTTCACATATCTGGATTGTAGCATCTTGTTCAATGTTGTATTTTATGGAAGTAATATAATAAAACAATATAATAAAACAGGTTGGATGACTATAACACCGTAATATAACAGCTCCCATTTATTCTATTGTCATTTTTGAGATCTGTAATGAAGCTGTCCCATCTATTTTCAAAACCTAATAGATTGCCAACCGCTAATTCTTTTGTTTTGAGTGTACTGAGGTTTTTTAGTAGGCATCTTTTAACGTCTGTAATATGCATTTTTGTTCCTGTTTTCCTTTTGAAATAAATCACATCTTTGACACTAGTAATTATGGTATTTGTGATCAAACTGTTTTTTGTGCCACCAAAGATTTTTTCACTATCAGAGATAATGAAATGGTTGTCATATATACTCCTCACCCATTTTATAGTTTCTTGCCATAGAGTTTTCGAATTTGTACATTCTAGATAAATGTGTTCTATGGTTTCTGGACTTTCTTTACAGTATAGGCAATGATCAAAATCTGTTATGTTCATTTTTTTTAATAACCTGTTTGTTATTGTTCTTCTATGTAACAATTTATACTGAATAAACTGTTGATATACCGATGGGGCTGATTTTTTTGCCATTTCAAAGGATAGATTTAACCTTTTTACATTAAAGTCTTCATTCATAGCCTCACCCCACTTCTCACTTAGGTCAACCAATTGTAATGAATCTCTTTTAAGGGAATTGTAGTAAACGTTCTTGTTTCCTTTGTTTCCAATTTCAAGACAATGTAATACATATGGCAGTTGGGGTGAAACATGTATATTCTCCATATTTTGATTAAGAAGTAAGTTTTGAATTCTTTTCTTAAGGCTTAGGTGAAGTAGGAAATCACACTTAATTTTCCACTTTTGAAAAATCTCTTCAATACTCCAAATATTTCCCTGATTATCTAATATGTCACCGATTGTTGTAATACATTTGTTTACCCAAGTATACCTTTTCTCAGGAATCAGCTGTGAGTTGTACCAAATTGGAGTTGCCAATAAAGATTCTTTACCATGAAAAGTTTGTTGCATGTTTATCAAAATAAGTGCTTTAATTGTATCCCTCCAGAATACATTTTTAACTGTATTCAATAGTTGTTGTTGATATATATCCCCATACATATAGACACCTTCTAATTTGTATATGTGGGGTATAGAGACCCAATCTCCTGTTGATTTATAAATCCTTTTAAACCATGACGCTTTCATTGTAGCATCGACATGCCTAATATTTGGGTATTGCAACCCACCATCTGCAATCGTTTTTTCCAAAATCTGTTTTTTAAATTTTGGTGGTTTTCCATTCCATAAAAATAATTCAAATAATGATTCTATTTTGATAAAAAGAGTCTCAGTTGGACTTGGCAGGGACAGCAGGATATGAATTATTTTAGAAATAAGCAGACTTTTAATGATGAGAATTTTGCCAATTAGGGTTAAGTTACGTGTTTGCCAAATTCTAATTTGTTTGTTCATTTCCAAAATTTTCGGTTCAATATTTAAATTTGTGATATTTTCTAAATCTGTCATGTCATATGTGATACCTAAGGATGTAAAGGTATCTGTCCAAATCAATTTCAAGTCTGGACATAGAGTATCACTGCTGTCCCTGTTCTTTCCGAATTTTACTACTTTTGTTTTGTCAACATTTATTTTTAATCCAGAAATTAAGTGAAATTCCTCGAGAATATCCATACACAAACGTAGGTTTCTCTCACTGTGAAATAAAAAAAGGTTTGTATCATCAGCAAACTGTGATATTCTGTGTTCTTTCCCTTTTATCTTATATCCTTTAAGTTGTTTATGGGTTCTGACAGACACACCCAGGAGCTCCACAGCCAACACAAAGATGTAAGGGGATATTGGATCCCCTTGTCTACATCCTCTACCAAGCCTTATGAGATCTGATGAATGTCCGTTCTGCACAATTTTGGAAAAGGAATTTTTTTGCAAACTTTTAATAATTTGGATGGTTTTTTCACTGAAATTAAATAATTTTAAAATTTTGCTGATAAAGTCCCATGAAATTGAATCGAAGGCTTTTTCGAAATCGACAAGTATAAGGAGGCCATCTGTATTTTCAAATTTTGATTCATTTAAAATATCTAAAGTTAGTCTGGTATTTTCACCTATGAATCTATTCATTACAAAACCAGTTTGAGAATCTCCTATCAATTTTGGCAAGTATTTTTTAATCCTATTGGCCCAGATTCCAGAATAAAATTTATAAATTGAGTTTAAAAGTGTAATGGGACGCCAATTTTTTAATTTATTACGAAGTTTATCTCCTTTGGGAATACATGTAATGATTCCCATTAGATGATTTTGACTAATGTTTGTTTCATTTAAGAAAAAATTCATAAGGCTCAGTAAGAGAATCCCTAATTTTGACCACAGTGACCTATAGAACTCGTTAGTGTATCCGTCAGGACCTGGACTTTTGTTTAACCCACTACCAAACACAATGCCTTTTAGCTCATCTTCAGAAATTTGA
Organism: Maea johnstoni; assembly: GCA_963942565.1. NCBI lineage: Eukaryota > Metazoa > Annelida > Polychaeta > Spionida > Magelonidae > Maea > Maea johnstoni. Next base: position 11,495,858 of record OZ012698.1, read on the forward strand.
TTGTCAAGAGACATTTTCTCTATTTCGTTTAGTTTGTTAAAATAGGATGGAAATTCTGCTAACTCCGAATTTTCAATCGGCTTGATCAACTTAAAGTTGTATAGGGATTGATAGAACCTTCTCATTTCTTCTAAGATATCCTGGGGTTCAGTGATTTTTGTGCCATCATCAAGCAATAACTCCTTAATGTTTTTTGAAATAAAGTTATAATTCTCTAGATTGAGGAAATTTTTATTTGGTTTTTCACCCTCTATGTGTTCTTTAATCCGTGATCTGACGAAGGATCCTTTTAATTTAAAATCTCTCAAATCCTCCAGTTCTATTTTCATATTTTGGAGATCTTCTTCCAAATTTTCGTCAGTAATGTCTAAGTTATATAAATCGTTCATTTCTTCTATGTTTTTGATTAACATCTGTTCTCTATTGCATCTTTCCCTTTTTTTTTTTGCCGCATGTGAAATGAAAATCCCCCTCAAGTGTGACAAAAGAACTTCCCAAAAAACATCAATGTTGGTCATCAGAGAAATTTCATGTATAAAGTAAAGCTTAACAAATTCAGGGTTATATGGCGTGCAGGCGTGCACTTCAACCATTAGGAGAATCCCTTCTTCAATTGTTTTCATTAATTTCGTATCTGCTAATAGCTCAGAATTTAACTTCCAAATTCCTTTTCCACGATTGGATTTGTCCAAATAAATTTTTAACCCAATTTTGCAATGATCAGATCTATATTTAAATGATATATAACAATCTGATAAAATATCTAAAATTGTTGTGGATATTAAAAAATAATCTAGTCTCGCTGCTTTGACTGGACTGGGTTTAAACCAAGTGTATTTCTTTTTGTCTGGGTATTTAAGTCTCCATGCATCTATCAGTCCATATTTCTCAATAAATTCCAATAGTACTTTTGAGGATTTTGGGTTATTGTGTTTAAGGTAATTATGAGTGTCTTTTTGTTGGTCGAGTACCAGATTCCAGTCTCCGCAGAGGACCCAATTTCTGATAAAATTTTGCTCTAATAGATTCAAAACCGTTATAAGAAATTCTGGTTTATCATAATTTTGTCCATATATATTCAGCATTAAAAATCTTGCAATACCCGGAAGTTCGATGTCGCATAAAATATATCTCCCTCCCTTGTCTTTTATCACATTGTGAAGTTTATATTCGAAGTTATTGTTGATGATGGTTATGACCCCTAATGCCTGTCGTTGTACACCTGCAATTATAAATTTACAATTCCAAATTTTCTTCAGAAATGGCAGGTCGGCATGTGTTAAATGAGTTTCTTGAAGATGGACAATATTAATGTTCCTAGATCTAAAGTCATCCAATATATCCATTTTCTTCTTTTGGTCCCTCAATCCCCTACAATTCAGTGATTCTATTGTTAGACTACTCATGAGTTACTTTGAGTAAAACTTGTAAGATAGCAATAACATTGTGTTCGGCAGTTGGGTCAAACTTTAAGAGTTTTTTCACACAGAATACCATTTTAGTTTGCATCCAATTAAATACAAGCATGAATGTATGACTGAATGTCATTGTGAATTTTATAGTATATGTTCAGCCTGGTTTACAGACTACAAAAAAAAAAAAAAAAACTAACAATAGTATCAGTAATAGAAAAGAAAAAATAATAAAAAAACACACTAGGCTTTTTAAGTATAAGTATCTGGTGTCTTTCCAGAATAGTGTCACACTTAAAATGTTATTGGAATACTTCAAAGTTCCAAAATGGCAACTTTAGATTCAGTATTATACCAAGTATTTCCCCAGTAGTCCAATGTACGATTCAATGTCACAATAAACAGCAGAAATATATCTCTTGTTGGCTGTTATCTCTGTCAGTATCACAATATCACATTAACTCACAATTCAATTCAATATTCAACCAAGAAAAAACCACAATATAGACCTGGGTATTCCTTTCAGGCAAAGTCACAAGTAATCCCACACTCTTTTCCACTTAGCACCTTTTTATGGGTTTGGATGATTTTTTGGGTTCCAAATATTATACCAGGTTTCCCAATATCACCGCTCAATTAACCCAATTATATCAAAGTTATCACTAGCCCGTATCTCACAATCTCAATATCAATTATCACAGTTGTATCACAATTATCACTAGCCAGTATCTCACAAACTCAATATACCAACATTAGACCAGAAAACAAAAAATAAACAATCTTATTGGCTGTTGTCAATGGCGATCACTATCCCAAAACCACAAAACAATTGTCACAATCTCAACCAAAGAAAAAACCAATTTCCCTGATGAATGTTGTCTCTGTCAACTTCAATAGGGTTTTTCAAATATTACCAGAGTATTGCAATATACACAGTCACAATAGTTTAACAATCACTATTTCCAATTGGCACACTTCTAAAGATTGGATATGTTGTGTTTCAATTGTTACACTAGATCCCAATAACACAACTCACTATCACAATATCACACTATGTAGTGTCTCCTAGTCTCACTAAATACCAGTTATCACAACCCAGTCTCAAATGACCGAAATTAAACTAGAGAACTGACTAGCCTATCTCCTGCTCGGAGAGTGCTGTGTAGATCACAACCCAATATCACAATGCCCACAGTAGCTATCTCCTGCTCAGAGTATGCTATGTTTACCGAATTATCAAAGATTATCACAAAAAAATATCACAACTCAGTATCACAATGCCCCAACAGTAGCTATCTCCTGCTCGGAGTGTGCTATGAATTATCAAAAAAACAATCAATTTTTAAGAAAAAGTAAAAGTGAAAGATTATAAGAAGCTGGTACTGTTTTATCCTGTTACCTACCAGGATAAGGTGCAATTCCTTAAACCAATTTTAGATATGGAGTCAGTGAATTTCTGTACTCCACTCTCTTTATTGGTGATCCCCGATCAATAAACTTTACTAGTTTTACTAGTTTACAAGGAAAATTATTGTCAAGTTGTTACAGTTTTGTTTGGTTTTTTATGTGACCTAGTTTCCCTTTTTCAGAACTAGAGCCTATCCCCATCCTGAGATATTTTCTTCCTGATAGTGTTATTTACCCTTTTGCGGACTGGCAAGACTACTTCACTACTCTTTCATAGTAGTTTCTTTGGTGTTTACCCTTTTGCTGGCTGACAAGACTACTCCTCTACCATCTCAAAGTTTTTTTTTGTTTTTTTTGTTGTTGTTTTTTTTTTTTTTAAATATACAAAGTTGTGAGATCCTCAAGTGTTATATGCCCAAATGGTGGTCATAGAGTTTTAGAGAGAGTGTTATTGTCTACAGTAATGGTTCACTTGCTTATATAAATTAAATAAATTCTGGAAGTTTTATTTTACCACATTTGGTTAAGAAGTAGATATTTATAAGACTATTTCCATTTCTGGAACTTGAGAAATATAAGGAGCCTTAATTTATATAGATTCAAAAAATCCTGAAGATTTTTTTACCACATTTGATTAAGAAGTGAATATTTGTGAAACTATTTCCATTTCAGGTACTTGAGAAATATAAGGAGCCTTAAATCCAGGTGGTTTTTAACCAATGCTGGGCAAACTAACATCCATGGTTACATTGACCTTTAAGGGCAAAAATTATGAATAGTAATTATAGGATGAGAAGTACAATATACCCATACGCCACAATATACTGAACCAAGGCGAGGAACTTAGTCAATCAGCCTGTATTGTTTTATAGTGTTAAAACCAGCTGGGCCAGAGTAACCTTTTTCAATTTTCCTCGAACCCAAAAATTCTTTGCATGAAATAATTCAAGAGTATGATTTTGTCAATGTTTGGACCATGTATTAGGATCATATATATGTATTTTAAATACTATGCCATATAATATGTTGGACAATTATGACAGTCATGTTTACTTTAACCTCTAGGAGCAAAAATTTTGTATAGTAAGAATGGATGAGAAGTAAAATATCCCCATACTCCACAATATACTGAACCAGCTATGCCAGAGTTACCTTTTTCAATTTTCCTTGAACCCAAAAGATTTTTACATGAAATAATTCAAATAATTTTGTATGGTAAAAATAGGATGAGAAGTATAATATCACCATACTCCACTCTATACAGAACCAGCTATGTCGAATAGAGTAACCTTTTTCAAATTTCCTTGAACCCAAAATATTTTATATGAAGTAATTCAAAAAATTTTGTATGATGTTGTCAATGTTTGGAGTATGTAGTAAGACCATGTCTAGGTACTTTGAACCTCATGCCATACAAGATGCAGGACCAATTAGACAATCCTGGTTACTTTACCCTCTAAGAGAAAACTTTTTGTATAACAAGAATAGTATGAGAAGTGAAATATCCCCTACTCCACACTATACTGGACCATGGCAGGGAACTTAGTCAATCTGCATAAGTTATTTTTGGTATTAAGACTAGCTAAGCATCAAGAACCTTTTTCAAGTTTCATTGAACACAATAAATATTTACATGGAATAGTTCAAGAGTAAAATTTTGTCACTGTTTAAAACCTGTAGTAGGACCATGTATTGGTATTTTGAACACCTTGCCATATAATAAGGATAGATTTTTGTCCCTATTTGGAGACTGTAGTTGGATCATACATAGATATTTTGAAAACCATACCATTTAGTACTTATATTAAACCTTTTAAACAGGATGGGCAAATTTGAATACTATGCCTTTTAAACAGAATGGACAAATTTGAATACTATGCCATATAAAAGTAGATATCTCTGTCCTTATTTGGAGCCTGTAGTAAGATCATTTATAGATATTTTTGAAAAACCATACCATTTAGTACATGTATTAAACATTTTAAACAGGATGGGCAAATAGAGCAATTCATAATACATTTGTACACTGATAAAGAGTATTTGTCCCTAGTACATCCAATTATATATCATCCTAGCCTGTGTATTTTAATGTCACAGCCACTAAAAGCAGCTACCAGGATTAATTACAATTTAGAAGGAGAAATGGCCCTGTGTGCCCAAACTATTTTGAAATTACATTTACAACATATTTTCAATCTTGTCTGTTTCTTGCTCTTGATGTTCCTATTTTTCAAGTTTTTAGAAGAACTCGAATTTGCTTCTTTAAAGTCACACTCACCACCTGTTCCTTCTTGTTCTTTTGGTAGGTCACTTTGCAGTTCTATAGGAGAGTCTTGTCAGCCATCATTAAGGTTGTTATTTTTAAGCTTGGTTATCATCTAAGTCGTGGGATTTCTGTTGAGAGTTGTCTTCACCATTGCTGCTCGTTGTGTTTGGTTCCGGCAAAGCGATTTCCTTCCCCGACGATGATTCACCATTTTCCTCGATGTGTACCATTGGCAAAGCTCCCAGATGTGCTATTTCCCGTCCCATAGCAGCCGCGTCTTCTGCCGATAGTTGGGCGTCTTCCTCGATGATTTCTCCTACCCGTACCATCATTTCCGTGAGTTTGTTGGTCAAGATGGCGAAGGATCCTGAATCCGGATTTGGCCAGTTTACGGAATTGATGATCTTGTAGAGGGGTTCTTGTTCTGCCATACTTCCCGAACCCAGGACGACCTCCGCGTTATTCTCCATTTCTCGCCAAATTGGAAGTAGATCTACTATTGTGCCTAGTAGTACCCGGCGACGTTTGGCTCTTGGTTCACGATGTTGTTCCATGTAGGCAAGGCAGGCTTTCCCCATCGTTTCGTGTGTAGATTGAAGTTTGCGCTGGTAGTCGTCGTTAATCGCCCTGAAGTCCGCAAGGTTTTTCGCCATTGGTGCTGCCATTTCCATGTTTAGTTGTGTGCGCAATAGTATGGTTGGAGGGTGGTTTAAAAGCCACTTTCTATCCTGGTCCGAGATGTCTGCCATGTGCGCTTCTTGAATTTTCTAGCCACTTTTCAAATCGAGGCGCGCTGGGTTGCTTTAAATTGAACGAACGTTTTGGCGACGTTCAAACGTTGATTTACCGGTACGGCATATAAAGGTTTACAAAGGCATTAATCAAACGACTATACCTCTCTAAACTCATATTTTAGTTCAAATTGCCATTTTGTGTTTAAAGCAAAGACGATCGCTTCCATTGTTCAGGGAGACCTGCTGGTTGTGTTTACTTAAGTGTTCAAAGTTGGAAATTGCCACGCCCCCAATAAAGAGCAACTCAATAAACAAATACATTCTCACAAAAAACTATCATTTAGGATGACTTGCCTTGCCTCCTTTATTTCATATAAATCCAACAAAGCATGTACATAGAGAAAAACTACTGTGCAAAGGCTGACTTCAGTTATCAAAATCACTGTGCCAAACGATCAAGCCCACCCACTGGTTGTTCGGTGTAAGAATGTCGATCATCAGATCAGCAACCAGCAAATCCCATTACTGTGAGATAACATATCAAAAGGTAGACTTGCTACAAGTCTGTGATATCTGGCTCTTTTACTGATCTGACCTGAGTTGATTTCATTCCAGGTTTAGTTCTGAATAGGGTTGCATACTGGTACTCGGGTACCAAAAGGAACCGCGATTCATTTCGAAAAGTACTGGTAATTTACTATTTCATTGAGAACCGGTACTGAAAGGCACCGTTTCGTTTTTGAGAACCGTTTCGTTTCAGAAAAAAAAAGTCATTACTTACCTTGTAGGACACCCAATTTATTTTGAGAGTAATTTTTTGAAATTGTCAATTTCATGCCTATAATTAGATTTAGTCCAATTGCAATTTACTTAGCAGAGGCATATTTATCTGTCTGCACCCCAGAATATATATATTCAATAGAACAATGCCTGGTTGGTCAAATGATTAAAATTGATGAAGAATAAGGCTGTTAAAGGGGGACTAAAGTGAATTATGGGTACATGCAGTAATTTGGAAAGAACAGAGTGACCCATTTCTTAGGAAATGTTCAGTCAGGGATTTCCTTTAATCAGTATATCGGGAGCTATTTGTTTGTCTGATTGTTTGGAAACCGTATGCGTTACCGCATTTGTACCGCTGAGTGGAGGCCCTATTGGGAGTTCCCTTCCCTCCCAGGCCACTTGTCACCCCCGGGCTTTTGACTCCCCAAGTGTTCCCTATCACCAACACTATTTGTCATGCATCCTCTATCTAGTCTGTTCCTAGCCTAGATTTCTAGGCTGTCATATGTATTTTTCTGTTATGTTTTTTTTCTGTTACCAAACACCAAATAGTATAGGTAGCCACAGTGGTCAATTTAGTTTACATTTATCTCACCAGGATTCAGTTTGATTATGACAAAACGGATAGAGATAGGAGGAGCAGGTGGTGCCATCTATCTACCAAACCTGGTACCACACCACAGTGCTTGGTCAACACATAAGGGAAAGTGAACATTACAGGGACTAGGAGCCTAGTCTAGTCTGTTCCCTGAATCCTGCCAGGGTCTCAGCCAGGATTTCAAAACTGGGTGCCCAAAATTGCCAATTGTAACATCTTTGGTTATCATATTTTTCAGGATAGCATAATATACTCAGATTACAACCATAAACATGTAATTACTCATTGAATTAAGGTATTATCTCTGTATACAATGTCATGGGATTCAAACAATTCAATTATATGTTTAAAAATGACATGTTAAGAAATTACTAACAAATGTGGATGTCCTGAGGGGTGATTTTTGAGCGTTTGAGTGTCCGAATGATGCCAAGGTACCCTGCCGGCTTAGACAATGTCCCCTGTCCTCCAGACTTACACATGCACATATCCTACCAAGCATCTGGTTTGTAATCCCCCCCCCCCCCTTCCCGTCATATACACGTACATGCATGCATAATTATAACCACCCCACATGTATGCAACCCTCAACTCTTAAAACTCCACATGTATATAAAACTGATTTAACTTGTTAAGTTGTTATTTCCAGCAAATCAATGTTACTATACTAACTTCATATCAGGTGTCAAATCAGGGAGGGGGCTTATCTGGGATCTGACATCAAGAGAGTACTGCTCATATCAGGAGAGTTTACAGGTATGAACTTAAACCAATATATATGGTTTAAGTTCATACCTGTCATATATATATATATATATCCAACAAATCAGTGTAACTACATAAACTAACTTCATACCAGTTGTCAAATCAGAAAAGTGGCTTATTTAGGATCTGACATCAGGAGAGTACTGCTCATATCAGGAGAGCTGAGAGGTATGAACTTAAACCAATACATATGGTTTAAGTTCATACCTGTCATATATATTTCCAACAAATCAGTGTAACTACATGTACTAACTTCATACCAGTTGTCAGATCAGAAAAGGGGCTTATTTAGGATCTGATATCAGGAGAGTATGTACTGCTCATATCAGGAGAGTTGACTTTTACAGGTATGAACTCAAACCAATAAATAGGGTTTCAGAACAATTAGCAGATGTCACTTAAGGACAATGGAAAAGAAACCTATATCAGGAGTGTCAAGAGATTTGACAGGTGTGAACTTAAACCAAAAAATATTGTTTTGAGCAATTAGCAGATGTCACTTAAAGCTTAGATGAATAAACACAAGTGGATTGACATTCGTGCTTAAGGACAAGGGTAAAGAAACCTACCCCTTTTAATCAATGTCTTTGCTGTGGTCCTCGATATATCCGAATGGAACCACTTTTTATCCGCTGTCTCTCGATATTCAGTTTCATCGTCTTCCCTCTGTAACTCCTGAAGGGTGTGTTTTTGAAGTAAATCGATCAACTTTTTGCTGCTACTCCTTCGATTAATCCTGACAGAACTGTGACCTGAAGAAGGACTACGCCCGGCTGCGGCTGCCGACATGTCTGATGCACATCTCACCTTCTACGTGAAGTGCAGTTTGGCTGAAAAGTGGGCGAGTTCACGAAAGAGTATTCAAGTTGCCTCTCCACATCACATGCTCTACTTCCTGCTTCCTTATAGACTGGGGCCAGTTCACCGCCGGTGTCACGATGACGATGTAGGGGCCGCCACCAGTCTATTTTCTTTGGGATTCCCCATAAGTCACGTGATATGTCACCGCTAGGGAATTTTTGTCTATAACGAATACTAACAAATGTAAGAAAATATAAGCATGATTTCAAAAGAAGCGAATTGACATAATTCATTATGTATTTTGAATCCAATTAAATAATTTGTATTGAAAAATACCCATGATGCATCAGTAATTAAAATGGCTGACGATATGGAAGTAGATCGTGAACAAGCACAGAAAGTGGACAAAATGTTCACTCTGAAAAAGTGGAATGCAGTTGCTATGTGGAGTTGGGATGTTGAATGTGATACTTGTGCCATCTGTCGAGTTCAAGTCATGGGTAGGTCTCTCTCTCTCTCTCTCTCTCTCTCTCTCTCTCTCTCTCTCTCTCTCTCTCTCTCTCTCTCTCTCTCTCTCTCTCTCTCTCTCTCTCTCTCTCTCTCTCTCTCTCTGCATACAAACTGGATGTTTATTTTGAGAATTACTGACAAAAGTCACCATTTTCACCCATTTTTCTTCAAGAGAAACCTAGTCCTAGGTCATCTTAATCTTTTCAAATGAATTTTTTAAAATATTGTTTTGTTTGTACTTTGTAGAATCAAATTGGTAAAAATTGGTACAATTGTATTTCTAAAGGAAACTTTCTATTGTGATCGCAGAGTGTTATGGCGAGTAGCCTTGGTAGGGTCGCTAGGCAGCACACACGGCAGTCATGGGACTCAAGATAGCATTTACCCTCTACTCATCTGTGGCTTAGCCACTTACGCATCCAGCGTGTCATTTGGACACCAGACAGTTTGGACACCCAAAAGTTTAGGTCAGGATTTGCTGATGATGACAATTTTAGAAGATAGTGTGTGCAGTGTCACTCCTACAATACAAACAAAGCAGTTACTCACATAAAAAAAGGCAAAATCTGCAGATTTATATGGTTTATTTCATTAAATATTAGGAAATGAACTTAGAACCACACTTTGGACACCCAAAAGTCTATGAAACCTTCGTTTGGACACCTTGTTTCCAAATCCTGGCTAAGACCATGCGACTCATACTTACTAAAATGACCTTTCTTTGCAGATGCCTGTTTAAGATGCCAGTCTGAGAACAAGCAAGAGGATTGTGTGGGTACGTACATGTTCAGAACTGGTCTCACAGCTGACCCTATTATCTAGTATGTGCAGTTTGAAACAGAGAGCAGCGTTTAACCCTTCTATGCTGGCAGCAGTTCTGAAATCTAATAGCTCTAATTAATATGTTAAAAATAACATATATATATTTGGAAAAAATAACGTTCAATTTCATTTGATTAGAATAATACCAACAGCTTTTCTTTAAATATTATGAAATCTTTTAAGTTGTAGACTCTTACTTTCTTACTTAACAGTTTAAAAATAGTTCTTAAGAACTAATTTTGTGAAATCTGAGAAAAGCATTTTGATCAAATGTAAGTCACCAAACTAACACCTTTCAAAATTTGGAAATGGTCTCCCTTTCAAAAGTGGCTATTTATACCTTCTTTATATACACACAGTATGCATATATAGGGGCATTTCAGCAAAAAAGTGAAGTGGCTTGTTGAATTTCAAAAGCCTTAAATCATGATTTAGATATTTGAACATAAAAGTAGACATTTTAAACCTTCTAGAACAACTTTGATTTTTTTTTCTGACTTATTTAGTTAGCGAGATATAGCAAATTGAACTTTGAAAAACTCTTTTGTGGGTTCTACACGGGACATTTGATAATATTGAATTTTTTCTTCAATTTTGATTTTATCCATCAGGAACTTCCATGAATGCATCACAATTGCCTTCATTACATTGTCTCCACTTTTTTTGTAAATAAAATATTAATCAAATGAGTGATTTATGCATGTCAAAATTGTCATTGTCCCGTGTAGAACTTTTTTACATATAAAAGTTTATTTTTCTTGAAATCTAGAAGACCTATCACTGATCCTTTTGGAATTCTCTCCCTACACATAGAAAGAGATATTTTGACATGTTCCTCTTATATTTCTTGTAAATGGAAGTCTTTAAAATATGAACCTTAAAAAAAGTTCTACACGGGACAATCTGGTTCTACACGGGACATCTGTGCCTGAAACACCTATTAGATGATATAAAAAAGTGTGTGAACTTCCATGAATGCATCACAATAGCCTTCATTCCCTTGTTTCAACTTTTTTCAAATGAAATATTAATCAAATGAGTAATTTAAATGCATGTCAAAATTGTCACTGTCCCGTGTAGAACTTTTTTACATATAAAAGTTTATTTTTCTTGAAATCTAGAAGACCTATCACAGATCCTTTTGGAATTTTCTCCCTACAAATAGAAAGATATATTTTGACATGTTCCTCTTATATTTCTTGTAAACGGAAGTCTTTAAAATGTGAACTTTAAAAAAAGTTCTACACGGGACAATCTGGTTCTACACGGGACATCTGTGACATCCGTGTAGAACCGTCCCGTGTAGAACCCACCTTCTTCATTAATTACTTCGTTTTCTTAGAATTTAAATGAGAATATAACAAGAAAGAAACAAATTCATGAAGTAGAGTTTCACTGGTTTCACACAAATGTAATTTGATTAATATGTGATTTGTACAAGAAGAGGAATTTAAGATTGAATAAAGCTATCGAAAAGCAAATTTAATTTATTGAAATTGATCTGCTTAACTCGTCTTAAGACAAGAAAGACTTAGAGTGTATTCATATTAACTCTAGTGGTTAAGCCTATAATCTTGTTAAACTAGAACTTCTTATTTATGCTCTAGGGGCTAGAAAAGTTCTGAAAATGTATTTATAAGTGAAAAGTGTCCCGTGTAGAACCGTCCTGTGTAGAACCCACCTTCTTCATTAATAACTATGTTTTCTTAGAATTTGAATGAGAATGTGACAAGAAAAAAAACAAATTCATGAAGTAGAGTTTCACTGCTTTCATACAAATGTAATTTGATTAACATGTGATTTCTACAAGAAGAGGAATTTAAGATGTAATAAAGCTATCAAAAAGTCACTTCACTTTGATGTCCCGTGTAGAACCAGAGGTTTTTCCTAATTTCTGGCAAAAGTGTTAGTTTAATATTTGTTATAAATATATATTTCAATAGAGGAAAGGGTCAATATTTGCTTGTTGCAAAAATATTTATTGAAATGATTTCCATTTAAAAGCTATTTAGCTCTGAAGTCTGTGTTTTGTCCCGTGTAAAACCGGAGCAAATCGTGAAATGCCCCTATACTAGATATAAAAAAAAGCTTACATCTTTTATGATATGTACCATACAATGCAATACAATTATTTATGTCCTGTGAAGGTATCATTATATTGTAAACCTTAACCTTGTACCATTGTCTTTTTCAGTTGTTTGGGGAGAGTGCAATCATTCCTTCCATAACTGCTGTATGTCGCTGTGGGTCAAACAGAATAATCGCTGCCCCCTCTGCCAGCAGGAATGGGTGGTTCAGAGGATCGGAAAATAGAACACTATATTAAAAGACTTGAAACCCACTCAGTTTTGGATTCTTAATTTTCACTTAAGAGGCTGAATTGTGACCAGCCAGTGGAGGAAATTTAAGACCTCTAAGATCAGAAAATAGAACACTAAAAGACTTAAAACCCGTTTTTCCTGAGCCCTCTGCTTTGGCTTTAAAACTTTTGTCTGACAGTCATCTCTTAAAAAGACTGAATTGTAACTAACCAGTGGAGGAAACTCAAGAACATGGAAAAGACCACTGCCTCACCCCCAAGTCACTGGCAACTGTCTCACATGTCCAGAACTGAAGTTAAACAACTTGGTGGTGAGAGACAGCATGCAATCAGGGGAAATGCCTTAGACCATGCAGCTGTCGGGACAGGCTCTGCTTCTATTGGATGTCGTCACATGTTACAGATTTCCTTGGACAAGTTACGGCATTAACAATAAATAATTAAGAGCTGATTGTAAACAGTGTTTGAGATGTGAACACTTCAGGTTCATTGCAGAAAGTTGTGTCCTCATTATGTGTTTCTTTCTCACTAAGGACTTGAAAGTGTAGTCAAAGTTGGTCCCAGGGTCTAAGCCTGGAATTAAGAAATACCTGTCGAAAATGGCATTTACAAAGTAAATTTCTGTCCATCCAAATTTAACTACTCAGCTACTTCAAATCCTTATTACAACTACATTTGATGGCCTATTTTGTCAAAAAAAGGCAAATTACACTTCAACCAGGTCCTAGAAGATGGTTTGCTAGGAAAAGATGTGACCAGTTATTAGTCCAAAGAAGTATAAATTGAAAATTCTTCATAGAAATTTGTGCCATGTGAAGAGGATATTTTTCGGGAAGCTGCATATAAAAGAGGATGAGTCCTGGCCAAGTCCCTGGCTGGTCTACATCTGGACATAGTTGTAAAGGGAGGGTTTTGATTTGCCAGTATAAAAAGCCCAGCCACCTTTACTGTATGTTTCACCTTAACCCATTTACACTCAGAGCAGCCGAAAGAGGCCTGACAATTATGGAAATATTTTACTTACAAAGACATTTTCTTGAAAATGTTTGAAGGAGAAATGCTTATCATAAGCCGAATAACAACTCTCTTTCGAATATTCTGTGAACTTTTGCTTTATTCTCAAGCTATTTTCAAAAGTATGAAAGTAGCAAACGACACCTTCTAGAGAAACTCTGAGAGTTAATGGGTTAACCCTCCCAATGCTTAGCCTACTTTCTTCCTAAGCACAAGGCTAAGTTTTCTGAAAACCATCTAAACCCTGTCTTGTTGGTATTCATTGAATTGCTCTCAATGAGCACTCTCAGATGAGTACCCATGTGCTAGGGTTCAATCATTTTCCAGCTTTTTTGGCATCATTTTGTATCATTGGCCAAATTAGCCACCAGCTGCATAAGGGTTAAGAGTGCAACCCAAAAGCTTGGCATTCTTGGGTGAACCCTGCTTTCGGGTGGCCAATGGAATTATTCTACCAAAACTCTTCTTCTAAATTTCACATGATTTTTATGGACTCACTGGATGGGTCCTAGATAAGTCCTTGAAATGTAATGAATTTCAAATATTCTATTGTATTAAAAGGAATGTAAAATGTCCAAACTCATCAGCTTGAAGAGTTTATGACTGTGTGTATATTCAATGAGTTTGAACACTAAGTTACATGCAAATTGAATTGTTAAAAGAAACAGGATAATACCACTGAAAGCTAAAGGGGTATCAAGTTGTAAAGAATTGATTGTATTCTGTGTTAATTTTGCACATAGAAATAATGTGCTCAGCAGGAAACTGACTTTGAAGTGCAGTGTAATTAAAGTGTACTGGTGTCGAATGGTAAGCTAACATGTCAGCATAGGGATTGGATGTCTAAATAATGGTGCGCAGTTTAATAAATGTGTCCAGGTTTGTGAAAAGTATGCATTATTTAAATTGCCACAATATTACCATGGTTTACAGTTTTTAATGGCACCTGGGTTTGAACTCGTAGTCACATAGAAATTGAATTGTAAAAAGAAACAGGACTTCTGTTTTGTATACTCTTTGTATACAAAAACAGTTTGATAAAGGCATACTCTAAGGGTGCGCAGATTGCACATTAATTAAACTGCTGCAATATTTTCACGGTATAAAGTCATTTTTTCCTGGCAGCATTTCAAAACAGCATAATGATGAACCCCCCGTTTCTTTGTATGTGTGAATGGAAATTCCATTTTGTTAATCCCTAAAATTTTCTGAATGAAAATAATGTTATTCTGGTATGAAAAATGGTATTCTGTGCTTTAAATATTTTTCAACAAAATGCAAGTTAGAATTACTAGGTACAGATTTCAGACAATCCTAGTTTGATATGAATTAAGTTAAATTCCAATGTATCATTTCAGTAGTGTATGTGTTTAAAACATTTAATGTTTTTAAAACAAAGTTTTCCTAGTGGAAAAAAATGCTCCATACAATGTTCACTGTATTTATTGATGATGAATTTCTTTTGTATAATATTGTAATAAAATGATTAAATCGATCTTCTGTTTCAAGTATTTTTATTGTACTCATTTTTTTTCTGTACACATGTTAGAGAGTTCACTTACTGTTCTAGTGGGTAGTAATTCACCCAGGACACTTAATATGAGATGAGATGTTTCACAAAATCTTGGTACAGTTTGCACCTTGTTTATTACACTTTTCAAATATTCCAAGCCTGCTCCTAGCACCTAGCTTTCATAGATCCTTGCATAGATCCTTGCATTTTATTACATAACATTACCATAAATTCTCGAAAATTTAGACCAAGTGCTATAGGATTTTGGGCCACTATAATTATTTTGCAAAATGATTATTGGGAAAACTGGGCCACATGCCATCTACCACCAGGCGCTATTTCACAAAATGACCAGCCTGTAAATCTTGCTTATATATATATATATATATATATATATATATATATATATATATATATATATATATATATATATATATATATATATATATATATATATATATATATATATATAAATATAAATATATATATATATATAATATATATATATATATATATATATATATATATATATATATATATATATTGCCTTTAAAACATTCTAGTATGCATATCAAGACATGAATAAATATCAACCTATCCATGCCTGTAGTAACCAAAATAGCCTTACTATTCTGGTCCTATCTCTCCCAATATATGTAACTTTAAGAAAATGTTTGAAGGGAAAATGTATACCAGAAACTAAATTATAATTTGCATACAAATATTTTTCCATTTAAAGCTCAATTTTAAAGTTATTTTCTAAAGTAACATCGGTCCAGATAACAATAGTCCAGGAAATCAGCAGACCTCAATGTATTAACGCATTAATGTTCATAATGGCCAAAAGCAGCCTCAAATTTCTAATATTTTGCAGGCAAATGCAAAGTCAGGAAAATACTTGGAGAAATGCCACATGCGCAGAACACACATTTGAGTGGTTCTTATCATCAGCTGGGCTTGGAGTCGTGTCAAGGCTGTTGAGCGAGATCTGCTTGTTGCTTATCGGGTGATCAACATTTGTGCCTGAAGACAGACCAACAGTTTGGGTGGAACCCACCCACGGGTTGCCAGTTCAACACACTACCAGTCTACCACTACTGCATTTCATTCTAGAACACCTTTTTATGGATGGCATTGTAAACGTGGATCAAGCATCATCAATGTTTACTGCATAGAATATATACCTGTGGTAGGAGATAGTATATTTTGAAGTTTAAATTAACATTAAATTTAATGGTGTAAGATCTCAAAAACCTTTTAAATCATCAAAATCTTGAAAAATGTCTGTAAGTTAGATGGTACATCATAACACTTTGCCAGTAGATTATATTTGAACAAAACTAGAGGCATCCGTTTTATCATAAATGGAGACATCGCTGTTTAATAACTATTTCCCATTTCTTTTACCTCAGTCACAATCAATAATTGGTAAATCTTTTAAAACTTTATTGTCAATGGTTTATTTGCACTACATTTTCAATGAATAAAAAAACAAATTGACAGTGTTTTGATAGAAATTAAAGGACAATTCCATCATGAATAAATCAGAGGCCCAAATAGTTTCTTATGGTATTCTCTACTTAAATTCAAGTTCCTACCAGTGCCAACCTTCATTCAAGAAGTATATTGCTGTTTTAAGACCTCCTTAACAGACACAGAATGCAGACACGGGGGGCGGCCATTTTAGGCTATAAATAGCCTCTAGCAGGGCTGTTGGTGCAACTATTAGTCATTAGCAGTAAGGTAGCTGCTAATGACGTTAAACAGCAATATACTTCTCCAACGAAGGTTGGCACTGGTGGGAACTTGGATTTAAGTAGAGAATACCATAAAAACTATTTGGGCCTCTGTTTTATTCATGGTGGAATTGTCCTTTAACATGCATCGACATAATGAAACACTACAGTCCTAATGTGAATTGTTTGTATAGCTTAGGATAGAAAAGAAATCGTAATGATAAAAAATGGAAACAATACCAATTACAATACCTAGAATACAGTTATGATGTGAAATGTTTGTACAGCTGAATTGTTTGTATAGCTTTTGATGGAAAAGAAATCGTAATGATCAAAAATGGTAACAATACCAAATTCAATACCTAGAATACAGTTATGATGTGAAATGTTTGTACAGCTCTGGATAGAAAACACCCGTCATCGTAATGATAAGAAATGATACAATCCCAAATACAACACAAAGTACAACACAATTCTAATGTGGATTATTTGTACAGAACTAGATAGAAAACAAATTGTAATGGTTATAATGAATGAATGAATGAATGAATGAATATTTATTAACTGTAGTAATTTCTACAAAAATCATCACATCCGTATATATTCAATAACAGGTTTACAAATAAGCATAAAAATTATAACAAAACTTGTTTTAACCGTTCTCACCACGAGAGAAAGTTGATGAAATAATAGGTAAACATTATTAGTATAACAAAATTATGTATCATTTAAACTATATTAGTACATCCTTTTCTCGTGGATATTAACTTTACATCTGAGATATTACTTCCAAAATTTCTTCCGTATGCTGATATAGTAGTCCTTATATAAGTTTCTCTATGCAGTAAAGGGATCATTAATGTGTGGCTGACTTTACTATCAGACTACTTTCCAAAAGTTAGTTGGATTAGTGGCAGCATATTTTAACTGAACTAGACATAAGAGAAGAAAAGTAACATTACAATGTATTATTGACACACTCCGGCACTACCTGTCTGATGTAGTTTTAGTTCGAGTACTAGCATATAGATGTCGCTTCTATGCATAGGATGTATTTGAGGTAATACTCATACTCTGAACCTTTTGTCGAATCATAAATCTACATCCAGATACTTGCCAAACCTTAAGATAAGATAACTCCGACTTATGGCTAAGTACTTACAGGTTATCCTATCCCTCTCCTATTTTTAAGGATAATACGGTACATCGTCGAGATCCATCTGCAGGAAATAATCCAAAAGGGGATCATGTCATCATATACAACCTGTGGGTGTATTTTACCTAGGAATGCATTAACTATGGGTTCTGTACTATCGAGAATTTTATTGCCAGCATCTTTTGGGATCTTTCTGATGTCATTGAAAGTTTTTGCTCTCATTTCATTGAAGTAGGGGCACGATAGAACGAAATGCTCGATATTCTCGTATGCCATAAGACTACACAAAGTGCAGGATTTTTGTGCATGGGTGTTCAGATTAAAGTCATCGCATTTAAGTTTACTTGTTTTGCACATAATTTTCACAACATTCTCGCAGTCCTTCATTAGCCATGCAGGGGCGGATCCAGGATTTGAGAAGGGGGGGTTCAATGTAGTTCCGAAAAGTGACACTGGTGGCGCCACTTACAATTATTTATGAAAACATCACCAGGAATCAATTACAGAGAGCTAAAAGGAATAATTTCGTAAGAGATATAACAAAAATAATAATAATCTCACAAGAGAAATAACAAAATACATTATGGAGTAAGAGTGAAATTTTAATTGAAGCGCAATATTTCATATAAATTATGATATGCAAAATCGGATTTCAGTTGGTGATGGCTACATTGTCCTATTTTTTGGTCGCAAGATTGAACGGACCTCTTGCATTTTCAAACATTTGAAAAATATGTTTTACCTTTTGGAGAGGTTTAACAATGTGAACATTCTGGGATTGAGGGGAATAACTTTTGTCTGCTATGCTTAATTGATGTTAGCGTAATTCAAATACATGCCTCGGGTGGGGGGGGGGGGGGGTCAATTGGAGACAGTCTCTTTCATTTGAGATATGACTAAACGCCAGTCATGAGAGCCATTCAGTAAATTTCCCCTTCTGCGCTGGTCGAATTCTCAGAAATCAACATTTTCAAGGTTGCTCATAAGGTGAATTAGCTAAATAGAGAAGTTATCTTTGTCTTTTTTCACTGTTCACAAGTTATGTATACCCTGAGAGTAGTAGGGATGTATTTCTCTGGTATACATCAAATTGTATTTTTTTACATTTTTCCTTGAATTGTATTTTTTTCACATTTGCTGTTATACATAAAAGACATAAGACATATGTACGTTAGGATAGTGGAAACCAAACCACTCTTAAACCACTCTTAACACCGAATGGTATGCTTATTGCAATAAGACTAACATCAGTTAAACACAAATATAACACTTTAGTTATCACCTAAATTCTTAGTGCCCAGATTGTTAAGCCACCTCAAATGGTGTTAAGTTGTGGTTATGTATTTATCTGTTGGCTAGTAGTTAGGTATTTCTCATAGGGTTTGGAGGAATCAAGTGCTCTAGAAGTTTGAGAATCGACGAACCCCCCCCCCTCACCTAACAAACATCAGGTTTTCCACGCTATTTTTTGTTTGCAAACGACTGGACTGTAATTCTGTTTTTGCTACTGTCAACTAAGGAATCAAGTTATTTAGAAGTTTGAGAATCAACGAAACTCCCGCCACCCCCCCCCCCTCACTTAACACACTTGTGGTTTTCCAAGTTATTCTTGGTCTGCAAACGACTGGACTGTAATTTTGTATCCGCTAGACTAAGGAATCGAGTGATCTAGAATTAGAAGTTGGGGAATCAACGAACCTCCCCCCCCCCCCCCCCCTCACCTAACAAACATCAGGTTTTCTAGCTATTCTTAGTCTGCAAACGACTGGACTGTAATTCTGTATCCACTAGACTAAGGAATGAATCAAGTGATCTAGAAGTTTGAGAATCAACGAACCCCCCCCCCTCCCCCCTCACCGAACATCAGGTTTTCCAAGCTTTTTTGTCTGCAAACGACTGGATTGCAATTCTGCATCCGCCGGTTCACGGCAGATAATCCCCCCAAGCAGGGTGTTCATCCACTCGGGCCTATTCCTGGCTGACTGCAATCAGCTTGTTGACTACTCAAGGCATGGGTAAACAAAAGAAAGGAACTGACGAATTGCAAATTGCAACGACTGATGGCCGAGGCAAGAACTAGAAAAACAATTAGTTATGATGTTTTTCCACAGGTGGCGTGGTTGTGCAAAGTGACTCACCAGCCAGGGGGGGTTCGGACGAACCCCTCGAACCCCCCCTGGATCCGCCCCTGCCATGGGAATTTATCCGACAGATCCCACCAGATAAAATACCGTGTGGGTCCATTTGACTTATCTACATAGAATAGGCTTTTATACAAGGTCATTCTCATGCGACAATCTTCATCCTCTACACTCCATGCGCGTGCCCATACCTTATCTTTCCATATTCTCTTTGAATACATATGTGAATTAATTACCATCCTCATAACATCTTCATACATGCCGTATACAATAAAGACTCTTAGTATATCAAATACTGGACTGTCATACACGTTTTCAATTCCTTTATGAATATCGTCGTTAAACTGTAAAGCTCTGTATTTAAAAATCTGTTTGTAAATACAGTCATCGTCTCTTACCAAAATGGTTCTTATAAAAATCAACTTCTTCGCATAAATAAAATTCTCTAGTCTCATCCAGCCGAGATCCACAAAGCAAGTCTCATTTGGTGAGCTCTGTGGAAATCGTTGGACTCGTCTCCCAGAGTAACGTTGAAAATCGTCTAAAATATCGATATCACCCTGTTTTAAAATCCATATTTCGGCACCATAAGTTGTAATAGGTACTATGACAGTCCAGTATATTAGATTACAGGATAACATAGTTAGGCCTCCTTTTTTAAAACCTAGACCTGCTGCCGCATTTAAAACCTTTCTGCCCTTTTTAACTTTTTCTACAGTTCTTTCCTGGTAGTTACCACCAATACACGCTTTCACCCCTACATGATCGTAGGTAGTTTTTTCCTTTACTCTCTTTTTACCTAGAGTAAAGATTCGGAAAGAGGCATTACGTTTGTTCTCGTTTACACTCTCACCAAAAGTGAGAACCGCTGATTTGCCTGCATTCAACTCGTACCTCCACTTATTACTGTGAATGTTTACTATCTTAAGGATCTCATCAATTTTACATTTAGCAGTGCTTGCAGCCGCGACGTCGTCTGCATAGCCTACTGGTGTTGCTTTTATATGGTGTACAGAGCAGCATAACCCTGAATCTAGAAGGGTTGTTAACAGAGAATTGATAAAAATTACATACTTGACCAACGATAAAAATCCACCTTGATGAATTCCACAGGACATAGTATATGAATCTGAATATTTGTCCTGTATTCTGACTTTACATTTAAAATTTTGGTAACATTGATATAAAATTCGCCAGACTCTTCCTTTAATTCCTAGAACATACAATTGATAAAATAAGCCATCTATCCAGACGCTATCAAATGCTTTTGATACGTCTAGATATAATACGAATACTTTCTTATTTGTCTCGAGGTTCATTGAGATTGACTCTTGTAAAAGCATGGCCGTGTGTAAAGAGGAAATTCCTTTTTTACATGCTCCTTGTGTATTTGCGATTACCTTACCATCCCTCCACCAGGGCTGAATCCTTTTCCAAATTAAAACTTCAAATAATTTATTAAAAACACTTAAAAGTGTGATGCCTCTATAATTATCTGTTTTCAAAGTAGAGAGATTCTTTCCTTTGTAAATCGGCACCTGCAGTCCTTTCCTAAAGTTCTTTGGAATATATTCTAGAGCCACCGTTTTGTTCATGATAATCTTTATAATGCTTACTAAATTCTTTCCTGCAGAGACTATATGCTCTTCAGTAGCTCCATCATACCCTGGAGCCTTATTAGAATTCAGATCTTTTATTGCACTAGATATTTCCTCATCAGTGAACTCTTCCTTAGTGAACTCATCGTCATCTTCCCGTTCCAGCCACTTTCCTATACACCCTTTTACATGTTGTTGGAAATCATTATCATAATTGTCATCATCCTTTGGTGTGCATAAGGTAGAGAAATGCTTTTTCCATGTAAGAAGGATTTCATTTATATCGTAGACAGCTATGTCTTTATCGTTTTTAATCGCAGAAATTTCAGACTTCCGTCCGGCCCTTTTCTTCTTTAACAATTTCCAAAAGGCATTTCTGTCAATTTCTGATTTCCTAATGGCCTCATTTATCTCGTTTCTCTCATAGGCTTTGGATAGCGCTTTTAATCGCTTATTAAACGCTTTTTTCGCGTCTCGATTTGCCGCTTTGAGAGGATGAGAGTAATCTCTAGGTCTCCCTTCGCTACACCATGCTTTATGGCACTTGATTTTGTTTTTCTTTAACGTATCAAGTTCGGGACACCAATATGGCTTTAAGTGATTTTTAAAGGATGTGACAGGGATGGCTTTTTCACCTTCTCTCAGAAAATCAATAACCTCTTTGATGATAGCGTCTAAGTCGTGTTTATTGATATCAGAACCTTCCCAGTATTCGATAATTCGTTTAAGCTTAGTTTCAACCGGTTTGGTATACTTTAAAAACATATCTCTATGGCTTAACTTGTCCCATCTAATCTTTTTCTTGTGATTAATCGGCACGTTAGGACTTTTGATGTGTCCGATGTCAATAGTACAAGTAACAGGAATATGATCAGATCCATTGAGACTTTCAAAATCAAGAGTTTCACATGTTAAAACCTTATCTACCATTTCATTTGGCAGGAGAATATAATCTATACTTGAGCTAATGGTTACTTATACAATACCAAAAACGATACCAAGTACTCCAGGATAAGCATGTCACACCTGGTATAGCCTTTAACATATGAGGTAGTTATATAACACAGAGATAAGCCTTTAACATATTTCAGGTAGTAAACATCATTTTTGCTAGTCCCATCTTGTAAACAAGGTCAATATCAGTAGGTTTTCTATGAGACAATTACTATCATTTGACCTTATTTACTGAGTTCTACAGTACAGACATTTAAATCCTGCACCAGTCTACAGGACGTCTGCTAGTGCCTGGTTGTAGAGTCACAAGCTGATAACGTGTCGAAAAAGAATCCAAAGCAAATCAATGACCCACGTCACTTTCAAAGCTACGTTCATTTGTGAGGATCATCCATGCATCCATGCCGTGCAAATTGGTTGGCAATTGGCGTGCGGTCGTGTATTATGCTCAGGCTGCCCACGTATTTAGTGCAGGAAACGAATGTTGGCACTGTAGTATTCATAAATTGGAAAACTCCCACCACCATATCCACGTTATCTCATGTTGAATCTCATTATAAGAGTCTTTCTGAAACACGAATCTTGAATCTCGCTGGTGCAGTCACTATTCCAAGGGAAAATGACCTTGGGTCACAGGAGGGGACAATATTTGGATCCTCTGGTAAGAGTGTGAACTTCTGGAGAAGACAGGTGACAAGTAAAAAGAGCCTTTTCATTCCGATGGCCTCTCCTGGGCAGACTCGTTTGCCGACCCCGAAGGCGAAATACCTGTGATAAAGATCCAACGAAACAGCTTATTATAAATGCATTTTATTAGACAAACATGATTCATATTGGGGTCCTTTGGAGAATAAGAATGAGCTAAGGCGGAATGATGATAATGATTATGATAGTACTCACTCTTACTACTATTTTTGTGGTTATGATACTTACACAGATATTATCATTATTTATTAGCATTGTTATCATTATCATTAGTAGTAGTAGTAGTAGTAGTAGTAGTAGTAGTAGTAGTAGTAGTAGTAGTAGTAGAAGTAGTAGTAGTAGTAGTAGTAGTAGTAGTAGTAGTAGTAGTAGTGATAGTAGTAGTAGAAGTAGTAGTAGTAGTAGTAGTAGTAGTAGCAGCAGCAGCAGCAGCAGCAGTAGTAGCAGCAGTTGTAATACCATTAGTAATTAATAAAAATGATGATAATATTAAAGAGAAGAAGACAGCAATAACAATACCCGGCATGTATTAAGATATGTTCCATGTATAAAATTTTACAGTTGAAAAAAGATATTAAGGGTCAGTATCTGCACTTCATATTTAGACAAATATGCATACTGTTTTCTGTTCTTGTGTGTAGGTGGCACTATCTCTCCCTTGTCATCCAGGAAACGAGTTGGGTCGAAAGTAAATGGATCTGCCCATAACTCCTCGTCATGGTGAAGCGCCCATGTGTTGAAAAATACCTAGAAATAGATAATAGGAAAACAGATTTTATCAATTCTCAATTCTGTATTTTTTTCTATATTTATATATCTTTTATCTATCTGCCAACTTAGGGCTAGATCAAAACTAGCCAGTTGTTTGTATTGGAGGAAACCAGAGTAGCCAGGGAAAACCACCAACTAAACCAATTTACAGGCTACCATTCATGACTCACCCTTGATTCATCACTCACGCCAGATTCTAACCTTGGATCTTTGCTGTTTAAACATTGCATGCAACCTGCATTGGTCTAACCCCTTTAATCAGTTCAAAGCTAATAATCGGTACATAGTAAAACTTCAATCTTCAATATCAAAAGGATATGATTAATGTGCTGTAAAGTTTCCATTTCAAATAAATCACCCAAGGATTAACCTTGAAGTGTAATATGTTTTATCCTGTTCATGTGACGAATGCGTTGAATTGCTTCTTACGATATCATATTGATCACCTCTGCACGTAGCCTAGATACGCAGCTACGTCAGTCATTACTTTTACTTTGCCTGTCTTATTTCTATTTTAATATGTTATCCAACGAGTCTCTGTCAGGTGTTCGGTTGACTGGGGCAGGGATTAAATATCTTGTCCATCTTAATACGCCATCTTACCGATGTACTCTTTGGTATTGAATATCCCTGTAGAGTCGTATCCTCTGTTGTCTCATGTATAAGATATGAGACATTGATAAACCTGAGAAGTTCAAAGACCACCGCCCTCAAATATGGCATTGACTGTCTGTCGTCCGATGAAGGTCTCCTCTTTCCGATGACGTCATCAATCTCATCTTTTATCTTTTTCTGGATCTCAGGGTGATTTACAAGGATAAGTATGAAGCCATAACTGCTGAGAAGAGTGGACAATATTCCTGCAGAAAGAATGAGAGAAATACATATTTTAAATTTGAATTATACGTTAGAAAACCATTCAGTTAAAGCCATCCCAGTGAAAGATTTACATACGAACTGTCAACAGGAGACTATTACACCTTTGCAAACTACAGTGCTTAGATGAGGTATGAATATTCATATTGCAATAGAGCTTTTCTGTATTCTGGTCTGCATTTTTTGTCCAAATAGTATCAGATAGATAAGCTCCATCTGAATATATACTAGTACTGTATTACTAAGATTGTCAGACATAATACGCCATTTTATCTATCTATTCCAATGCAATTCTTGCCGAAATCATTTTCCTTCTATTGTAAGCAAATAAAAATACCATTCCATTGCCATATGCTTTAGTAATGTCTTAAACAATGAGCATTCCTTTTTTATTTCAAATTTCTTCCTTTTTTGATGTTGTGTAAGTTAGATATTAATCGATTAATCATTTGGCTAGAATACTGGATATATTTATAAAGAAGAATTTGCGTGACCAGAGGGTGCCAATTTTTCAAGGAATCTCTCAGTTTACTTGGTTTACGAATACATATGACAGTACCCTTCACATTGAATTTCGTATTTTTGCTTTTCAAAAAATGCCTGATGGATCCATTGGCTGAATTCATAAATAAAGACCTTTATAAAGAAATGTTCATGGAATGGACGTCCTACTTGTACAAAGTATGACCTTATTCCAAACTACGTGCACTTCTACAGAACAAGGCAGTCCATTTGCTAAAGACTTAAATTATCAAAAATAAATGTTAATCTTTATATAGTCGAATAGGATTTTGATATTTCCCCTTTATAAAAGATGAATAACAATGTTCGTGATAAATTTACAAATAATAATAATTGATATTTATTATTATTTGTAAGTTTACCTGGAACATTCTTATCCATCATTTCAGGGGGCAAAATATCAACATATTTATTCGACTATAGATATTACATATATTTTTGATAATTCAAATAAGCATCAACTTCATTCATATCATACTTATCGAACTGCCATAGATACATAACAATCAGTTATCTTAGGTAATTGCAACACAATCAAATTTGAGCATGTTATCTACCTGGAGTTAAAGTGTTATTGAAGTTTTCCTTGACATCGTCTTCACTGAGAAGTGGGGAGCCGTCTTCTTGCGTGTATGAATTCATTGCAATGACTAATTCATCTGCTACTCCACGTGGTTTGGTTTTATCGAAATTAGTCTGACCACAGAAATAGAAAATGATAGGATCACTTTCACATGAAACATATATATATATATATATATATATATATATATATATATATATATATATATATATATATATATATATATATATATATATATATATATATATATATATATATATATACATATATCCAATTCCAATTCATTTTAGTTTATATTTGCGGAGGAATGAAGCAATTGATTATATACTGTAACAGTCATACTGTACTCCAAGGAGGACAGTGCAAACACATTACATCATTGATTTACTATAGCACTTCTAGTAGTGCGTTTTAGGGCCTTGGTATAATAAATCATTTTAGGCGTATACCAAGAATAATCGATGAAGATACGTTTAACACTCAAAGCTTAAATAAAGACTTTGATTATTCAGTAAAACATCCCAAATTTGTGATGAGGTCAATAAGGTCATTAAATATAGGTTGTCTTATGTTTCTGTTTGTTTTTTGCTATTTTCGATCGCAAGATCCTTCTTAGTTCATCTTAAACAAACCTAGTTCTATCAGATAATCGTTTTGCTTTACGCAGTGACTGTAAATCAATAATATACAGAGCCTGTTATCTTGCATATGTTTTATAGCGGGACGTTATATCCCGACTAAACAGTCAGTAAGTTTGTATATGAGTTTCAAGTTTCTTCGTTTGTTCCTTTCCTTATTAACGTTTTTGTATCTGTTTTGTTACGCAATGTTTGCGGAAAAAACGTATCAGTATGAATTTATACCATCGTGTATAGTCAATAAACATACAAATACAAATACAAATACTGCTTAAATGAATCCTTTAGATATTTAGGGAAATATCCTTAACCTGTATGAGGTCAATGAGACCAATGAACATTCGTTATTTGCTTAAAGCTAAAGTAAAGCATTCGCTTATTTAATGAAATGCCCCAATACATTTTAAGGTTAATGAACATACGTTATCTCCTTAAAGCTTGAATATAGCATTTGATTATTTTGTAAAACACATGCCTAAAATTGTCGTTATTTTAAATGATATATGTTACACTTATCTATTTAACGATACAATAAAGTACTTTAAAGCAAATTTTAAAATGAAATATCCCAAACTTGGAATTAGGTCAATGGGAATTTTTAAATAGAAAGAAATATTTACCACAGTGTCTTTAAAAAGTCTGCGTGTGATTTTATGTCTTAACTGAATAGCATCCATGATTGGTTGATATCCTTTCGGTAAGATATATCTGAGCCAAGGAAATATATCATACTCTAATCCTTTAACACTGTTTGTAATTTTTTGTGAAAGATCCAAATATTGTCGAACATCATCAATGATTGGGTCACGTGGTTCTACATGGCGACCTAGGATCTATAAGAAGAAAGAAAATATGTTATTATATCTATGTTTGTTAAAACAAGAGCAAGTTTACTTTGGATTACGATATATGTGTATATGCTTATAATTAGCATGTTTAAGAGGCTAAATGCATAGGAGTAGATATTAGGACTTGTTAAAGACAATAGTAAGCATAAACTTCTGACATAATGATTCTTTATTAACGCCATCTACAGGGTATTTTTGCTGGATTGCGATCCAAACATGAATTATTTGGATCAGCCCATGGCACGCTATTCTACATCAATACATTCTTGTAATAAAAGGTACGCAATTCACAGATATAAATCCAAAATTGGCTAAAGCATTATGAAATGAATTTTGAAAATTCCTTTTATTTAATGCAATTCAAATTGGTTAACATATGTTGATACATTAACTCGAAATTCCATGCGTTTATAGTGATACCGAGGAGATGTATCATGCATTTTCAATTTTTGCTTTACAATATTTACTCCAAAGTTGTGCAAAGGGAGAAATGAAAAAATATCATCTTTCCATTTTAAACTGATATCTGTAAGGGAAGGCTATTAAGCGTGGACCATGGCGCAAATTATTAGGTAAAATCTGAGATCCACTACCTAGGGGAGACCTCTAGTGGTGATGTTTTACATTTCTTCCACATTTGTGAAATTTAATGATCCTTGGTCCGAAACTGTGTAAACCGACGTTACATTTGGAATCATTACGCATGGATGCTTCTTATTAGTTGTTTTATTTTACCCCATACACCTAAACATTGATGGAAGGGTACTTTTATGATCAGACCTTAACCCTTATGCTGCTAGTGGCTAATTTTGCCAAGACAAAATGATGCAAAAAAAACTTTAAAATGACTGAAGCCCTGCCACATAGATACTCATCTGAGAGTACTCAGCAAGAGCTATCTAATGAATACCAACACGACAGGGTTTAGATGTTTTCAAAAATCGTTGCATTTTGTGCTTTGGACGAAAGTAGCCTCAGAATCGAAAGTGTTAAAACACGCTTATTTGAGTACTAGTACTTACCAAAAACAGAATCATCTTACAAATTGCATGAAACATGTCGTCATATGGGTCGAACGCCTCTCCCCCTTTCCTCTGGAATTCTTTCAACATGTAATCCGTGCATTCTAGCGTGCTAAGATCTTGTTCGCTCTCCAGCGTCTTAAGACACCGCATCATGACTTTCTTCATGGTATCAAATTTAGGAGAAAGATTATTGAAAGCGAATGACTCGCCGCTTATTGCTTTAAAACGTGGCAGTTTAGGACGACCACTGAACTCGTTGGACTTGCTCAGTAAGGCTTCAGAGAAGAGTTCTGGATTGCTCGCGACCACTATGGTTTGGCCCAGAAACTTGTATGAGAATACTCCGCCATATTGTTTTGCCCATCCTGCAAGGGTGATATCAGGTCGCTTTGGGTCGATCTGGAAAACGTTGCCTAGAATTGGCCATCCCTGTGGCCCTGGTGGAAAATTGGACCGCTTTCTTTTGTAGCTGTGTATAAGATATACTACTAGAAGTAGTATTAGTGCAGCAATCACCCCACCAACGGCTGGCTGTACATCCATGTCCTAATTTCTAGCCCTCGACATGAAGTAAAACAAACTGATTTAAGGTCTTTAAGTAGGCCAACAGTGATGTTAATGTTTTGGCCTGGTAGATTCCGACCGTTGTGAAAGTTATACAGCCGCCGATAACAGTTTAACCAATTAATACCAACATCGGCCAAAAGCAGACTGACGATTTCGATTCGATCTTTATAAAGGAAAGCATAGATGGGCAGATATTTGAGGACGAAATGTTGATAAGAACACTACCAACAACTCTCCTTCAAATATTTTGTAAAATCATGTTCAATTCCAAAGTTATAGTCAAAAACAGTTTATATACAGACGACAATATCTGAAGATATTCTTAAGCATTATAATGGGTTAAGGCCTCCAACTAAGCCAATTTGTCAATGTGTTTGGCCTTGTAGAAATCCCTGATTCCGATCGTTGTGAAAGTTACTTCACCGCCGATGAAATTTTAAACCATTAATACCCACATCGGCCAAAAGCAGCCTGGCTATTTCGATGCAATCTCTTAAAGGAAAGCTTACCTGAGAAAATATTGAAATGTTGAAAAGAACCCTACCAACAACTCTCCTTCAAATATTTTGTAAAATCATTTTCACTTCCAAAGTTATTGTCAAAAACATTTTAGACCCAGACGACAATTTCTGAAGAGACTCTTAAGCATTGATGGGTTAAGGCCTCCAACTAGGCCAACCGTGATGCCATATTGTGGTCTGGTAGAGGGCCCTGATCCCGAGCGCTATAAAAGTTGCTTCACCGGTGGTAAGATTTTCCTTAACCCATTAATACTCACAGCCGCCAAGATCAGCCGGATAATTTTGATGAAATCTCTCAGACAAAAGCATAGTGGGGAAATGTTTGATGGAGAAATAAAATGTTATACAGAAAATTGCCAACAACTTTCCTTCAAATATTTTGTAAAGGCATTCTCAATTCCAAAGTTATACTAAGTATTCAAAAATTCAGTGTAACTTTTAAGCATTAATGAGTTGAAAATTCAGATTTCCCTTATCTGAGTCCGAATAATCTACTCTAACTGCACTCATTTATTATTCTATTCACATCTATATGGAATGTACACACAGTCATACACATATGGAAAAAATATAACTTTTTTTTAATTTGCTCCTGTAACAAACATAGAAACATGAAACATTGTTAGATATTACGGATGTTATCATCAACAAATTCAACGAAAAATTTTCAAATACATATCAATGGAACTAACTGTATGAGTTTTCTAAACTCGTCATATACATACACCCATGTTTGCATAAAACTCTCTACATTATTTTCGATCTCTGCTTTGTATTCTTCCAAACACTGCTGACGGTACACTACTCTTTTGACAGCATTAATGTTAAATGGTCTCTCCCTTTCTCTATTTTTGAGAATAACCTTTTTTGTTGCTAAAATCGCTTTCCCCACAATGGCTTTCTTTTCACATGAATATGATACAGCAATCGTTTTAGAAATATTTAATTAAATATTTTCGTTCCTTTTGGGTTTACCAATCACTTTTCAATTTTTAAAAAATTACTCTGAATTATCTTCACGTGAATTATCTCCATATCTTCACGTTTTATAATTTATTTTTTCCTGAGACATAGTTTACTTACACGATAGTTTAAATTGTACTGAAGTAACGTTATACAATCAAGTGATGATTACAATGTTTATTAGTGTTGTTGATATTATATTGGTATACTAGTATATGTTATGTGTTGACTTGTTGCCCTATAATTTTAGTATGCTGTATAACTGTCACCATTTTCCAGATATCTTATCTCCAAAGTTGTCTGCAAACTCTATATGCCATTCGGTTACATGAATAATAAAACACACATTTATCAACAGATGGGCTAATACTTAATGGTCTTAAGGTCTTACACCACTTTTAGAAATCTCAGTTTAATTTTCCTGAAATTTTGCATGAGGAAAGTACATAGCACAGTGATCTTCAATACAACTTAAAATCATGGGGTCATCGACTTAGTTTTTTTTCACAGATTTTTGAAAAATTAATGCAATTTATGTTACAAACATCACTTTCTCCAAAATTGGTGTCTTTCTTTGCTAAATGTATCCCTTCAGAGATACTGACACTGCTTGAAATACTGTTTAGCCTTGTTGAAATTATTTTTCTGCTGTTATATAGAATTTATTGGGCAAAATCAAGGAATATGAGAAACAGGTTTTAACCCAAAATTGATATATCAGAATTGCCTCGTTTAATTTTCACCAATTTTTGTCTACACTATCTACACACTAATAAGATGACATAAAGAAAATGATAGGTCATCATGTTAGTTTTCGAACCACAGATGGTCAAAGTTTGTGAAATAGGACTTTTTGGGGGGCAAATTTTCATGAAAATGTTAGAAAAGAGTTACTCAATTGTTACCGTTTATGCCCATCTTTTTATAAGATATTGTTGAGCAAGGGAACACCATTTATTACGCATGAATTATCACACATTATTTCTGAATACGTGTCAAAACATCAAATTCAATGAATATGGAAATCACTTTAGCCAAAAAAAAACTCTAAGAATACTATTAATAAAAGGCAGGTAAAATCAGAATTGGTACATATTCAACAAAAACCAATTTCTTTTTCAAATTTTCTAGTGGTGTCAGGTAAATTGTAATAAATTATTTTAGTTTGTCCAATACCCAATAGGTGTCACCGCTACAGAGTATCGTAAGACCTTGAGGTGGCTCATGGGGATGATTTGGGGAAAGGTGTAATTTTGTAAGGCATTATACATTACTCATATGAGGATCCTTTAGACAACATATACTTTGTATAAACCGATGGACAATTGAAGTCATGCTAAAGTCTAAAGTCTAGCCTATGAACCCAATAAGCTACCTTAAGTAGACGTTCCGAAGCGCCGAGGCGAAGCGGTAATATATACAGCCTTGCAAACTTGGGCTTCTTGATGTATTGCACCATGGGCACTTAACCAACGCATAGAAGTGCGAACAATGAGGAAATACACAAACAAAACATTTAAAAACCATAAAAATGTCTCTTGACGTATATAATACGGGAATAATAAGTAAGGCCAGAAACTTAAGATCAGCCCACAGGCCCTGCAATGTGCCATCAGACATGAAACTAGTTTTCGGCGTTGGCGATAGACTGTGTTCCTAGTCCCTAAAAACTGACATCCCCTTCTGTGCTGAACAAGCAGTGTGGTGTAGTACCAGGTATGGTAGATAGATGGCACTACCTGATCCTCTTATATCTAGAGGTTTTAGGTACTTAAACTGAATCCTGGTGAGATAAGTGTATACTAAATGGACCACTACGGCCACTTAGAATATTTGATGCTAGGTAGCAGAAAAAAAACATAACAGAGAAATACATATGACAGCCTAGATATCTAAGCTACGTTGACTACTGCCCATGATTGCATATGCTTGTTAACTTTCCACCCATTTGAAATGGGATTGAAACCGCCCTAGTTAGACGTCCTAATTCGGGTTTTGCCTTAGGTGGAGACGTGAAGCTGTTGAAGCATCACACTGCTGTCCTCGTCCAAGGTTTAGAGTAGTGATAAAGAGGCCCAGGTAAAGAGGACAAAGTACGCGGGCAGATCACGTGACATTCTGGTAACCCCCACCATATCACACGGACCCACGCTCTACACGTACATGATGATCTGCGCAAATTTTGACAAATCGCCGAACATAGCAATCAAATCGTCATAAGGTCAAGAATAAGCGTAGCGGTGTCAGTGACATCTCCATTACATTTCAATAAGCGTACAGTGTGGAGAAGTTTTTAAAATGTCAAGATAGCTTATATGTGGGTTGATGTTTTGACTCAGGTTTTCTCTACCCTGCCAATTTCGCCTGTGGCAACTTAACCTATGTACAGAATATATGTAGCCTGCAAGGTCTTCCGATAAGGAATGCACTAGGCATCTCAAAAGTACCCTCACAGCAGGAGTTAAGATTTTTTGTTGAGTTCATGCATAGTGTTTTAAAACATGCATAGTGTTTTCAAGCAGAGCTCCTACGCACAAGTGTGCACAACCGGGGACCTTCAAATTTCACAATGTTGAGAAAAGGTTAATATGGAGGGAAAAGTGTCACATTTTTACTAATTCTTACTCCGTTAAAATGTTTTAACCAATTTAATTCTGACAGGTACGTAATGTAAATAAACCAAATATATAAATAAAGCTTCATTCTCTATTGGGCAGTATCCGGACAAGTTTGATGAAATCTTGCATGCAAAAGCAAGATTGGGACATTATTTGAATAAGAAATCTTATTCAGAACATTACAAACGACTCTCCTTGATTTGTTCGTTAATACAATTTTAATTCCAAAGTTAGTATCAAAAGTAGCAGCGATCCAGACTACAATATATAAAAGGTGTCTTTTACATGGATGGATCAAGGAGACACCGGAACTTAATCAATGATTTACATGGTTCTTTAATTTCAATAAAACACTGGCATTGGTTATATTTTTGTTTAATAATACGTTTACTTTGGCGTTCAGAATATGGCGAATTTTTTTTTTTAATATTTAAAAATCCTCTAGTAAATCTACTGCGATGGATAATAAGTGCACTGACAACAACATAAATTGTACAATTTTCCACCGGCAGAAAATCAAAAGTAAAATAGTATGTATGCACTATAGCTGTAGTTGGCAAGTAATTGAATAAAGCCAAAAACTCTTTAAAAACAAATAAGAAATGTGGCGAGTTATGTTTGATACATCAGTCAATATATAACAAACCACGATAAAAGCAATATAATCATTCATACCTCTTTTAAGGTGGCTGTAAACGTTTCCCGTGGAGAGCAGACTTTCCCTCAAATAATGGCTGATTTCTCATTATTTGTACACTAAACCCCTAGCAAACTATATATTTTTAGAAAGCTGAGATTCTAAGGAATACATAGGATATGGATAGGTTGCATGTGCTCCAAATATTCTGAAAAAATTGGGGTCAAAACTTTGACTAATCAATTTTCAGTACATATGTCACGACTGACGCAAATCTAAGAGCAGGATCTAAGATAATAACCTGATTTTTTAAAACATTGAAAAAAACCTTTGTCTCTAGAGATCTAGACGGGGTGTTGTAAAATATGGCTCTAACTTTTTTATGGCCATTTATCTAACAACAATTTAGGAAAAAATGCTTTTTTGGTTTCTTGATTTTTGACTCACTATAAAAAATTAACCAGATAAGATATTGCAATATCCCCGTCTAGATCTCTAGAGAACATGTTTTAGAATCTATATGCAAAGTTTGAAGCTATTTGATTAAGATTTGTGTCTAAATTCACGTCAGCCGTGAGAGTAAAACTTTAGAAATCTAAGCTGTGAAAATGGCAGTTTTGCGTTTTACACAATAATTGTAACTGTGCAATAACTTGCTACTACTTTAACGTGTTTATTTTAGTCCAAGTGGAAAGATAAAGTAACCTTCCATTGTATTTCACAACTGTCAACATTTTTTTCTTCTGAATTACCTCAGAAATAAGGATAAATAAGCACATTTCTGCAACTGCCTGTAGCCTGTCAACATAGTTGGTATGCTAATTTTGAGTCCCTTCCATATATGGGCATCATGTGACCTCACCCTGGACTCTTGTTTGCATGCTAATGTAATCCATCATAGTTCTAGATTTCTTAATCATTCAAAGAACTGTGCCATCAAAATCAATTTTCGGCTATCTAGTTTGTTATGCTAGCAGCCTATTTGACTGCAAGTTTACTGATTTCTGCAAATAAAAGCTTGTAATACTTTATCATTTATCTAAAATAAGTATTTTGTAGGGCCAAAAGCTTAATACTTTGAAGCTATCACAAGCATAGTTTTCTAACAAAGTGGCTTGTTCTATATTTTTGGGCCTTATTCGTTGAAGGGGATATGTACCTCTTTCAATATTCCACTTGGTTCCTGAGTAAATCAATCGATCTGTCTATGTGGGTGCTGCTTTTGAGAATAAGTTAATGCTATGGAGTCATGAAGTAAAATAATTTCACAAACCTATTTTGCTGTATCTGCTTCTACTCTAGAGACAATCCAGTGATCCAAGTTAAATAATCCTGAATCAGATAGCTGCATAGTTTCTTAGATGAGCAACTTATGATCCAAGATAGTTTACAGCAGAATGGGCACTTTCCTTAAGGGCCCACACAATATATTCCTGTGTCTTTACTGCTTGAAGTGCTCAGGGCAAATGACCTTTTCTACCCAGACAGCAGTAAGCCCAATTGTTTGGCACTTCCTCTCAACTCCCAAAATCCTTGAGGGGATTATGTGTGACACTACACACTGAGCGGAGACCTGAGGGGATTATGTCCAATTGACACAACACAGATACCTGTATCTATTTCCACAGAACTGAAGCCACAGTGCTAATCAATCACCTTACCCAATTGTTCACCTGTAATTCCAATCTTTTTTGTTTCTCTAACTGACTGACAACATTGTTGTGAAAAATACAATCCTGGCTTCAATTAGTTGATAGCTGAATTATATGGATGTAATTGTACTTATATGGGTGTGATTGTCCCATTTTAGTATTGTTAATTACCCAAAGAGCATGGAGTGTCTGTTCAAGCTGGGGGTATGAGAAGGAATGACTCAACATGCAAAGCCCAAGTTTTCCCATCAAATACACACATTGTATTACCTGTTGTCCAAAAACTGGTATGTTTCCTGTTTTTCTCAGACAGCCGGACCCCCAATAAACTATTTTTGAATTGATCAAATCATCATTGTCTGTGGTGCCATTCCATTTCCTGCCTCATCTTCACTTGGCAGGTGGGAGGGGCTTATCAGCTAATTGGTCACATGACCAAAACATTGCAGCATGGCTTGAGCCTGCTTTCTGATTCTCAGCTGTCATACAAACAAATTTCACAATTCATGGAGTTTGGAGTGGGGTAGAGGTATGGAGTTTTTTCATATGGAGGGTATGACCCGGTTCATTAACATAATAGATATATCTCAAAACAGGCCTTCCCTGAGGACGAAACGTTTACGGCCACCTTAGGCAATGGAATCACTTCAAGTTAACGTGAGACCATTTACTTGTATATTCTAAACCTGGCAAACTTCCAACACAGCAATTATTTTTCCTTTTTATTTACAGCATTTTTCTTTTGCTTGCTATATTTTGTTTCATCCACCTTAATAACATTAACCTTGTGATACAGTTTTCCTCACTTAGTTCCTGATTGATTCTTCATTAAATGTTAGGTCTTTCTTGTTGTGAATGTGTGATGTATCTTGGGTTACGCCCACCCTCAGAGCAGTAGACATCACAGATCCTGGTGATTCTCCAAGTCTTTAATTTTTGATGATTTCAGATGTTATATTAAATTTATCTGCGTTCAGCTGTTTACCCTTTACCTTGATTGACAAGTACAGCTACTTAAAAGTGTGAACTCCTCCTATAGCTGGTCATACTTGTTGTAACACACCGGATTCTATCATCAATCAAGCATTTAAGAATGGACCATTCTTTGCAGGCTGTCCATTCTTGTTAGCAACTCATGAGAGTAGTAAGGTATTACAATGTGCTTCCTGCCATTGGTAATTA
This sequence comes from Maea johnstoni, assembly GCA_963942565.1. Lineage (NCBI taxonomy): Eukaryota > Metazoa > Annelida > Polychaeta > Spionida > Magelonidae > Maea > Maea johnstoni. Next base: position 11,532,496 of record OZ012698.1, read on the forward strand.
TCTTTATAGAGGCAAGCGTCTACTAGTCATGGCTTGGTATTTTTACACTTTCCATTTCACTAGAGAGATTGAAACTTCCTCTGCTGACATAGGATTTTTTTATTTGTTGACTGTAGTTCCCATGCTATCCCTGAGCATGTAATTCATTTCTCAATTATCAAGGTTATAGGCAAATCAGCACTAGTTTTGACTGTCAAATCAAGAAGACTTTCATAGAATATGACACAATCTAAGGATAAGCAAACATATAGCTGGAAGTATTATTTGTATCAGTCGACATCTACCACTTCTTAACTTGTTTCAAATGATATTGTATTTTTAATTTTGCTAGCAAATTCAGCCATTTTCTGTAGAAATCTCCTAGTTATGGACATATGCAACTGGGAATATATATCATATTTATGTATTCCCTGTCAGTCAGTGGTTTTGACCATTTTTGACACTTTAAAGCCTTCAGTTATAGTAAATTTATTACGTTTGACAACAGTTTGATCATTTGTAAAACTGTTCTAAATATTGTTAGTTGATGCTTTTATTGCAATGTATGAATGAAAAATAAATTTCTTTAACAGCGAACATCTAATGATGTTTGTGAAACTTCAAATCTTACAAAATATCTTCATCGCTGGACAAAAAACAAAATGTCAAGGCTATAAAAAGGGAAAATGCATTACCTAAAATGCCGAGTGAGACGTGCCACTAACTCACCATGCATTGCCTATATGCTTTGCGGGTAGTCACTAACAGTATTTGATAATATCTTTGTATGCATGGTTAGCATCAGTAACTTTGTCAATAATACGTTGGTATGCTATGAATGTGCTTATATTCATATCATATCACCTTGTGTATTAAATGAGAGTATCCATCAATGGGAAAACTTCCATTGTTACATTTGATCATATTGAATCTCTGAAAACATACCTATATGAAAATATCTTTATAACAAAGCAATATTCTATGAAATGTCTGATTGAAACATGTTTCTCCTGCTTAGTTTAGCATTCCTTCTCCAAATATTTTCAAACATTCTCCCATTCACAGACAACATTGTCAGTAATATATGCACTTGAGATGTAAATGGGTTAAATGTGCCTCTCTGAAAGACGGATCTTAAATTGATCAGGTACAGTCACGACACCCACTGAAAATACCCTTGGGTCACAGGAGGGGATTTTATTTGGGTCCTCTGGTAAGAGTGTGAACTTCTGGAGAAGACAGGCAATCAGTAGAAAGAGTCTCTTCAGTGCAATAGCCTCGCCTGGGCAGACTCTCAGACCAAGCCCGAAAGGAATATATCTGTAAGAAAGAGTAAAGCTATTGAATTACACCATTCTAGAGGCTATTTGCCGGATATTAGATAAAATATGGAGCATATGATTTTTGAGGAATAAAAGGAATAAAAGTAATCTTTCATGATAAGATTATGACAAGGATGATACTACTACTACTACTACTACTACTACTACTACTACTACTACTACTACTTCTACTACTATTACTACTTTTACTACTACTACTACTACTACTACTACTACTACTACTACTACTACTACTACTACTACTACTACTACTACCAGCAATGAGAAAACCCACTTTTTGAGTATTGAGTTTATGTCATTCATTGCAAAGTTTTCATTCAATATGTTGAGTGAAAGCCACTTTTGGAAATGATTGTCTGAAAAATATCACCAAAAATGCTTAATTGAGCATTTGATTTTATCATTTTATCTCATCAGGTAGTTATGAAAATATATCAAATATGAAAATGTTTTCAATTTAAAACACCTAAAGCATGTGAAGGACATCTATGATTAGTATCTACATTTTATGTTTGGACAATTGTGCATACTGTTTTCTGTTCCTGTGTGTAGGTGGCACTATCTCTCCCTTGTCATCCAGGAAACGAGTTGGGTCAAAAGTAAATGGATCTGCCCATAACTCCTCGTCATGGTGAAGCGCCCATGTGTTGAAAAACACCTAGAATGTGAGAAATAAAACTGCGCAGTATGGTATCTACCCTACTTACAATCTCATGCCTATTTACAAGTACATTAATACAAACTAAAGATGATTTACAATCAGAGCACAATCTGAGAGTGGTCTAGAATACTGATGAGAATGGTAAGGATTCTATTTGAATGTGAATCATAAACCTGCAAAAAAAAACCTGTGTATCCATGTATGTTTGATAAATGTGTCATTTGGTCTTTGCCCATTCCACTTGCTATAGGAAACAGAACACAATGCATTTGGCCCACTTCACTTTAAGATGGGCCATTGTGGAGTATATCGTTAGACACTATTTGGGCCTATGTTTTATTTATGGTGCAAAATGAATTATACATGGTGCAAAATGAACAAAAAAAATCTTTAAGAATAAAAGATGTTTTATTCATGGCATAACTGCCCTTTAACCATCTTACCGACGTGTTCTTTGGTATTGAATATCCTTGCAGAGTAGTATTTTCTGTTGTTTCATGTATAATGTATGAGACATTAACGAACCTAAGAAGTTCAAATACTACTGCCCTTAAATATGGCATTGACTGTCTGTCCTCTGATGAAGGTCTTCTCTTTCCGATGACATCATCAACCTCATCTTGTATGTGTTTTTGGATCTCGGGATGATTTAGAAGTATGAGCATGAAACCATAAATGGTAAGAAGAGTGGACAATATTCCTGTAGAAAGAATGATAAAATACATAACTGGGAAGAAGAGTGGAGTATTCCTATAGCGAGAAGGAGAAAAATCTCAAGGACCAGCAATTATTATATTTAACTTATTCATATGAGGGCTGTTCCAGAAAGAAAATGCCAGGGGGAATGCTCTGGTGGCATTGAGCTGTATCTATTTTTAATTTTGAAGGTAGAGTTACACCTTCAATTTACGATTTACTGTGAAGAGCCTATTGGGGGTGTTATTTTAGCTATCATAGCTAACTTAAAATGGCCACTAAATAAACCGGCTATTTAGTACATAAGTAATACTGTGTTTTATACCATTTACAATAAATGTATAGTCGTGTGAACATTGATAAAATGGAACAAGACTATAAACCTAACATTTTCAACCTAACATTTTTTATAGTAATGGATTCATAACTATTTGAATATGTTACAAGACAACGTTATAGAAGCGTCTATAATCAAGAATACAATGTATACAGTATTATTTAGATGTAGTGTCTATGCATTTTTTCTTCCCATACCTCATAATCTATACCAGCTA
>OZ012698.1:11540728-11573228 GCA_963942565.1 Maea johnstoni
TATTATCGAAAGTGTCAACGTTCCAGACGGTAATTTCAAGTGTAAGCAATGATGGGTCATTACAGCGGATTTTCCTCTTGACCGAATTACATACTCTAACTACACTCATGTACTAAACTTATCTACATCTATCTGAAATGTACCCACTATCATACACATATCGAAATAGCTTTATAATAGTTTTGGAAGTATGCAAAAGTAGATTTTCGTTCCTATTGGGTTTACCAATCACCTAATTACAATCACAAAACTCTATTGTTTAATCTATTTTCAAAAAATTATCTTTTATACCATAAGATATGGGTTAGGTAGAGAAACGTATACAGTGCACTGTAGGGAAGACAGAGTATCCTCAGCAACGCAATAGTTGAAATTGTTATTTGCAGCGTTGTTATTATATGGCTATACATGTTGCTTGTTGGCTACATAGTATATTGTCCTATGTTTAAGATATGTTGTATAACTGTGACCATTTTCCCAGAACTTCCATTTTCAAATGCATTATCACAAGGTTAAAATGATATATCATTACCAAACGTAAAACTGTTTGTGATTGCCACAACGATAGATTGTCTTTAAGTACATATACTAGAAAAATGTTTATTTTTTTAGGTTTATCTTCAAATGATGGCTTAACCATATAGCGTCACTTTTTCAGGCGGCAGACTGGTTAGTTTTTATACTGGTGTGATTTACTCATTGTTGGAAGGGTTCATTGCTTCTACCCTCCTGGGTGCCAACAACTTCGAATGTGAGGCCATCTTCCCATTTTTGGCTCCCTGGCTATCAGGTTTTCAATAATTGAATCCAACTTGCTAGGTATGTGACATAGACTATGATAATACCAAATATGAAAAAATGAATTTATGTTGTGATAACATACGTTAACTCAATTATTAGTACCTCAAAATGACAAAATGAAGAACCTTTGCATAGAGGATATAGAGAGAAGTACCGAATTCTTTGTAGAGTACTCTAGTACAAGGTTTGGACATCTATTGGCCTTTAAAAGGAGAGTGATGCCTGCTTGGAACTAAAAGGAAGGGGTATGCAAGTAGCCCATAGCTGGTAAGGACTAAATATTACCTCAAGCCACGATCACTTTCCATCAGTACTGGCACTGGGTAACGCCATTAGTGAAATGTCCCATTCATAGATGTTTTATGATTCCATTGTTTCCTGAAAGATTTAAGGAAAGATTTCCTACAGAAAGTAAGGAATAAAATGAAACTTGTCGATTATGTGGCATATTAGAAAATAGGGATATACTTAGATGACACAAGTGTGTCATTATCTCAAAACGGGGAGAGATGGAGATAATGCATATCCTTCTCACTAACATCTCTAGACAGGATTAATACATTCATGCCTTTACCAGGCAAAAATGTCTATTTGGTGTATATCTTTCTGACAATAAACCTTGAGAAAATCCTCGTGTAAAGGAAAGACTTCAATAAGAATTTAACTATATACTCTCCTTCTAACAGCCTTGTATATTTATATTCTTTTTCTCAAACTATTCAATAAAATCAGATAACTTTTATCTAGGAGAACACACGAGGCATGAATGAGATAAGCATGGTTGATATCAATAGGAACACTGAAGGTCAAGATACGTGCATGATATCTTCAAAATAATTTAAGATACTAGATAAAGCAACCGTTCTTAAAATCAAATCTTTTTTAAATTTATCTTTTAAGAATTCAACAGCCTATGTGTTCTCCATCATCATGTTGGGTATTGAAGTACTAAGGAAGAATATATTTTTCATCGTTTTGTATCATTTAAAATAACTTCTGGGGTAGAGCTTAAATCTATAGAGATGAGTACAGCACCTTCTAGCCAATTCATATTGAGTGGTAGTAGTCACTGCTATTGGGACCTGGAAACTGAATATGTATCAGTATCACTCCTATTGACACGAGACGTACGATCGTGATCGATTATTCAGTTCATTTCATTTGATATTAAGGAAAGAGGGAGAGTATTTGTAAAAATTCAAATCTTGTGAATCTACTACCCATTTTCTGTTTTGACCTGAAAAAGGAAGATTGTAGATATGGGACACTGCACAGCCTGAAACAGAGTCATAGTCCTTTTTCTCTCCAGTTGTGTAGGTAACTCTAGCAAGAGTTTACTAGGTAATGTTGAGGGAGATATTGGGTTAATTAGAATGGACTCTAGACACATAGACATGGATACACAGCCAACCGTAGTCGGAGTGATAGACGCTCTAACACTACTCCTGTAGTATTTCTCATACACAGCTACATAAGAAAGCGTTCCAATTTTCCACCAGGGCCACAGGGATGGCCAATTCTAGGCAAAGTTTGCTAGATCGACCCAAATCGACCTGATATCACCCTTGCAGGATGGGCAAAACAATATGGCGTAGTCTTCTCATATAAGTTTCTGGGCCAAACTATAGTGGTCACGAGCAACCATCTTATACACAAAAGAATGATCATACATATTTTCTTAAAATGTGTTAAATCACCAGATTCAATAAATATGGTAATCACAATAGCCTAATGTACATGTATTTAACAAAAATCTGTTTTTGTAACAATTTCTTTTTAAAAATTGGCAGTGGTGTCAAATTAGATAGTAATAAATCGTTTTTCCATGTTTTTTCAATAGCCAATAGGTGTGTATAGTATCGTAAGACCTTTATGGGTTACAGTCTTATCGTTGGAGAAGTAGCTTTCGCAAGGATGGGAATAGGGGATTTCTAACTGGCCAAAACATTGGCTTCACAGTTGACCTAGTTTGAGCCCTTAAGTCAGGTTTCTTTTACTTCAGAACGTGAAGTCGAGGGATTCTAGAAACTTGGACATGGATGTACAGCCAACTGTTTGGGGAGTAATTGCTGCTCTAACACTACTTCTGGTAGTATTTTTCATACACAGCTACAAAGGAAAGCGTTCCAATTTTCCACCAGGGCCACAGGGATGGCCAATTCTAGGCAACGTTTTCCAGATCGACCCAAAGCGACCTGATATCACCCTGGCAGCATGGGCAAAACAATATGGCGGAGTATTCTCATACAAGTTTCTGGGCCAAACCATAGTGGTTGCAAGCAATCCTGCCGCTTTCTCTGAAGCCTTACTGAGCAAGTCCAACGAGTTCAGTGGTCGTCCTGAACTGCCACGCTTTAAAGCAACTAACGGTAACATATTCTCTTTCAATAACCTCTCTCCCAAATTTTCTACAATAAAGAAAATTATGATGAGGTCCCTGAAGACTTTTGAGAGCGAACAAGATCATAGCACGCTGGAATGCATGGATTACATGTTGAAAGAATTACAGAGGAAAGGAGGAGAGGCGTTCGACCCCTATGACGACATGTTTTATGCAATCTGTAAGATGGTGCTTTGTTTGGTATGTATTCCCCAAGAAACATATGTAGTCAATATATGTATATCAAAAAATTGCCTATCATGAAACGTTTACATCTAAGGACTCTCTGCCATTTTTTTCTTCAAAATGATAATCTACCATTTTGTACTTCAAAATGATAAAACTCTCTAAAGCAAAATACTTAATATACATGTTTGTTTATCTGCCTTCATTTTTGAACTGTAAACTCTCTTCACAAAACACTTCTACACTTGGCTGGCTATTTCTAAAATGTAAAACACTCTCTAAACAAAACTCTATCAGCTTATATGTAGTTATTCCTTAAATGTTAAACACTTTCTAAATAATATACATACACTTGTCAGCTTATCTGCAGTTTTTTCTACAATGCCCAACTCTCTAAACAAAACTCTTTGCCAGCTTATGTGCCTTTATTTCTTAATTATAAAACACTTTCTAACGTGCGTATACATTATGCAGCTTGCTTATTTGCCCTTGTTTGAAAAACGTAAAACATTATTGAAGCAAATCGCATACCCTTGTCAGCTTATTTGTCTTTATTTCTAATATGTAAAACATTTTCTAAACAAAGTACATACACTTGTCAGCTTATGTGACTTTATTTCTATAACGTAAAGCACTCTCTTTGCAAAACCTTAGGCAGCTTGTAAGCCCTTATTTATGAAATGTAAAAATGTTAAACAGACACAGAAAATGTTAAATAGTCAACACTTTCTAAACAATTCACATAAACTTGTCAGTTTATCTGCCTATACTTCTATAATGTAACACACTTTCTAAACATTTTTTGGCAGTTTATCTGCCCTTTTTTCTAAAATGTAAAACAGGTCAGGTAAAAATATTAAACATAAACAGAACATGCTAAACAGAATTAACACATACACTTGTCAGCTTATCTGTCTTTATTCCCATAATGTAAAACACTTTCTAAACAAAACAGATGCACGTGTAAGCTTATGTCTTTATTTCCGTTGTGTAAAACACATGTTAAACAAAACACATACACTTGTCAGCTTATGTGCCTTTATGTCGAAAATGTAAAACACTTCTTCTAAACAAAACGCATACACTTGTCACCTTATTTGCTGCCTGTCATATTTCTCTGACCTCATTATACATCTAGGTCACCTGGAGCATTAGTCACTAGTAATAAGAAAGGGGGGTTAATGGGAGTATCTGGGTGCACCTATTTAGAACCCTAGAGCTCGTGCAGTGTGGCGGGACTATCGTCATTGCGGAACATATTAGACCACGTGGGCATGGCGACTTCTCCTATTGCCACAGCACGTTGGTTAATTATAAGTATTCTTAACGTCTGACCCGATGATGAATTCTTCCAGCCTAAAACTAACGAGTTGTATGGAGACGGCTATCTGCATTTATTAGTAGCACATGTTCATAGTAGCACAAGATGAAGGTAGACAATAATAACACAATTATCAAGCATTCTCAAAGCAAATACTTTTTTGGAATGGTCTTTGCATTCTATTGAGGCCATTTAAGGGGGGTATTGATACACTGAGTACAAATTTTGTAATCAACATGATTTAGCACTGAATATTATGCATCCCATTGTCACTTTTTATGACATATAGAAATTAAATCGTGACTAGTAAAGTGTAGAATCACAACATGACCTCAAGTCATCTGAAACATTTTCGAAAACACCAAGCTGCACCTGAACCCGGGCGGTTGTGAGAGACAGAATAATGACGCACGCGCAATGAATAGTAAATATCATTAAATGTTAGGTTAAGCACGTTAAGTTAGAACAGCGATATTTTTAGGTGATTTTGGTATAGTAATGACTCTAGAAAACTTCAAAGAAAACTACGGTATGAATGCAAACAATTTTTCGATTTTTTTAATATTGGAAGACCTCATGAGATACAAAGAAAGACCTATGTGTGCTTCAGTATCCCCCAAAACACTCATTTCTAAACATAATTATACATAAACACAAAGGAGTTGTATCATCCATGTATAGGGAGCTGAGACAAAATGGAAAGAAGGCAGAATCTTATTGAGGATGCATGTACTATATGGAAAAAGGGACCTAAAACCTAAAAGGGCTGCAGCTATTGGCCATGGTTAAGGTGTTTACATATCATTGATTCAAGTATCACCTTAAATAAAGATGTCTATAAAAATGCTATATCTTTCCTTTTTCTCTACAGCTCCTGGGCCAGCGTGAAGAACTGAGTGACCAATTCATTGAAGAGATTCGACATTATCTTGAGCTTTCACAGAAAATTACAAATAGTATCAAAGGATTAGAGTATGACATATTCACTTGGCTCAAATATGTCCTGCCAAAAGGATATCAGCCTGTCATGGATGCAATTAATTGTAGAAGGAAAATAACACAAAAACTCCTAGATGACACCAAGGTAAATATTGCTTTCTGTTTCCAATGCAAACTCAAGAAATACATGGATATATTTACACACGTACAAGAAATCAATTCAATTACTACTATATTATGATCTAATTTCCAGGTTCATTCAAAATTAGCTGTTATTTAAAGGTAATGTCCCATTATGGCAAGAATGACACTATTCCATCTAATATTGGACTTAACTCTTCTATCTTTAACTTTTAGGGAGTGCAAGCGCGTTGGTATTTTCCTTAGGTTATGAAATGGTAATATACTGATAAATATGTTCCATCTTATATTGCACCCTTCCATCTGTTTCTTTCGAAAATGCTTTTCAAGGTGTCCATGAACAGTTATTTATGATCCAAATAGGCAAATGCTATGTCAAAAGTGTTCAATGTACACAGATTTTACCGCATAATTTTATGTGAATTTGAATATTTTTCACCCCCTCTGATCAGGCAAACCTGAATGAAACAAAACCACGTGGAGTAGCAGATGAACTGGTTATCGCAATGAACGTATACCTGCAAGAGGATGGCAAGCCACTCATCAGTGAAGACGATGTCAAGGAAAGTTTTATGAATACTCTAAATCCAGGTGGGTCAACTGCTTGAATTGAAGGTAGTCGTGTCACGATATGGTGACGTCATCAAGTTAGTTGCATTTGAAATAGATTCAATGAAATTGAAGCATTTAGTTCAGTATGGAAGCCCAGATACTTAACCCCATACGAGAAAAATCGTAACCATTAAAGGCTTGATGATGTCAAATATGACGCTTATCCTGTTATCTCTTCCCAGTCCAATATTTCAATGTTAAAGGATTTAGAACAATTATTTAAATCTTTTTGGAGTAAAAAGAATCACAAGTTCAGTAAGAATCTTTTAGTTAAATAGAAAAGACTTTGGCGGATTACAACTTCCAATCTTACAAACGTTTAATAAAACACTAAAAAGTAAGTTATACTTAAAGCATGAAATTCAGGTGAGTAATGCTTATGTTCCTGTTCTGTTTAGCTTTCTATTTTCATGTATACTTTTTTGATACATGTAGATATATGTTTGTATATTTTACCTTATATCTTAACGACAATGAAGGTTGCTTATATTTTGATGAAATATTTTATAAATAGTTGACCACTATTAGAAAGTCATAACGAAGGGCAATGCATAATTATTATCGAGCTGTCCGAGCATTTCAAGCTTTGCTTTGTAGTCATATTATAATTACACGTCCTTACAATTTCTCTCATCCTCGCTGCAGGAACACTCTCTACTCTTCTTAGCAGTTATGGCTTCATGCTCATCCTCGTAAATCACCCTGAGATCCAGAAACACATACAAGATGAGATTGATGACGTCATCGGAAAGAGGAGACCTTCATCGGATGACAGACATTCAATGCCATATTTGAGGGCAGTAGTATTTGAACTGCTTAGGTTCATCAATCCCTCATACATAATGCATGAGACAACAGAGAATACATCTCTACAAGGATATTCATTACCAAAGAATACATCGGTAAGATGGTTAAGTTATTCATGTACAGTACCGACATTTAATTCCTTCATTTATCGTGTGATAGTACACGACAACAACCCATTACCATCTAGGTTTACTGGGCATAGATGCATGGATGACCTTACAACAGCATTTATTTTCTATCTGCTTACTGTCTCTAACTGCTGCAAATTAAAATTGAATTCAATATTAGGGACATGGTATTAGTTGGCATTTTATTTTGTGTGCTTCCGTCTTCTCCATCATTGACAACGTGATAGTCATGATTTAGCGTTGGTATGGCAAATAAGTGAAGACATAGGAAATCTCGAAAGTCCTCAATGTATAGTGAATGGAATCATATTGAGCAGTTTTATTTTTTACATTCTAGGTGTTTTTCAACTCGTGGGCACTTCACCATGACGAGGAGTTATGGGCAGATCCATTTACTTTCGACCCAACTCGGTTCCTGGATGACAAGGGAGAGATAGTGCCACCTACACACAGGAACAGAAAACAGTGAGCACATTTGTCCGAATTTTAAATGCAGATACTATTTCTAAATGTCCTTCTTCTTTTTAGATGTTCTATATTGAAAATGTTTTCATATAAACCTGATAACGTAAAATGGTAAAATCAAATGCTCCATCAACCATTTTCGGTGATATCTTTAAGACAATCATTTAAAAAAAAAGTACAAATGGCTCTCACGCAACGAAAGGAAACTTTGCATTGAGTGGCATAACTCAATAATCAAAAACTTTTTTCTTTGTATAGTTATTATCATCATTATCATTATCATCATTATCATTAGTATTGTTTTTATTACTATTATCTTTTGTTTATTATTATTATTTTTTTTTTGTTATTATTAGTAGTAGTAGTAGTAGTAGTAGTAGTAGTAGTAGTAGTAGTAGTAGTAGTGGTAGTAGTAGTAGTAGTATCATTATTAGTATTATCATTGGCAATAGAAGTAGTAGTAGTAGTAGTAGCAGTAGTAGGAGTAATACTAATATTATCATCCTATCTATAAATATAACTTTTATTTTTTTAAAACGTTTATGCTCCATATTTTGTCTAACATCCTGCATATAGCGTCTGACATTGTATAACTCAATAGGCATGCAACTCCTTTTACAGATATATTCCTTTCGGGCTTGGTCTGAGAGGCTGCCCAGGCGAAGCCATTGCACTGAAGAGACTCTTTCTACTGATTGCCTGTCTACTCCAGAAGTTCACACTCTTACCAGAGGACCCAAATAACATCCCCTCCTGTGACCCAAGGTTATTTTCGGTGGGCATTGTAACTGTACCTGATCGATTCAAGATCCGTGTTTCAGAAAGGCACTTTTGAACCATATACATCTGGAGTGCACATACGGTGAAGACACTTAATTTCTGCACCAGTCGACTGGACGCCTGACAGTGACTGGCTGTACAAACGTCCATCGATAACATGATAAAAATAATGTGCCAGGCATATTGATAACCCACATAGCTGTGTATCAAAGCTACATTCAGCCGTGACGTCAGTGGCCTGCCCATACCCAGGACACTGGGCGATAATCGGCGTGTGGTCTTGTGTTATGCCCAGTGTGCCTGCGCATTTAGTGCCAGAATTAAAAGCCAGTACTTTATGATCTGATGATGTTGTCCGTAAATCTTTGAATAGTGGAATGTTTAAAAATATTTGAAAAGGGAATATTAAATGAAGCATGTTTCAGTCAAACATTCTCAAACTATCACTTTATTATCAAGATATATCCATGTGATAGAGGTATTAGAGTAAAGAGTCATTTGCCAATTGTATTATATGGTATTGTATGTTTATTGACTGCACCAATTGTACAAAATCACACATAGACAAAAAGGTCTTGGAAATATAACATAAACGTATAAACTAAATAAATCGTAGACATACTTAATATAATTTACACATGAATTGATATACGACCACAAGATGCACAGTATTTTACAAATCTATTAGGCTTTATACATGAAGTTTGATTATATTGTCCATTAGCTGGTACTGTACTGGTATTGATTTAAGTTACCATTAATCTTCTAGAGACTGAACCTTATGCCTAGTTCTATAGATACCGCTAGGTGGTAGCATCATACTCATATATACAGGGTCATACATTAAGAACTACATACGTAAACATATCTTAAACACTAGATTAAACACGATAAATACGTTATTAGTACTAATTACACATGCGTTAATATCCGACCACTAGACATCAAAGTTATCAATCCCTTGTTGGAAATTACTCTATTTGTATAATAGTTAAACGTTAACATTAATGGGCAAACAATTTGCAAGTTAATGGGTTTATATATATATTTATATATATATATATATATATATATATATATATATATATATATATATATATATATATATATGTATGTGTGTGTTTGTCCATTTATATATTTGTAAAGCTTGACTATAGAGCTGTACCAAATAAGACTATCACAGCATACTGTTACGTCCTCCTTCTAGCCTTAGCGTAATCATATGAATGCTCTATATTTAGGTTTTTATGCAAGTGCATCATCCGTTTACCCAAATGAATGCAATTTTTAGAACTTCCCTTGCCTATTCTTCCAACAATGTCCTTAACAATTATCTCGTAGTTTATAGTTGTTGTTTTTATTTCAAATTGCACACATGTATAACAAGATTTTGTTTTTCCATAGGTTATGTTATATTGATGGATGTACATAAGTAAGTACTTTGTAATTATGTTCTCAAAACTGTTTTGACATGTTCTAAGACAAGGTTATAAAAATGTGCATAATTAAGAATACAGTGTATACAGTACAGAATATTTTGTTATATTAGATAGGGATTGTGATCTCTTATACATCACACTATGTACCGACTTTGTATGTTTGTCAACTCTGAATGTTTCAATAAAGTGTTTCTATTCATTGTCAAATGTATCACTATTTTTTGTGGTCTTTTCTTTAAATCTGGTGACGTTTAGATTCTTAGGCAAAGTGTGTTTAATATCTTTTATCGACATGACTTTTGCCCATTTTCCATTTCTTGTATATGACATCTTTTACACTATTAAGTACCACTTGGGTAATCTGGTCATTAGAAGTGGAATCGATTTCTCTTTTCTTGTTCGTCTGTTTTGAAATGGCATGCATCTCTTTCTATTGATTGCCTGTCTTCTCCAGAAGTTCACACTCTTACCAGAGGACCCAAATAACATCCCCTCCTGTGACCAAAGGGTATTTTCAGTGGGCATCGTCAAGGTACCTGATCGATTCAAGATCCGTGTTTCAGAAAGGCACTTTTGAACCATATACATCTGGAGTGCACATACAGTGAAGACACTTAATTCCTGCACCAGTCGACTGGACGCCTGACAGTGACTGGCTGTACAAACGCCCATCGATAACATGATTTGAAAAAATGTGCCAGGCATATTAATAACCCACATAGCTGTGTTTCAAAGCTACATTCAGCCATGACGTCAGTGGCCTGCCCATATTCAGGGTACTGGGCTACTACGGGCGATCAATTGTGTATTATGCCCAGTCTGCCCGCGCATTTAGTGCCAGAATTAAAAGCCAGTACTGTATGATCTGATGTCGTTGTCCGTAAATCTTTGAAAAGTGGGATGTTTAAAAATATTTGAGAAGGGAATATTAAATGAAGCCGGAGAAACATGTTTCAGTCAAACATTCTCAAACTATCACTTTATTATCAAGATATATCCATGTGATAGAGGCATTTGAGTAAAGAGTCATTTGCCAATTGTATTATATGGTATTGTATGTTTATTGACTGCACTAATTGTACAAAATCACACATAGACAAAAAGGTCTTGGAAATATAACATAAACGTATAAACTAAATAAATCGTAGACATACTTAATATAATTTACACATGAATTGATATACGACCACAAGATGCACAGTATTTTACAAATCTATTAGGCTTTATACATGAAGTTTGATTATATTGTCCATTAGCTGGTACTGTACTGGTATTGATTTAAGTTACCATTAATCTTCTTGAGACTGAACCTTATGCCTAGTTCTATAGATAACGCTAGGTGGTAGCATCATACTCATATATACAGGGTCATACATAAAGAACTACATACGAAACATATCTTAAACACTAGATTAAACACGATAAATACATCATTAGTACTAATTACACATGTGTTAATATCCGACCACTAGACATCAAAGTTATCAATCCCTTATTAGAGAAATTACTCTATTTGTATAATAGTTAAACGTTAACATTAATGGGCAAACAATTTGCAAGTTAATGGGGTTATATATATATTTATATATATATATATATATATATATATATATATATATATATATATATATATATATATATATGTGTGTGTGTGTATGTATGTATGTGTGTGTGTGTCCATTTATATATTTGTAAAGCTTGACTATAGAGCTGTACTAAACTAAGACTATCACAGCATACGCTTACGTCCTCCTTCTAGCCTTACGTAATCATATGAATGCTCTATATTTAGGTTTTTATGCAAGTGCATCATCCGTTTAGCCAAATGAATGCAGTTTTTAGGACTTCTCTTGCCTATTCTTCCAACAATGTCCTTATCACTTGTCTCGTAGTTAATAGTTGTTATTTTTATTTCAAATTGCACACATGTATAACAAGATTTTGGTTTTCCATAGGTTATGTTATATTGATGGATGTAGATAAGTAAGTGCTTTGTAATTATGTTCTCAAAACTGTTTTGACATGTTTTAAGACAAGGTTATAAAAATGTGCATAATTAAGAATACAGTGTATACAGTACAGAATATTTTGTTATAATAGATAGGGATTGTGATCTCTTATACATCACACTATGTACCGACTTTGTATGTTTGTCAACTCTGAATGTTTCAATAAAGTGTTTCTATTCATTGTCAAATGTATCACTATTTTTTGTGGTCTTTTCTTTAAATCTGGTGACGTTTAGATTCTTAGGCAAAGTGTGTTTAATATCTTTTATCGACATGACTTTTGCCCATTTTCCATTTCTTGTATATGACATCTTTTACACTATTTAGTACCACTTGGGTAATCTGGTCATTAGAAGTGGAATCGATTTCTCTTTTCTTGTTCGTCTGTTTTGAAATGGCATGCATCTATTTCTATTGATTGCCTGTCTTCTCCAGAAGTTCACACTCTTACCAGAGGACCCAAATAACATCCCCTCCTGTGACCAAAGGGTATTTTCAGTGGGCATCGTCAAGGTACCTGATCGATTCAAGATCCGTGTTTCAGAAAGGCACTTTTGAACCATATACATCTGGAGTGCACATACAGTGAAGACACTTAATTCCTGCACCAGTCGACTGGACGCCTGACAGTGACTGGCTGTACAAACGCCCATCGATAACATGATTTGAAAAAATGTGCCAGGCATATTAATAACCCACATAGCTGTGTTTCAAAGCTACATTCAGCCATGACGTCAGTGGCCTGCCCATATTCAGGGTACTGGGCTACTACGGGCGATCAATTGTGTATTATGCCCAGTCTGCCCGCGCATTTAGTGCCAGAATTAAAAGCCAGTACTGTATGATCTGATGTCGTTGTCCGTAAATCTTTGAAAAGTGGGATGTTTAAAAATATTTGAGAAGGGAATATTAAATGAAGCCGGAGAAACATGTTTCAGTCAAACATTCTCAAACTATCACTTTATTATCACGATATATCCATGTGATAGAGGCATTTGAGTAAAGAGTCATTTGCCAATTGTATTATATGGTATTGTATGTTTATTGACTGCACTAATTGTACAAAATCACACATAGACAAAAAGGTCTTGGAAATATAACATAAACGTATAAACTAAATAAATCGTAGACATACTTAATATAATTTACACATAAATTGATATACGACCACAAGATGCACAGTATTTTACAAATCTATTAGGCTTTATACATGAAGTTTGATTATATTGTCCATTAGCTGGTACTGTACTGGTATTGATTTAAGTTACCATTAATCTTCTTGAGACTGAACCTTATGCCTAGTTCTATAGATACCGCTAGGTGGTAGCATCATACTCATATATACAGGGTCATACATAAAGAACTACATACGAAACATATCTTAAACACTAGATTAAACACGATAAATACATCATTAGTACTAATTACACATGTGTTAATATCCGACCACTAGACATCAAAGTTATCAATCCCTTATTAGAGAAATTACTCTATTTGTATAATAGTTAAACGTTAACATTAATGGGCAAACAATTTGCAAGTTAATGGGGTTATATATATATTTATATATATATATATATATATATATATATATATATATATATATATATATATATATATATATATATATATATATATGTGTGTGTGTGTATGTATGTATGTGTGTGTGTGTCCATTTATATATTTGTAAAGCTTGACTATAGAGCTGTACTAAACTAAGACTATCACAGCATACGCTTACGTCCTCCTTCTAGCCTTACGTAATCATATGAATGCTCTATATTTAGGTTTTTATGCAAGTGCATCATCCGTTTAGCCAAATGAATGCAGTTTTTAGGACTTCTCTTGCCTATTCTTCCAACAATGTCCTTATCACTTGTCTCGTAGTTAATAGTTGTTATTTTTATTTCAAATTGCACACATGTATAACAAGATTTTGGTTTTCCATAGGTTATGTTATATTGATGGATGTACATAAGTAAGTGCTTTGTAATTATGTTCTCAAAACTGTTTTGACATGTTTTAAGACAAGGTTATAAAAATGTGCATAATTAAGAATACAGTGTATACAGTACAGAATATTTTGTTATAATAGATAGGGATTGTGATCTCTTATACATCACACTATGTACCGACTTTGTATGTTTGTCAACTCTGAATGTTTCAATAAAGTGTTTCTATTCATTGTCAAATGTATCACTATTTTATGTGGTCTTTTCTTTAAATCTGGTGACGTTTAGATTCTTAGGCAAAGTGTGTTTAATATCTTTTATCGACATGACTTTTGCCCATTTTCCATTTCTTGTATATGACATCTTTTACACTATTAAGTACCACTTGGGTAATCTGGTCATTAGAAGTGCAATCGATTTCTCTTTTCTTGTTCGTCTGTTTTGAAATGGCATGCATCTCTTTCTATTGATTGCCTGTCTTCTCCAGAAGTTCACACTCTTACCAGAGGACCCAAATAACATCCCCTCCTGTGACCAAAGGGTATTTTCAGTGGGCATCGTCACGGTACCTGATCGATTCAAGATCCGTGTTTCAGAAAGGCACTTTTGAACCATATACATCTGGAGTGCACATACAGTGAAGACACTTAATTCCTGCACCAGTCGACTGGACGCCTGACAGTGACTGGCTGTACAAACGCCCATCGATAACATGATTTGAAAAAATGTGCCGGGCATATTAATAACCCACATAGCTGTGTATCAAAGCTACATTCAGCCATGACGTCAGTGGCCTGCCCATATTCAGGGTACTGGGCTACTACGGGCGATCAATTGTGTATTATGCCCAGTCTGCCCGCGCATTCAGTGCCAGAATTAAAAGCCAGTACTGTATGATCTGATGTCGTTGTCCGTAAATCTTTGAAAAGTGGGATGTTTAAAAATATTTGAGAAGGGAATATTAAATGAAGCAGGAGAAACATGTTTCAGTCAAACATTCTCAAACTATCACTTTATTATCAAGATATATCCATGTGATAGAGGCATTTGAGTAAAGAGTCATTTGCCAATTGTATTATATGGTCTTGTATGTTTATTGACTGCACTAATTGTACAAAATCGCACATAGACAAAAAGGTCTTGGAAATATAACATAAACGTATAAACTAAATAAATCGTAGACATACTTAATATAATTTACACATGAATTGATATACGACCACAAGATGCACAGTATTTTACAAATCTATTAGGCTTTATACGTGAAGTTTGATTATATTGTCCATTAGCTGGTACTGTACTGGTATTGATTTAAGTTACCATTAATCTTCTAGAGACTGAACCTTATGCCTAGTTCTATAGATACCGCTAGGTGGTAGCATCATACTCATATATACAGGGTCATACATAAAGAACTACATACGTAAACATATCTTAAACACTAGATTAAACACGATAAATACATCATTAGTACTAATTACACATGCGTTAATATCCGACCACTAGACATCAAAGTTATCAATCCCTTGTTAGAGAAATTACTCTATTTGTATAATAGTTAAACGTTAACATTAATGGGCAAACAATTTGCAAGTTAATGGGGTTATATATATACTTATATGTATATATATGTATGTGTGTGTGTGTCCATGTATATATTTGTAAAGCTTGACTATAGAGCTGTACTAAACTAAGACTATCATAGCATACGCTTACGTCCTCCTTCTAGCCTTAGCGTAATCATATGAATGCTCTATATTTAGGTTTTTATGCAAGTGCAGCATCCGTTTACCCAAATGAATGCAATTTTTAGGACTTCCCTTGCCTATTCTTCCAACAATGTCCTTAACACTTATCTCGTAGTTTATAGTTGTTGTTTTTTATTTCAAATTGCACACATGTATAACAAGATTTTGGTTTTCCATAGGTTATGTAATATTGATGGATGTACATAAATAAGTGCTTTGTAATTATGTTCTCAAAACTGTTTTGACATGTTCTAAGACAAGGTTATAAAAAGTGTGCATAATTAAGAATACAGTGTATACAGTACAGAATATTTTGTTATATTAGATAGGGATTGTGATCTCTTATACATCACAATATGTACCGACTTTGTATGTTTGTCAACTCTGAATGTTTCAATAAAGTGTTTCTATTCATTGTCAAATGTATCACTATTTGTTGTGGTCTGGTGACGTTTAGACTCTTAGGCAAAGTGTGTTTAATATCTTTTATGGACATGACTTTTGCTCATTTTCCATTTCTGGTATATGACATCTTTTACACTATTAAGTACCACTTGAGTAATCTGGTCATTAGAAGTGCAACCAATTTCTCTTTTCTTGTTCATCTGTTTTGAAATGGCAATCATAGATAGTCCTTATCCAGTCCTCCGTTTCCTTCCATAGTTTTAGTTCATTCCCACGTTGCAAATATACATGATCAATGGTCTCTACGTGGTCTTTACAAAATAAGCATTCGTCAGTAGATGATATACCCATTGTATATTGTAATTTGTTATTACTGTTCTTCTGTGTAGCAATTTAAACTAGTTATAATGCTGATATACAGATGTACTGAATGATTTTGCATTTTTGAAAGCTCTAGTCATTGTGTCCATATGAATGTCATCCATCAAGATTTGAGTCCATTTAGCCAGTAAATTCGGCATAGTAGTTAAATCCTGATCATCATAAGCGCCCACCAAAACTTGCTACGCCAATGATTCGTTGGTTCCAACAGTCCTAGGACCAATCATTTATGCTTCGAGATCATTGGTCGTACTCCAGTATTTGTACACACATATGACGTCATCAAAAGAAAATGGCGCCAACTGACTCAATGCCATTGGCTCATCTCTTTTATGGGAGGCCAATGAATGATTATATATCTTCATCCTTACAGGAATAGCACAAGGAATATAATGGTAAAAAAGCGGTGAAGTAGGTTAGGATACCAGACAAATTCCGTTTGATGTTTATCCATACTGGATGAAGATGGCCATTGCATCTGCCATGCGAACTCCATTATCTGCAAAGGAAAATAACCTAATAAATAAACACAGGGCTTTCTGCAAAATGGTCAAGTTGAATAGTTTTCTATTTGTTTTATATGTTTAGAAGTGGCTAATCGGATGACTGACATAGTTGGAGCCAAAATGGGACTTCCCTATTACAGTATGCCGATCTCAACAAAAAAAATCAGGAAGATACCCACCATTCTTCTTTAAAGAAATTGCCTCTTCTCAAAAGAATATGAATTTCCTAAAAAATGATTAGCACTATTTTCTTTAAATAACAATTATTTCCCTATATGAAAAATCTTTAAGGAAAAATAGCCTTTTTTAGGAATGGCATTCCATAGTTTCTATTCACAATTATAGACTGGGAACCATAGAGCAAATGTGAAGGAAAAATCAAGACAGGGGAAAGCTCATAACGCTGTGAATTGTTGGTCAGCTCAAATTCTATAACCATTTGATTTTTTAGAATTTTAATTTGGAAGGAAAAAATGCACTAATTATTTTTGTTTTGCACATGCCTTGAGAGAAGTTAGAAGGGCAAAACTGTGACACAATCCCTTCTTTATACTGTTAGGTATTCTTCTTCTAAATTTCGACCAAATCTAATGACATTCAACATAGACAACAGGACTAAAAATCTGTCCTGCTAGTGTGCAAGTTTGTCTGAGATTATGTGATATGTTGTCTCATGCTCTACTCAGTGGTGACCCAAACAGCCATAGTTGATCAGATTATGAGGAAAATGGCGTGGGCTTTAATATATGAATAAACCCATCTTAAAGTATATTAAGTGATTGATAACTAGACAACGACTGATGCAACCTTTCTGTACTGCATGTAGAGTATTTTTGTTTTTTTTGGTTTTATCAGGGAGGTAAAATGTATCTGTAAATGAATATGGAGTCGTGCTTGTTTTATGATAATAAAGACATAACCTTAAATGGTGAAAGAAGTGCATCATGCCACTCTAATATCTATAAGAGATGATATGATATGACATATTATTGCCAAACAAAGTAGCTGAAATCCCCATTTGAAGCCATACAAATGAAACATATGGATACAAAATTCATTAAGCTTTACTCATACTATTTCTTATAGTTTCTCGCCATTCAAAGTCCACTATAAAGTGACTAAGTCTGGGAGGTTGATCTGAATGTGGATAATACACTAGCAAGGCATGTAAAATAACATGATTGTACATGTATCAATCAAACGTCACACCCCAGCGGGCACTGGATGTACAATGTACGTACATTATACGTACAGTTCGTACAATGTACGTACATTGTACGTCCAGTGCCCGCTGGGACAAGCCCATCTGTATCAGAAGTGAACATATGGCCTGAAAATCTTGAACATATCTCTTCAAATAGGATAATGTTAGAAAAGATATGTGTTAAGGACTCCTTGAATAAGTTACAGGTACTGTCCTTTCTCTTTATTCATACCGGTAGTACATGGCCTACTTGCATGTTGACAAATGTAATATCTTATATTATTATACCTCACATGAAAATCGTAAGCTGTTAATGGCTTACAAAGGTTGGCCATTCCATCATGTCCACCGGCAAAATGTCCACCGGCAAAACGTCCACCGTTCTCACTGGATCTACCGGCAGTCATTGTTGTTTTCGTTGATATTTTACCAAATTGGGGTTTGTTTGGTATAATAAAACAAATATGCCATGCCAGCGTAGGTATCCCGATGGAATATCTCCCCTCGAGAGGATGTTTTTTCCCTGGGGCGAAACCATCCCCTCTCTGGGAGACATTCCATCAGGATACCCACACTGGCATGGCATATTTGTATAATGTACCCCATGGTCCGGCTGGACAAGCAAGTCAATAAAAACCTTTTCAAACTGAAAAAGGGATTCGACAAGTCCAACTTTACATTCAGAATATTGATTTTCTTGCTAAGATTGTCAGTTTACTCTTGTTTTGCTTATGAACAATGAATCCCACTCATGAGGGACAAGCACCTAGTACAGAAATCCTGGATCCACCCAATAAAATAATAACGTTTAGTCAAATACTACCATACCGAAGGTATTGAATTGTTATCGATTTATTCAATGTGTCAGGTAAATATATGTGTCAAATCATTTGGATTTGGTTTGATAAGAGTGACAGCTTTTGATTCCTGTACTAAATGCATGGGCAACCTGTGCATATTACACGACCGCACGCCAAATTGCCACCAAGTTTCCTGAGCATGGATGCATGGATGACCCCACAACTGAGCGTAGCATTGGTTCATAAAGTATGTGGGTTATTGATATGCTGGCTTATTTTTTGACATGTTATATATGGGTGTATGTACAACCAGGTACTGCAAGACCCCTGGTCGACTGGTGCAGGAATTGAATGTCTGCACTGTATAAGTAGGAAGGACAGAATGGGGCATCCGTCTATGAGGCACCGTTGTGGACAAAAGTGAAAAACACAACACAAATGTATGTGTAAAAACTTAACAATGTTTTCAATGAAAAATGTAATAGCAGCAATTAAAAATAAATAAGAAATGAAATGATTTGCCATATATAACATATAACATATATGCCATATAACCCAGCCTACCTCTCACTGGCCTGGGCATGTGAGAAAGTTGCCGGTGACTTGGGGTTAGGCGGTGGTTTTTCCCCGGGTAATCCGGTTTCCTCCACCACTTACAACTGGCTAGTCACGAATTAGCCACAATTGGCATAAATGTGACGAAAAACAAAATTCCAAATAATATATTCCAACTTACCTTTCCAGTAGACAGTTGTAGAGGATGTTGGCTGAGCTCCACCGCCAATGGGAGCCTCTGGGTCTGAACCAGCACTAGTTGGCTCTGCATTAGTTGAGTATTCGATGCCCCTGCATTCAAAAAATATTCCAACTTACCTTTCCAGTAGACAGTTGTAGAGGATGTTCGCTTAGCTGAGCTGCCAGTGGGAGCCTCTTTTAAGAGTTTACATTTTGCCTCTGGGTTTGCATCAGCACTAGTTGGGTCTGCATTAGTTGGGTATTCGATGCCCTTGCAATCTGCTCTCTTCGAACACACACCTGCGCACTCAGCAAGACTAAGATCACCATTTAGACTTTCAGGTATACAAGCAGAGCCACATGTGAAGCCGTGGTGCAGTCCATATTTGGTATTGACGTTTCCTACAACCCAAAACAAAAATATCATAGTTCATGAACCATTAACCTATCATACTGTACTCGTTAGATTTTTATCAGCACATTTAATATCCTTGTAGCCCTAGTCTTGATTAGTTAAGTTATTTTTTTTCTTGTTTAGGAAAATCTATATATAAAGTACAACCACTATCTAAAATACAACCTGCTTCAAATATGTTATAAATTTATATATATATATATATATATATATATATATATATATATATATATATATATATATATATATATATATATATATATATATATATATATATATATATATATATATATATATATATATACTGGATACAACCATTTGAAGGGTGCACTCAGCCTTTACTTACCAGAGGTACTCCCAGCAGACCATGTGACCATTGTAGGCAGCGCGCTGTACATAAAGGCTGGCCATGGCTCCCCTTTGTTCCAATTGCAATTTCCCCTATTCCCTTCTTGTATTCCCAACCAGCCTCTCTGATTAGCACAACCCTCAAACGCATAATTGATAAAGAATCGTATAGGTTCCGCCGCACTGAAAGACCAGGTATTTTGACATCATTAGAGTTTTGGCTCATATTAGGGCACAGGGTTAGGGTAATGCATTTATAAACTAATCTTCTGTGCTGGGTTTTTTACTAGGCTTTTGGATAAGTTATCAGGTTTATGATTGATCAAGGTTGATAACTATGTGTAGCTACTTTGGTGTTTGTTACGGATTTGAGGTGTGATGCCGCCTTGTTATACTATTGATGTCATTTCACTGTAATGTTCTTGATTTCTATATTTCTTAGAGTACCTGTAGTGATTACAACTTACTAAAACGATTTTGATAGATCGTTTGTATTATGATTACACAGTACCTATCTCCAAGTTACCCCTTGTATCTCCAAATACATACATACTTGCTACCATGTTCGACTTTGAATACAAGTCAGCATATTACCTAATTTCGATCTTAACCTAATTAAGACTTGGCTTACATACATACATACATACATACATACATACATACATACATACATACAAACACACACACGCACACACACACTTGTTTTTGATATGTTATCCATGGGTGTTTGTACAACCAGGCACATGCGGACGTCTGGTCGACTGGTGCAAGAATTAAATTTCTTTACTGTACTGCGTTTACCCGTGATAGACCAAATTCATGTAAGGGCTAAATGCTAATACTAGTAGTAACTTGCCACAGGTAACGGATGGAGGAAACAGGAACACTGGGAAAAATTACCACTGAACCATAACTCCCTGGCAACTTTCTCACATGTCCTAAAAAGACTGACCAAATACCCCAATCAAGTAATTTAGATATTATGCAAAATGGTGTACATGTACTTACTATCCCTGCATGTTGAAACGGTATCCTGATGATGAACGAGTGGATTTTTGTGTGGATTTTAAGTCTGTCCAGGGACTTGATTCTAGTCTGGCATGTGAAAACCAATTGGTCTTGTCTGAACCAACACCATCAAAGATCAAGGCCAAAACCTCTTCTCCGTCGGCATATAGAGCAAATTTCACCTGCAATGTGAAATATGG
This sequence comes from Maea johnstoni, assembly GCA_963942565.1. Taxonomy (NCBI): domain Eukaryota; kingdom Metazoa; phylum Annelida; class Polychaeta; order Spionida; family Magelonidae; genus Maea; species Maea johnstoni. The sequence goes on from OZ012698.1 coordinate 11,562,439, forward strand.
GTATATGCATGTGCAAATGTGAAAAAGCATTGTGCGGACACTTGTTTATAGGCACACACATTATTTTTCTTATGCACTGAAATCAAAGCCAGGATGTTAAAGATAATCTTTACGCCAAGGGATTCAAATTCTTTGTTTTGATGAGTTGCATGTGATATGAGGTTGATATTGATTCACAAGGACAAAGGACCTGTTCTGGTTTACTGTACAAATTACCCAATTTCAAAAAATTCTAATTACAGGCTTTCTGATGATAGAAATGGATAGTCACACTCATTGTGAGTACACTGAATGCATTTTTGGCATGAAAATGTGTATAAGTTGGGGGGTGGGCCTTTTCAAGATCGGGGGGATAGATGTACAAACTATTAAAAGTTTGGAAAAAATAAATATAAGGTTTATTTTCATCAGCATCATATTCTGAACTCAATATACGATATGGAATGATAAAACAAAGTTTTCATATAGGTTCAAAACTGTCAACATCCTGCAAAGTAAAACATATATGCTCGATCATTATTCGAGCATAATGTGCAGAACCACAGTTCAGTACATCACATTTCCAGATGAAATAACACGTACATATTACCAGATCATAATTTGAGAGAATATATGAGATTAGCACAGGTGCATGACGTTGACATTCTCATTCAAACTACTTTATAAAAGAATATTTCATGATGAATATCAGCCCTCTTTAACTAATGTATGCAAGGAGAGAACACAAAAAGAGTCACCAGATACCACATTTCTATTTTGAGGATATGTTAAAAAACAATAAGGATATTCCAGTTTTCACAAAATATATACTATTAAAAACTTCAAATAACTTGAAAAGAAAAATAGCAATACTAATACAACTGTACTTATAACCAATAAGGCATAACAGCATATCCACTTCTCACGGGTAAGAAACCAAAAATCATTCTATTTAAAATATTTGCAAATACTGGTTGCACATCTGCCCACTGTACTTTTTGGCACAATTGAGCTTTTACACTTCATGAGACATGAGGAAAAACATTTCTTGCCGCATGGTATGTCTGACTGAACCACACCTACCCAGGCTGAAAATAGTAACAGCGTGAGGCCTTCCTGGACAATACACTATCAATCGAGGTCACTTGAGAGACAAAGAATCCCTAGGGAACAGCTACAGGAGTTTACTTGAGTTTTGTTTTTGTGAGTGCCCTGCATGTGGTCTTATGGACTGTCTAGTATGGTGAATTTTATACAAGTGACCAAGGGTCACTAAGTCACAAAATTCACCCTTTTGCCCAGCGAGCGCGTTCAAATGAAATTCACATAATCTGTATTTATTAGTAACACATAACCTATTAATCTGGCTTGAACGCGCTCAGTGGGCAAAGTTACTATTTGGAACCATTTCCACACAGGCTCAAATCTCATTAGAAGGCATGGAGGCAGCCATTTTGTAGAAGGTCATAGGTCAAGGTCACTTCATTGAAAATTTCTGATTTTCATCAAAATCCATAAGTAAGGCCTTCTATGAAATGTCATTACTGGATCTCCTCCAACATCATCATAGTTTACCCATAAAATAGTTTTTTGATCAACTGGGTACAGTTATAGCTGAAATATGAGTCAATGCAAATATGCTGACACATGTCATTTCAAAGTGGTCATATGCAACATCCAGGGTGAGGGTTGGGGAATATATTAGCAATTATGAACAAGCAACACCTCAGCTACATAATCATAAGAATTTTGGTTAAATTCATGAAACTTGAAAAAATTGGGTAATTTGTATAGTAAACCAGAACAGGTCCTTTATATTTCTAGAACCCTTTCATACTTCCTTCATAACTATCACCAAACCTGGTGATGGAATAGAAAAGCACATCGCCATAAATGGATAATGGATAGATGTGCGACTTAAGAAACACACGTTAGCCGCTAAGTTTTGTGAGCACTGTGATCTCTCAGCCGTGGATGATGCTAATCACCTAGTGATGCAGTGTCCCTCCTTGCAGGGGATGAGGGAACAGATGTTTGATGAGATAAGGGAGTTGCCTGATGGGACAGGTGCTCTGATGCTAGACCATTGTGATGATGTATTTAGTATACTGATAGGGAGGCAGAAGGAAGATTTCACTATAGAACAGATGGAGAAGATATGGATGATCTCTGGAAAATATATTAATGATATGTATCGTTTGAGTCTGAGGAGGAGAAAAGGAGTTGGGTAGGTTGTACACACTTAGCCAACTGCTTTCTCTGGTAACACATCTAACTCTCAGGACTCCGCTTAAATGACCACACCTTAAGCACTCTTGTATAAATATCTTCCTTCGCTCTCTATTGTAGGATAAGGTATAGACCATATTTTTCTCTTTTTCAAGGGTCCTTTTTTCTACATTTATATTTATATTTTTTGTTTGTATTTCCTACTATTATATGATTTTGTAGTCTTACCTACAGTCAATAAAGAATATATTAAAGGGTCAAATGGTAACTAAACAGCCTACAATATAGAGGAAACCCGATTACCCAGTGAATACATTGATGCTATTACCCACCCAAATCGCACTGGCAACTTTCTCACAGGCCCTGACCAGAATCCAAATCAGGCTGTGGTGCCAAGATGCAGCTAATCTGTAACAAAAAGCTTTAGACCACTCAACCAACAGGAAAGGCCTTGCATTGTATCATCACTTCCTTCTGTATTAACTACCAACTGTTACTCTAAACTTCTGAATCTAAATCCACGCAGATGTCTGGAATGACGTCATGAAAACTTGTGATCATGAAATACCCTGCCTAGGGTTAGGGTTAGGAATCAGTCCCAGGGTTAGGGCTAGGGTAGGGGTTAGGTAACCCTTACCCTAACCCTGGACGTGATTCCTAACCCTAAACCTAATCCTAATACTAGTTAGGGTATTCTAAGAGCACAAGTTTCCATGACGTCATTCCTGATATCTGCGGGGATTTAGATTGTACCTACCTTCTTGACATTCAAAGTGTTCCATCTTTCCACTAGAGGGCTCTTGTAGTGACAGCCACATGAGTCGTCTAGTAGCCTAGCTCCTGTTGCAGGCTTCGCAGAATACCTTTCGTTTGTCCAGAAGTCATAGATGGACTGGCGTATGCCTTTGCTTCCTTTGAACACTAGTTCCCACTCAGCGAAAACAACTGTAAAACATGAAATACGTACCACCAAAAATGAAATAATCATTTTATAAATTTCTGCTACATACTCAGTGATAGGACAGTTTTGTTGTTGTTGTTTTCTTTTATATATTCAGTATCTAAAAGGATTTCGATTTGGTATATCAATACAATACGATATAATGACAGCCTTAAATACTAGTATACAATAAACTTTAAGAGAAATAAAACGAAACGCAAAAGTCGACCTTAAATCAAAACAAACCAAAGAAATTTACAGAATCAGCAATACTATCTGATTTGGAGAAAAGCTGATTATATAGAATGCAAAAGATATTAAACGTGACTTAAAATATGTGGAAGATAAGTGGTTATTTACCTGAATTCAGCATGTAGAAGGCGTGGCCCTCGCTGGGTTGCACTTGATTTATCAGTTCCTTGTCGGTAAGCACCTCCCCCAATGCACAGGAAGTATCGCCATCACTCCCCTTCCTGTAACTAAAACTGTTGCATTTCTTGGTTCCAGAGCATCGGTCTGCGCATCTTACTCGACTTATCTGAGGCAAAACTGCCAAGGCCGTGATGGGTTTTCTGTCCGATAAAACTTTGTCGTATTTGTTTGTGTGTGTATTTGAGGAAGCGACGGAGGCCATAACGAAAAGAACGCCAAGAAGAAAAATGAGTGGTGTCATGATTTGAACACCGCCCATCCTTTCCTTGCTTGAGTTCTTAGTTAACTGGTATCTTTTCCTTGGTAGAGTTCTTAGTTGACTGGTATATTGTGAGGAGACTCTTTGTGAAGTTTGTAACAGCTGAGAGCAGACTCAAAGACCCAGCGTGGAGCACGGATCACAGCACACAGTCCTCTGATAAGGCTATTTGGCGTACTGGACTCTGACTCATGATACAGTGGAGCGCGGATGACGGAATGCAGTCTTATGATAAGGCTAGCTGGCGTACTGGACTTACCCAAGCCATTCACTTGGATGCGCGACGGGCCCTGTTCGACCTACTGAAATGCCCGTCAGTATTTATCATGGGAAAGTCAGTGGCGTCTCGTTTAACCCTTCCAATGCTGAGGCTACTTTTTCGTCCAAAGCACAAGGACGCAAACATCTTTATAAACCATCTAAACCCTGTCATATTGGTATCCATTGGATTGCTCTTACTGAGCACTCTCAGATGAGTACCCATATGGCAGTTTTTCAGCTATTTTCCAGGTTTTTTGCATCATTTTGTAAAGATCAAACTAGCCACCAGTAGGCATAATAAGGGTTAACCCTTGAGCAGTGCACTGGCTTTCCAGTTTGGGATTATAGTATTTGACCACTGGTGTATCTCCCATTGATCTCTGACCATCAGATGATTGCAGTACTAGTCTGTATAAAGATCACGTACGGTGCATATTTGCTTTAAGCATTATAATGACCAATTTTGTTTGCATACATTTAGCGTAGAGATTTGTATATTGGATCTTCATTGTGCCTCACTCATTAATGGTTTGATGCAAATGTAGGTTAATTATTCATGGCAGCTAGGTTGTAAAGGTAATATTTGGTGTTCAACCCTTCCAATGCTAAGGCTACTTTTGTCCAAAGCACAAGGACGCGAGTATTCTTGAAAACCTTCTAACACCTTGCCATGTTGGTATTCATTGGATAGTACCAGATGTGTACCAATGTGCCAGGGTTCCAGTCATTCTTAGGTTATTTGCATCATGTTGTATTGTCCAAATTAGCCACCACCAGCATAAGGGTTAGCAATATCATCCCTATCAACATCATAAGCATAGTCTGTTTGCGTAGACTTTCCTATGATACGGCAGCTTTTGTAAACCAAAAGTTATCCAGTGAATTAACCCAATGCAAGAGGTTGTAAGATAGGCGCTTATATTAACTGTTCAGGAGGGAAATCGCACTGTTTTGCATGGGGCCCCCGCGGTTGCAAAAATAGGGCTTGTTGTAGTGTGGTTGTGGGGATCCGTGCGCCGAAACTGATGGCCGGCGCACGGATCCAAGGCCCAAATACAGGGCATCACTGGTTGCACACTCCATAATTTTGGAAGTAAACTGTTTGAAATCACTTTGTATGTCTTACATTCTCTTACATCACCCACCCCAGCACTAATTCTAATCATTTACGTGTATAAACTGTTTAACTTCCTAAACAATATCTTATATAAGAATACTAGACTTTTAACCATGTTAATTTCCATGAAACTCTACAAAGAAAATCCTACTTCATAAATTTCAACCATCTGAGATTTAAAAGCTAATAGAGTGACATGTAATTTCCTTGATGTTCAAGCTAAGAGCATTGCGTAGATAGTTCAGACAAATTTAAGAAACATTTTAAATGAGCAATTCTGATTTTTTTTCATTAAAGTAGCACATGGGGTTCGAAGGATATTCATTACCAAAGAATACATCGGTATGCTGGTTAAGTTACTCTTGAAAGTACAGTACCGATATTTAATATCTGCATTTATAGTGTAGTTATACACGAATGCACGCCCGATTATCACTCAGGGCATAGATGACCTGGCAACTAAACGTAGCTTTGATTCGCAAGCTACGTGGGTCACCGATGTGTTGGCTTATTTGTTGACTTGATATCCATGGGTTTTTGTACAGCTGGGGACAGGCAGATAACCGGTCAATTGGTGCGAGAACTAAATGTCTGTACTGTGGGCCCTAGCGAAGACTAATACAACCCTCAAACCTTAGCCAGCAGAGAGATAAGACGTCATTAATCGGACACCCGAATTCTTAATATTATTTAATACATATGCCCTGATGGCCGAGTGGCCCAAGGGGTTGCCACTGACTGTTAGCTGTCCCTCACCACTGCCCGGGTTCGAATCCGGAAATGAGAATGTTGCCAGTGACTGAGGAGACCAATCCATGTTCTATTCATCTAAGGTGTGAGGGACTTGGTGTTAGTTGGTGATCTTTTTTGTGTGATTCCTTGTCCTCCAACATTAACAACTTGCTAGTTATGATTTAGCGTTAATATCGCAAATAAGTGAAGGCAATTGAAATCTGGAAAATCCTTAATGCATAGTGAATGGAATCACATTGAGCAGTTCTATTCTTTAATTCTAGGTGTTTTTCAACTCGTGGGCGCTTCACCATGACGAGGAGTTATGGGCAGATCCATTTACTTTCGACCCAACTCGTTTCCTAGATGACAAGGAAGAGATAGTGCCACCTACACACAGGAACAGAAAACAGTAAGCACATTTGTCCGAATTTTAAATGCAGATACTATTTCTAAATGTCCTTCTTCTTTTTAGATGTTCTATATTGAAAATGTTTTCATATATACCTGATAAGGTAAAATGGTAAAATCAAATGCTCCATTAACCATTTTCGGTGATATCTTTAAGGCAATCATTTAAAAAAAGGACAAATGGCTCTAACTCTACGAAAGGAAACTTTGCATTGAGTGGCTCAATAATCAAAAGCTTTTTTCATTTTGTTAAATAGTTATTATCATCATTATTATCATTGTTATTATCATTATTATTAGTATTGTTATTATTAATATTATTATTTGTTTATTATTATTATTATTATTATTATTAGTAGTAGTAGTAGTAGTAGTAGTAGTAGTAGTAGTAGTAGTAGTAGTAGTAGTAGTAGTATCATTATTAGTATTATTATTGGCAATAGAAGTAGTATTAGCAGTAGCAGTAGTAGGAGTAGTGGTAGTAATATTATCATCCTATCTATAAAATTAACTTTTATTTTTTTTAAACATTTATGCTAAAATATTTTGTCTAACATCCTGCATATAGGACAAAGTAGCTCAGTTGGTTAGGTGTCGGACGGTTCGCTGGTTCAATTCCCAGCCGGGGCACTTTGGTCTGTCCTTGGGCAAGACAGTTTATTCCATATTGCTTCAGTCTACCCAGCTGCAAAATGGGTACCTAGCATAAATAAGGCAGTGCTTAGAGCGTGTGCGCTATATGCTGCCAGTTGCTCTGGAATATCCCTTGGGGGATTGAGATGGTTTCCATGTGTACAGGCCTGCTAGGGGAGGAAGGTCGTGTGAGCGCTTCAGTGGATACAAGACTATAAACTGAATACCTTTATATAGCCTCTGACATTGTGTAACTCAATAGCCATGCATCTCCTTTTACAGATATATTCCTTTCGGGCTTGGTCTGAGAGGCTGCCCAGGCGAAGCCATTGCACTGAAGAGACTCTTTCTACTGATTGCCTGTCTACTCCAGAAGTTCACACTCTTACCAGAGGACCCAAATAACATCCCCTCCTGTGACCCAAGGTTATTTTCAGTCGGCATCGTGACTGTGCCAGATCGATTCAAGATCCGTGTTTCAGAAAGGCACTTTTGAACCATATACATCTGGAGTGCACATACAGTGAAGACACTTAATTTCTGCACCAGTCAACTGGACGACTGACAGTAACTGGCTGTACAAACGTACATCGATAACATGATAAAAATAATGTGCCAGGCATATTAATAACCCAAATCTATTAGGCTTTATACATGAAGTTTGATTATATTGTCCATTAGCTGGTACTGTGATGGTATTGATTTAAGTTACCATTAATCTTCTAGAGACTGAACCTTATGCCTAGTTCTATAGATACCGCTAGGTGGTAGCATCATACTCATATATACAGGGTCATACATAAAGAACTACATACGTAAACATATCTTAAACACTAGATTAAACACGATAAATACATCATTAGTACTAATTACACATGCGTTAATATCCGACCACTAGACATCAAAGTTATCAATCCCTTGTTAGAGAAATTACTGTATTTGTATAATAGTTAAACGTTAACATTAATGGGCAAACAATTTGCAAGTTAATGGGGTTATATATATATTTATATATATATATATATATATATATATATATATATATATATATATATATATATATATATATATATATATATATATATATATATATATATATATGTGTGTGTGTGTGTGTGTGTGTCCATTTATATATTTGTAAAGCTTGACTATAGAGCTGTACTAAACTAAGACTATCACAGCATACGGTTACGTCCTCCTTCTAGCCTTAGCGTAATCATATGAATGCTCTATATTTAGGTTTTTATGCAAGTGCAGCATCCGTTTACCCGAATGAATGCAATTTTTAGAACTTCCCTTGCCTTAACACTTATCTCGTAGTTTATAGTTGTTGTTTTTTATTTCAAATTGCACACATGTATAACAAGATTTTGGTTTTCCATAGGTTATGTAATATTGATGGATGTACATAAATAAGTGCTTTGTAATTATGTTCTCAAAACTGTTTTGACATGTTCTAAGAAAAGGTTATAAAAAGTGTGCATAATTAAGAATACAGTGTATACAGTACAGAATATTTTGTTATATTAGATAGGGATTGTGATCTCTTATACATCACAATATGTACCGACTTTGTATGTTTGTCAACTCTGAATGTTTCAATAAAGTGTTTCTATTCATTGTCAAATGTATCACTATTTGTTGTGGTCTTTTCTTTAAATCTGGTGACGTTTAGACTCTTAGGCAAAGTGTGTTTAATATCTTTTATGGACATGACTTTTGCCCATTTTCCATTTCTGGTATATGACATCTTTTACACTATTAAGTACCACTTGAGTAATCTGGTCATTAGAAGTGCAATCAATTTCTCTTTTCTTGTTCATCTGTTTTGAAATGGCAATCATAGATAGTCCTTATCCAGTCCTCTGTTTCCTTCTATAGTTTTAGTTCATTCCCACGTTGCAAATATACGTGATCAATGGTCTCTACGGGGTCTTTACAAAATAAGCATGTCAGTAGATGATATACCCATTTTATATTGTAGTGTGTTATTACTGTACTTCTGTGTAGCAATTTAAACTAGTTATAATGCTGATATACAGATGGACTGAATGATTTTGCATTTTTGAAAGCTCTAGTCATTGTGTCCATATACATGTCATCCATTAATATTTGAGAACATATATTTCTGTAAATTCAGCATAGTGATTAAATCCTGATCATCACTTAGCGCCCACCAAAACTTGCTGTGCTAATGGCTCATTGGTTCCAACGGTCCTAGGAGCAATCATGTATGCTTCGAGATCATTGGTCGCACTCCAGGACTTCAATATTTGTACACCCATATGACGTCATCAAAATAAAATGGCGCCGACTGATTCCATGCCATTGGCTCATCTCTTTTATGGGAGGTCAATGAATGAGTATATATCTTGATCCAGGAATATAATGGTAAAGAAGAAGTGAAGTAGGTTAGGATACCAGACAAATTCTGTTTGATGTTTATCCATACTGAATGAAGATGGCCATTGCATCTGCCATGCGAACTCCATTATCTGCAAAGGAAAATAACCTGATGAATAAACACATATAAACACATTTTTTTTGCAAAATGGTCAAGTTAAATAGTATTCTATTTGTTTTATAAGTTTAGAAGTGGCTAATCGGATTACTGACATAGTTGGAGCCAAAATGGGACTTCCCTAAAAACAGTATGTTGATCTCAATAAAGAAAAATCAGTAAAGGAAGATACCCGCCATTCTTCTTTAAATAAAAATGCCTCTTCTCAAAAGAATATGATTTCCCTTAAAAATGAAAAGCACTATTTTCTTTAAATAACAATTATTTCCCTATATAAAAAAATCTTTAAGGAAAATTAGCCTGTTTTAGGAATGGCATTCCATAGTTTCTATTCACAATTATAAACTGGGAACAATAGAGCAAATGTGAAGGAAAAATCAAGACAGGGGAAAGCTCATAACGCTGTGAATTGTTGGTCAGCTCAAATTCTATAACCATTTGATTTTTTAGAATTTTAATTTGGAAGGAAAAAATGCACTAATTATTTTTGTTTTGCACATGCCTTGAGAGAAGTTAGAAGGGCAAAACTGTGACACAATCCCTTCTTTATACTGTTAGGTATTCGTCTTCTAAATTTCGACCAAATCTAATGACATTCAACATAGACAACAGGACTAAAAATCTGTCCTGCTAGTGTGCAAGTTTGTCTGAGATTATGTGATATTTTGTCTCATGCTCTACTCAGTGGTGACCCAAACAGCCATAGTTGATCAGATTATGAGGAAAATGGCGTGGGCTTTAATACATGAATTAACCCATCTTAAAGTATATTAAGCGATTGATAACTAGACAACGACTGATGCAACCTTTCTGTACTGCATGTAGAGTTTTTTTTTGTTTTGTTTTATCAGGGAGGTAAAATGTATCTGTAAATGAATATGGAGTCGTGCTTGTTTTATGATAATAAAGACATAACCTTAAATGGTGAAAGAAGTGACACTCTAATATCTATAAGAGATGATATGATATGACATATTATTGCCAAACAAATTGCGTCACACTAACCCACCTGTATCAGGAGTGAACATATGGTCTGACAATCTTGAACAAAACTCTTCAAATAGGATTATATTAAAAAAAGATATTTGTTAAGGACTCCTTAACTAAGTTACAGGTACTGTCTGTTCTCTTTATTCTCTCCATATTTATTTATACATACCAGTAGTACATGGCCTACTTGCATGTTGACAAATGTAATATCTTACTATGAACCCCATGGTCTGGCTGGACAAGCAAGTCAATCAAAACCTTTTCAAACTGAAAAAGGGTACAAAGA
>OZ012698.1:11575728-11593228 GCA_963942565.1 Maea johnstoni
ACTTGTTTTTGATATGTTATCCATGGGTGTTTGTACAACCAGGCACATGCGGACGTCTGGTCGACTGGTGCAAGAATTAAATTTCTTTACTGTACTGCGTTTACCCGTGATAGACCAAATTCATGTAAGGGCTAAATACTAATACTAGTAGTAACTTGCCACAGGTAACGGATGGAGGAAACAGGAACACTGGGAAAAATTACCACTGAACCATAACTCCCTGGCAACTTTCTCACATGTCCTAAAAAGACTGACCAAATACCCCAATCAAGTAATTTAGATATTATGCAAAATGGTGTACATGTACTTACTATCCCTGCATGTTGAAACGGTATCCTGATGATGAACGAGTGGATTTTTGTGTGGATTTTAAGTCTGTCCAGGGACTTGATTCTAGTCTGGCATGTGAAAACCAATTGGTCTTGTCAGAACCAAGACCATCAAAGATCAGGGTCAAAACCTCTTCTCCATCGGCATATAGAGCGAGCTTCACCTGGAATGTGAAATATGGGTATATCCATGTGCAAATGTAAAAAAGCATTGTGCGGACTCTTGTTTATAAACACACACACATTTTTCATATGCATTAAAATCAAAGCCAGGCTGTTAAAGATAACCTATACACGAGGAGATTCAATTCATCTGTTTTGATGAGTTCCATGAGATATGAGGTTAATATTGATTCACAGGGACGATTTTATATTTCTAGAACCTTTTTATGCCTTCTTCATATCTATCACCAAACCTGGTAATAGAACAAAAAAAGCACATCGAAATAAGTGGACAAATGATAGATTACAAACATGTATAAATATTCTTGCGTGTATAGTTAGTAATACTCAAAAGAAACCATATATGTCCTTATAAGTGTGGGGGGGGGGGGGGTTTACAATGATCTAGTGGTCATGATGCCTGGAAGCTGGTTGGCTTCTCAGCTCGGTGCACTCAGCTGTCAGGTCTACAGTGCCGACATTTAATTCTTGCACTAAGGGCTTTTGCAGCCCGGGCATAATACATGACCGCACGTCCTATTGCCACCCAGTTTCGTGGGCATGGATGCATGGATGACCTCACAACTGATTTGCAAGCTAGTGGGTGTTTGTACAACTATGCACTGGCAGACGTCCGGTCGAATGGTGCAAGAATTAAATGTCTGTACTGTGGTCGCTAGAAAAACACGCCAATCAGTAAGAGTTTGAAAGCTGTCTATTAGAGACTTCTTGCTTGGGACCATTCATAAAGAGAAAGATAGTTGTCCCCCTTCGACATCCCATTGCACCACAATGTGATCTTCACTGTTTGTTTCGTGTAAATCATAACAATCAAACAAACAAATCAACAAATAAAACTTTTTGAATGGTAGATACCGTAGTGTACACAGGGCAACGCTTTTGACACACACTAAAACTTCAATTTGTTGTTTACTTCACGACATTTTGAGATTTGTTTTTTGTTACCTTTATTTGTCATTAAAGGGTCAAATGGTAACGAACAGCCTAAAATATAGAGGAAACCTGATTGTCCAGTGAACACATTGATGCTATTACCCACCCAAATGGCACTGGCAACTTTCTCACAGGCCCTGACCAGAATCCAAATCGGGCTGTGGTGACAAGATGCAGCTAATCTGTAACAAAGCTTTAGACCACTCAACCAACAGGAAAGGCCTTGAATTGTACCATCACTTCCTTTTGTATGAACTACAATGTACCAACTGTTAAGAAGGAGAGCTTTTTTGTATATGCAGACGACACAGATAGCATGAACGATGATATGAAATGAATATGAAACTCTTCAAAGTAATCTCTCCCAATAAATGGTCGACAGACAATAAAAGGTAAGAAATTAAGGTTTTCGGTGGTTGCCCCAGTTTATAGAGGAATCGAACCCCTACTCGCCCCGGCCTGGGATTGAACTCTGGACCCCATGCCTCCCAGTACTCAGGCCGGCAATCTTGCCACTGCGCCATTGAGTCTCCCTAACCTTAATCCTAGTTAGGGTACTCTAAGAGCGCAAGTATCCATGACGTCATTCCTGACATCTGCGGGGATTTAGATTATACCTACCTTCTTGATATTCAAAGTGTTCCATCTTTCCACTAGAGGGCTCTTGTAGTGACAGCCACATGAGTCGTCTAGTAGCCTAGCACCTGTTGCAGGCTTCGCAGAATACCTATCGTTTGTCCAGAAGTCATAGATGGACTGGCGTATGCCTTTGCTTCCTTTGAACACTAGTTCCCACTCAACGAAAACAACTGTAAAACATGAAATACGTACCACCAAAAATGAAATAATCATTTTATAAATTTCTGCTACATACTCAGTGATAGGACAGTTTTGTTGTTGTTGTTTTCTTTTATATATTCAGTATCTAAAAGGATTTCGATTTGGTATATCAATACAATACGATATAATGACAGCCTTAAATACTAGTATACAATAAACTTTAAGAGAAATAAAACCAAACGCAAAAGTCGACTTTAAATCAAAACAAACCAAAGAAATTTACAGAATCAGCAATACTATCTGATTTGGAGAAAAGCTGATTATATAGAATGCAAAAGATATTAAACGTGACTTAAAATATGTGGAAGATAAGTGGTTATTTACCTGAATTCAGCATATAGAAGGCGTGGCCCTCACTGGGTTGCACTTGATTTATCAGTTCCTTGTGGTTAAGCACCTCCCCCAATGCACAGGAAGTATCGCTACCACTCCCCTTCCTGTAACTGAAACTGTTACATTTCTTGGTTCCAGAGCATCGGTCTGCACATCTTACTCGACTCATCTGAGGCAAAACTGCCAAGGCCGTGATGGGTTTTCTGTCCGATAAAACTTTGTCGTATTTGTTTGTGTGTGTATTTGAGGAAGCGACGGAGGCCATAACGAAAAGAACGCCAAGAAGAAAAATGAGTGGTGTCATGATTTGAACACCGCCCATCCTTTCCTTGCTTGAGTTCTTAGTTAACTGGTATCTTTTCCTTGGCAGAGTTCTTAGTTAACTGGTTTCTTTTCCGTGGTAGAGTTCTTAGTTAACTGGTATCTTTTCCTTGCTTGGGTTCTTAGTTAACTGGTATCTTTTCCTTGCTTGGGTTCTTAGTTAACTGGTATCTTTTCCTTGGCAGAGTTCTTAGTTAACTGGTATCTTTTCCTTGGCAGAGTTCTTAGTTAACTGGTATCTTTTCCGTGGTAGAGTTCTTAGTTAACTGGTTTCTTTTCCGTGGTAGAGTTCTTAGTTAACTGGTATCTTTTCCTTGCTTGGGTTCTTAGTTAACTGGTATCTTTTCCTTGCTTGGGTTCTTAGTTAACTGGTATCTTTTCCTTGCTTGGGTTCTTAGTTAACTGGTATCTTTTCCGTGGTAGAGTTCTTAGTTGACTGGTATATTGTGAGGAGACTCTTTGTGAAGTTTGTAACAGCTGAGAGCAGACTCAAAGACCCAGCGTGGAGCACGGATCACAGCGCACAGTCCTCTGATAAGGCTATTTGGCGTACTGGACTCTGACTCATGATACAGTGGAGCGCGGATGACGGAATGCAGTCTTATGATAAGGCTAGCTGGCGTACTGGACTTACTCAAGCCATTCACTTGGAGGCGCGACGGGCCCTGTTCGACCTACTGAAATGCCCGTCAGTATTTATCATGTGAAAGTCAGTGGCGTCTCGTTTAACCCTTCCAATGCTGAGGCTACTTTCGCCCAAAGCACAAGGACGCTAATGTCTTTGAAAACCATCTAAACCCTGTCATATTGGTATCCATTGGATAGCTCTTACTGAGCACTCTCAGATGAGTACCCATATGGCAGTGTTTCAGCTATCTTTCAGGTTTTTTGCATCATTTCGTAAAGATCAAACTAGCCACCAGTAGGCATAAGGGTTAACCCTTGAGCAGTGCACTGGCTTTCCAGTTTGGGATTATAGTATTTGACCACTGGTGTATCTCCCATTGATCTCTGACCATCAGATGATTGCAGTACTAGTCTGTATAAAGATCACGTACGGTGCATATTTGCTTTAAGCATTATAATGACCAATTTTGTTTGCATACATTTAGCGTATAGATTTATATATTGGATCTTCATTGTCCATCACTCATTAACGGTTTGATGCAAATGTAGGTTAATTATTCATGGCAGCTAGGTTGTAAAGGTAATATTTGGTGTTCAACCCTTCCAATGCTAAGGCTACTTTTGTCCAAAGCACAAGGACGCGAGTATTCTTGAAAACCTTCTGATACCTTGTCATGTTGGTATTCATTGAATAGCTCTTGCTGAGCCCTCTCAGATGATTACCAATGTGCATGTGTTTCAGTCATTTTTAGGTTTTATGCATCAGGTTGTATTGGCCAAATTAGCCACCAACACCATAATGGTTAACAATATCCTCCCAATTAACATCATACTCATAGTCTGTTTGCGTAGACTTTCCTATGAAACACGGGAGCTTTTGTAAACCAAAGGTAATGGAGCTATTCAAAAGGCCATTTATTCATAGACATTTAATACCCTAGTACATTTCATGTCTACTTGGCAACCAGTGTGCGCCATAATCCAAATTCGGTATACACTGCACTATGTGTTAAAAGGTTGACCAACACTGTAAATAATTCTTATTGTATATTCATCATTAATCAATGCAGTATCTGAGCCTTACGTGCTCAATTAGATTACTTACATGTAATTATTGAAACCGTTTAGCGTAGCTAGCTAGTTTCTGGGGCAGCAAAATTGTATATTTGCCCGCAAAATCCCTGATGCCAAATTGTAATACGGAATGCGTTCACAATAGGGGTGTTTATATGTCTGGGGTCCTTCCATAATGTCAAAAATAAAAGATGTGTGTGTGTGTGTGTGTGTGTGTATGTTTGTGTGTGTGCGTGCGTGCATGCATACATACATACATACATACATACGTACATACATACATACATACTTAACATAGACACACTCAGTAATTTTTGTCATGATGGTGTCACAAAGTCATTTTGTCTCTACAAAAAACTTCTCAAGCAAAGTCTAAAATTCGCGCTTATTTAGACTACACTACAACTACCTAAACCAAATATATCCCTGCGAAATTTTCAGTCATTTTTGATCATAAATGTGGGAACGCTTTGCTGAGTAATAATGTAGTGTTTTGGTCGATTAAGTCGTGTTGGGAAGTTTTCCGGGTGTGAACGTGTATATATATATATATATATATATATATATATATATATATATATATATATATATATATATATATATATATATATATATATATATATATATATATATATATATATATATATATATATATATATATATATATATATATATATACATATATATATATATATATATATATATATATATATATATATATATATATACATATATATATATATATATATATATATATATATATATATATTATCTATTCCGATTTACTCACCTCATCCTTAGCTTTTCTAGATATTGCCAGATACTTTGGAATTAATTAAGAATGTTCTTACAAAATATGTTTTTTTCATGATTTTTATTCCGATTCACAAATAGAAGTACAGTGTTACAACGTTTTTCAGATGAAGTGAATACATTTTGCCATTGTATTGCATGTTATGTTCACATTTCAATGCTGGTATACTCCTCTTATAAGTTTACTAGACTATGGTATAAGAATGACCATTTTCCCAGAAACGAGGGAGTTTTTTCCATTACATTTTGGAATATATCCATCTATTGTCACATGTGATTTAAGCACATACATGTATACTGAAACTTTGGAGCCTTACAAAATAGTTGAAAAAGAGTCGTTTTGTTGGTCGTGTTCTAAATAACATGATAGTACCTTTAAATATTTTCTTTTAATGCTTTTCCCTCAACGACTTCATTCAGGCTTTCGGACCGCGTTTTGGCATTGAGCGAATTAATGGTTTAGGTACATAACATTCTTATATAACTTAATTCTCCGTTTATCCAATGAAAACGTTTTCTTACTTATAAATCAATCGAATTTTACAGAAACAATGGAAATCTATTGGAAATCGACAATTAGTTAGCTTTTGACAAACTTTTCTCGCTGAAATATTGGTTTTCATTGTTAAAATCATGTAACGCAATCAATATAGTAACTGACAGTGACAGGGACAACATACGGACACGCTGTAGAGATAATGAACAATTAAACACCTAAAATGTGTTGTGCTGTTATTTACAAAAGATCTAATAACATAAATGCAGTTGAGTACAAATAAAAATAGATACATTTGATGCCTCTCTCCACTGCATGTTTTTGCTGTGATTTCTGTTTAACTTACTCTATACATGGTTATGCATATACTTGAAATCAATAGGAATACACATCGTCTACCATGATGCGTTGAAAGTGTTAATTATGGCCAGCAGGTGGCTCTGCCATGTTACCAGGGAAAGACTGCGCCTGACACTGTTACAGTACAGTACCGACATTTAATTCCTGCACTAAATGCGTGGGCATCCCGTGCTTAATACACGACCGCACGCTCGATTGCCACCCAGTTCCCCAGCCATGCGTGTATGCATGACCTCACAATTGAACGTAGCTTTGATTTGCAAGCTCATTGATGTGCTTTTAACATATTATGCATAGGTGTTTGTACAACCAGGCAGAGGCATGCGTCAGGTCGACTGGTGCAGGAATGAGAAGGTATACTGCACACGTTCCTATTCACGTGCTAACCATAATCAATCCTCACAACTCACCATGGCTGGTTTCGAAACCGTCCAAATTGAACCATAACCTTTGTCTAGCATGAATTAATACAATCAGCAGCAGGTTAACCGCCACTATCGGAAACCTAAAGCGACCCGTGGATGTGGTGCAGTAAAGATGTTTAATTTATGTATTATATATACGGGCAGACCTTGTATTTTACACGACCGCACAACTGATTCAGACCAGGATGCCTGGTCATAGATACCATCACATGCAAATGACGCCATGGCTAGAGATAACTTTAGTAAGTACCTAATTATCTCGGCAACGCAGCTGGTCATCCCCAAGCAACCACTCTACCAGTCGCTGGCAGGCGACTGGTTGACTGGTACATGATTTAAATGTCTTTACTGTACCTTTACGATGATGATTACCATTGCAAGCTAGTTAAAAGCCCTATCCCAAAACACACCTCACAGCACCATAATCATATGAAAAGGTGTATCTCTACATTCCAGAGTGTTATCAGGGAGAGAATATCATAGCCAACCGTCCTTAGTCAACCCACAGACATCTGTAACTGAAAATTTAGACCTATAAGTACAATAAAACGAGGATAAAATGAGTTTCAACTGTCAAGTGGTCTGTCATGTTTATTTACTATATAAAGAAGATGCCCAATAAGAAGTAAATTTGGGATTGCTGACCGCTAAAGATATTTTCAGGCCATAACATTGAAAATTTTAGTTAGAAATCTTCACACCAATTACACTAGGTAACCTCACGGGCTCGTAGCTAGCACCTATTTATAGCGTCCTGACCACAAGCCATTCTCTTGGGATCGCTGAGGTGTATCTTTGTACAACTGTCTTTTGTTTCCGGTGCTCAGAAGTGATCAGCGAGGTATGTCCACTACTATCAATGGGATTCCCATGCCTCCACACACGAGATATCTCACTAACATTTTCAATGTTATGGCCTGTAAAAATCGTTAGCGGTGAGCAATCTCAAATTCACTTCTTATTGGGCATAGTCAATGGCATCCCTAAGGTAGTTATGAACCTGCAATGACTATTACCTTTGAAAGTAATGAGATTGTGTCATTCGAGTGAAAAGTTGTAAATATTGAAATCATATAGAATATGGGTTGACAAAGGACGGTTGGCAATGATATTCTATACCTGATAACACTCAAGAATCTGGAGATGCACCTTTTTATATGATAATGGTACTGATCACCTTAACTGTCTTCTCACTGGCTGAGCACAGTTGTGATTGATTTGCAGATTGGCTTCTTCTGATTGTCGTATACCTGTAACTAAAGGCTACAACCGACCACCGTCCCAACAATAGAAAGTCACAGCAGTGATTTTATAATAGATGACAATTATATAAGGTACCGTGTATATAATAATTGTATTCAGTGTCTTAGCCATTCAAATTCTTTTGAGATTAATTTCTAGAAATGCAAATTGCAAGCAAATAATTTTGAAATGTTCACTTTAATGTGAATGCTAGGACATTACAATCATACATTCTACCCTTAAGAAAATGTACCCTTATGGTTGTAAATTGAAGATATCATATCATGGTCCCACGCATAATATTGGACGCCCAAACCTTTCAAGATACCCAATGTTGGGCACCCACTTTCAAAATCCTGGCTTTTGACTATGATTCATATATAATTAGGTACACTATAAAACATTCATAAGTGATCATGCACTACTTGCTGGGTGTCCTACCTGACTTCTTTTCTAGGTGCTCTAACCTGTATCTCAGCCATAGTTAGAATGAGGAATGCTAACATATGTCAACCATGCTAATTTTCAAGTCTACATATAGTCGAGTTGGGTTGCCATCATTTTGCGCGGACTTCGTCATTTTACCGGATTTATAGGTTTACAGTTTATATTTACATTCTACGACATAAAATAAAAGTAATAAAACAATTCAATACAACTTGCACCCTACTCGTGAAAAATTCTATACTTTGGCCACTGTTTGACATCGTATCTTTTTTTTTATTCCCAGACACCATCATTTATGTGGAACTTCATTACAGCCAACGACTAAACTCACAGTGAACATTTCTGGACCTCTCACTTTTTGGACGCATCGCGATGGATGAATTCATACAGGTTTTAATCCCAGGGGGGGGGGGGCACTCAGGTACAGAAGGGGGCCGCACCTTCGTTACGTTTTTCGCGGAAGAAGGGGTCTTTTTTTAAGACCTCCGCATGTCCGCGATTTTGTAAAAGAAGGGTACTTATTTGTACCCAGGTACGAAGTATGGGGGTCAAAATCCCCTTACAATCCACGAAATATACGCGGCTCTGACGCCGAGTGACTCCCGAAATGACCCAGGGCTTACGAGTTTGCTGCCGCCACTTGCTGCGGCTAAACAAGCAGAGGATTATAAAATCTTAAGTTAAAATACGTGTTCCCGTTCATCCAATGTCAGTGTTTTGGTAAAAGAAGGGGTGTTTTATTAAAATAAGGGTGCTTTTTTAGCCAGAAATCAGTGCTTTAGGGGTATTTTTTTAATTTTGATAACGAACGTATGCACCTCCTAAATACCCAAGTGCCCCCCCCCCCCCCCCGGGGTTTTAATTAACATTATGAAATTAAGCGATGTTTCGGACATTTGTAATAAAGAAACACATAAAGCTAATACATAATATATGGATATGGATATGTATGTACAAAAGATTCACAAGAACTAGTAGCTAAGAAGTGTGAGAAATTTGCAATACGTATATCTACCATTAACATTTTAATATTGTTGAATTACCTTGTCTATAAATGTTTCAATCCTTAACTGACTCATTTGTTTGAAACAGTTCATAGCTTTTTGAATTTTGTACCGTCTGATCATTGAACCATATTTGCACAATGTCCTAGAAAAATGTTATGAAAGGTTTACGAAAGGCCTTTATATCAATCATATTCAATTCATAATGTTTAATGAATCTTTAGCATAAAATAATCATGTTGTTTTTCATTATTTCTCTGTTTCCTAAATGGTTCTTCAGAAGACAAAGAGCCAATCGACATACTTACAAAAATAAATGGTTTTAGACTCCAATTATTAAGGCTATACAATACAGAATATATTACCTGAATAAATTGAACACCACTTGAATAAGTAAGTATAATGAATGATGTCATTTGGTGCTTTAGCATTTAACCAAAAAGTGGTCCTTTTTTATAGTTGAAGAAGAATGAAAAAGCATAGTAATTCTAGGTGAACGACAAAAAGAGGAAGAGGAGGAACAGAGCCTTCAGATCCAAAGAGGATCACGGGATCTTTTATATGCATGGTATCCATAGACAGATCCACAGATCCCCCTTCTTTTATCAGGCAGCAGGGTGCCACACTAGCTTAGGGTTCCCACAGAGGTGCCAGCTCCTATTGCACACCATTGATTAAGCCACGATAATGTGCCCCTTGAAGGGTGCCACATCAGCCAAGGGTTCCACGGGAGTTGCCATCTCCTATTGTACACCATTGAGTAAGCCAAGATAATGTGCCCCTTGAAGGGTGCCACACCAGCTTAGGGTTCCACGGGAGTTGCCAGCTCCTATTGCACACCATTGATTAAGCCACGATAATGTGCCCCTTGAAGGGTGCCACACCAGCCAAGGGTTCCACAGGAGTTGCCAGCTGCTATTGCACACCATTGAGTAAGCCACGATAATGTGCCCCTTGAAGGGTGCCACACCAGCCAAGGGTTCCACGGGAGTTGCCAGCTCCTATTGCACACCATTGAGTAAGCCAAGATAATGTGCCCCTTGAAGGGTGCCACACCAGCCAAGGGTTCCACGGGAGTTGCCAGCTCCTATTGCACACCATTGAGTAAGCCAAGATAATGTGCCCCTTGAAGGGTGCCACACCAGCCAAGGGTTCCACGGGAGTTGCCAGCTACTATTGCACACCATTGAGTAAGCCAAGATAATGTGCCCCTTGAAGGGTGCCACACCAGCTTAGGGTTCCCAGAGAGGTGCCAGCTCCTATTGCACACCATTGAGTAAGCCAAGATAATGTGCCCCTTGAAGGGTGCCACACCAGCCAAGGGTTCCACAGGAGTTGCCAGCTCCTATTGCACATCATTGAGTAAGCCAAGATAATGTGCCCCTTGAAGGGTGCCACACCAGCTTAGGGTTTTGAAGAGGATGGCATGTCAATGCATTAATCTGGGATTTTGCTAGCTTGACATGTTGGTAGTCTGTTAACGTGACCCACTTGTGTTATCAAAACTGAAAACTACTTTCCATAACGTTCAAAAAGAAACTTATCTTTTTTCTAGTTACAGAATATAAAGCTTTGCTGAAGAAGTAATCATCGATGCTTTGGAATAGCCCAGATTACAAGAGCCAATATTGCAAACACTTGCTGCCATGCTGTGCCGTCATCAAAATAGTATGGCAACGACTGTCTCCAGATCTTGTATTCAGTGTATTTATCAATTATGCAGGATATTGTCATCTCAGAAAGTAGGTGACGTTAGGACTCAACCCTTGCACAAATAGCTCGCGAAATATAATTACAAAGAAAAAATAAAATGGTGAAGTGGGTAAGGGTACCAGACATACTTCGGTTGATATCTACCCGTACTGGATGAAAATGGCCATTGCATCTGCCATGCGAACTCCATTATCTGCAAAGGAAAATAACAATATGAATATACACAATAAGTTTTGCAATTTTGTTAATTGAATTTTGTTTTCAATTTGATAATCATAGAAATATATTCTCAAGGTATATGAGTGGATATTTATGGCAAGCAAACCATGCGTCACATGGACATGTTTTCCAGTTTTGTAATGGTTCCTATGCAAATATGTACTTGTGAGGTATACTTTATGGCCCGCAGAATCCCCTTAGTTCACATGTTATTCCTGATCTCTATTCCCAGGTTTTTGTCTGCATCACACAAACTAGGCTCATGAATGTAACTCACATATCTCACAATCAAAGATAAACAAACATACCTCGCCAGTAGACAGCTGTAGAGGATTTTGGGGATCCGCCAGTCTGAGTAGGAACAGATTTTAGGATTTTGCAGTACTCCTTTTTAACAAGAACATCAGCATGAGTTGAGTATTCGATGCCCATGCAGTATGCTCTGTTTGAACACTGAAGTGCGCAATCAGCAAGACTAATATCGACATATAGGTTTTCATATGGACAGTCAGAGCCACAGGTGATGCCTTGGTGCAGTCCATATTTGGTATTGACGAGTCCTACAACCCAAGAAAAAAATATTTTAGTTCATTAACCATTGCCCGTTTATGCTATAATCGATGCACTTTTTCAGCACATTCATTCAAGTCTTGGTCAGTTTAGCTGCATCTTTTTAGTTGCATCTATATTTGGAAAAATCCTTAGTAGCCCTACAGTGCCGACATTTAATTCCGGCACATAATGTGTGGGCAGCCCAGGCATAATATACGACCGTACACCCGATTGCCACCCAGTTTCCTCGGCATGGATACATGGATTACCTCATGACTGATCATAGCTTTGCTTCTCAAACTACTTGGGTCATTTATGTGCTTGGTTGATTTTTTGACATGTTAACCATGGGTATTTGTACAACTAGGCGCTGACAGACGTCCGGTCGACTGGTGCAGGAATAAAATGGCTGTACTGTACTCCTTGACAAATGCATTTTTTCCGCTAACTGGTATAACATACAAAGCAAGATCAATGAAACTCACTCTGGTGAATTGGATGATAATTTTCTTTATAACGAACAAGTCAAACATATCGTATACATGCAACCACATGGCGAACTTACCAGTTGTACTCCCAGAAGACCACGTGGCCTTTGTAGACAGAGCACTGTACATAAATGCTGGCCATGGCTCCCCTTGGTTCCAATCACAATATCCACCATTTCCTTCCTGTATTCCCAACCAGCCGTTATCTACATGGCAACCACCATAGTCATAATTGACAAAGAAGCGGAGAGGCTCGTTCGCACTGAAAGATCAAATATTTCGACATCACCAGCATACCAATTATTACTAGAGATAGGTGTCGTGTCTTTTCTAGTTTTTAGGGTAAACATGCAAATAGATTAGTATGAGAATGCAATACATTCGGCTGAAAATAGATTCAACACTACTATACATCTTGAGTTCTGGATACACAGAAGGCATTTACTACATCAAATCATTTATCCATTAATCTAAAAGAATAATTAACGTTTTAACATATCCTGTGCATTAAGAACAATTGAAGATTACAACTTATGCTTGCTTAAGCAAAATTATCATTTCGTTTAATTGAGAAATGAAAAAAAATGTTGTCTGACTATGCTTCATGTTGACATTGCACCTCCTTCCGGATATTAAATAAGCCGGTTGGCCTAGTCGCTATATAAATGTGCGGCATTGCGCTAAAAGACTGCCTGGTACTTTCTATGAAGAGAAGGGAATTTCTTCCCGGTTCCGGTTTTCTATCTCGTCGCGATATGACCTAAGCTGTTGATAATGCCAAAAAACGCCATTTCTTCCTTCCTTTGGATAATAAATACTACTTATTTCCTAGATTTACATAAGCGGCAATACGGGGATAAACCACCACAGAACCCTATGTAACCTGCAACTTTCTCACATGCCTTGACAAAGATAGACAAAAAATAGGCAGTTTGAAAATAAAACAAAATATAGTACTCACTCTCCCTTAATGCTGAAAAAGTATCCACTTCGTGTCGATGGCGTTGTGGTTTTTAAGTCTGTCCACGGGTTCGCTTCTAGTCTGGCATGTGAAAACCAATTGGTCTTGTTTGAACCAACACCATCAAAGATCAAGGCCAAAACCTCTTCTCCATCGGCATATAGAGCGAATTTCACCTGCAATTTCAAATATGAGTATCATTGCCCAAATGTCACATCTGAACCTCTTCACTTCCAATGCCATGTAAGACTTTATAGGACTATTTGTAAATTAATATCTCCCGCCGTACAGTGATGGCATTTAATTCCTGCACTAAATTGTGGGCAGACCGGGCATAATAGACGACCGCACGTCTGATTGCGACCTAGTTTCCTGGGCATGGATGCATGTATGACCTCACAACTACGCGTAGCTTTAATTTGCAAGCTACGTTGGTCATTGGTGTGGTTGGCTTATTTTTTAAAATGCTATCCATGGGTGTTTTTACCAACAGGCACTAGCAGACGTACGGTCGACTGGTGCAGGAATTAAATGTCTGTACTGTATGTCCTTCACTATCAAAATCGGCGTAAATCTTAACAAACAAGAAATAACCCAACAAAATATTCTGAAGTGCAGATACTGAGAAGTACAAAACGCAATGTATTTGACTTGACCTGAAACCTGCATGTCTATCATGTTTAAGTTTACTGCACGTCCATTGTGTTGTTTATTATCATTTTTATCGACATAAAGGGCTAAAATGTGACTAGATAGTCTTGAATAGTGGTGGAATCTGGAATACCCAGGGAAAACGCAACCCAAACCAAGTCACTGGGAACTCTCTCACATGTTCTAAATATGGTACTAACCTGGGACGCAAACAAAACCTTAAACCACTCAAAAATTAGGGTAGGCCCTGCTTGAAATCCACTTTTTTGGTTGCTAATTCCATTATATTATTCATCAACTGTTACTCTTACCTTCTTGACATTCAAAGTGCTCCATCTTTCCACCAGAGGGCTCTTGTAGTGACAGCCACATGAGTCGTCTAGAAGCCTAGCACCTTCTGGTTCTGGAGAAGAATGCTCGCTGCTTGTCCACAATTCATAGAGGGATCTACCTATGCCTTTGCTTCCTTTGAATATCAGTTCCCATACAGGTAAAAGAACTGGAAAACATGAAATATGTACCATCAAGTAAAGAATATTTACAAGGCTGAAGGCATTTCCAATATATCACATGCCAGTGCTCATAGGAGGCTACTGGTACAAGAGCCTTTCTTGCTTTTCCACATGAACAATAACAGAGGAATTCAGAGTTAGCCAATATGCTGACAATCTTAATGTATATCTTAAAGGATGAGGATACAATGCCCATTATATACTGGTTAATTTGGCGTGTACTTAAGTTGGCGTTTTCTTTTTCAAAAAAGTATTTTCCCTGTATTTATTTTGGCGTCTGGAGCAGTCAGAACAACGCCATCTTTATGTAGACATATTTTTATGTGATCTTTAATTTGGCGTTGACGGGCATTCGCCAAAAAACGCCAAATTAACCAGTTATACAGTATGCTAATTATCCTCTCTCTGTTGACCACAGCTGGGGTTATGAAAGTGGATCAAATAGGGTGCATTACATAGATGTCTCTACCTTAGATCAACCAAATACAATAGGAAAAACTTAATGTGGGGGAAAATACAGAGTTATTAAAATAGTGAAAATCCATTATGTTATATCGAATATGCTAATAAGCACCAAGCTCTGGACGAAGTCAGTCTATGGGAGTGAAAGTTGTCTCAATAATGTTTTCTCTGTCAACGGGAATACTTTGAATAATCTGGAACACAGTATTTGGCTGTCAAAGTCAACTGGCTATTGAAATGGATCATTTATTTTGCTTAAAGATTTGAAAAGATAAAGGGGGCAGGTCATTTGGCGTAAATCGTGCAATTACTTAAAAATGAAAATTCAATACTTTACAATATCATTTCATGAGATTACACCATGAGTAACAGCTTGATTCATTAGGCGAAACATACAGTATCAAGTTTGAATTTGTATTTAAATCTTGTGACCATGGCAATTTTTGGCCCTAATATTGTTTCATTTCAATTTTTCACTTTTTAAATCAAGTGCCATATAGTCGTGTGATAGTCTAGAAGTGGAAGTAATCCATTGGGCATTATACCTACATTTATATCTCGAAGTATAAAACATTCTGTGCAATATCAAACTTTCCAGTTCCGATAGTATACACAAGGTATTTTGCACATTTTCTTTATTTACTCTTCACCTGAATTAATAATGCATGAAATATTTCGTCCACATTTGTTTAAACCCTTATTCGAAATCTTCCAGCACAAGCCTATATTTGTAAAAAAATATGTGTCTCATATTAAGACACCATACTGAGACAAAATAGAAATACACATTCTATCGGACGTTTTGGTTCATATCCCCACTATAGGGATGGGGACCCTATGTTAGTGATTTTGAAAAGCCGTCTTATGACAAAAAAATAAGCAGCTTTGTAAGTTTGTCGTCCAATATCTAAATGTTCCATACTCGTGTCGGCACCTAGTCCCTTGCTTATTTTCGAGAAACAGAACAACTGTCACAGTTTAGGTAATGTCTTGACCAATTATCATGGGACCTTCTATTCCTGGCACCTGCACACAAGCAGGAAAGGGGGTTGACTCTTTTTTCGAAATTTACCAAAACATGGTCCTTTCAATCATGCAATATGCTATAGAAATATATTATCGATATGGGATAAAAGAAATAAAAACAAGTGGAATGGTTTCTTCTGCAATTTGTTTTGGTGGCATTTTTTTCATTATAAGTACTCCACTAAAGGTCTTAGAAAGAGCAATAAGAGTATTTTCTTAAAAAACGCCGCAAACATCGATTGGTTCAAATCGAATCAACCTTTTTGAAAGTATCAGTGGTATCTGAACTTGTGAAAAAACAAAAACATTAAATATGGTCATGCGTGAGGATATTCGGTTTACAGTCTTGTATCCATCAAAGTGCTCACACAACCTTCCTTCCCTAGCAGGCCTGTACACACGGACACCATTTCAATCCCCCGAGGGATATTCCAGAGCAGCTGGCAGCATATAGCGCGCAAGCTCTGAACACTGCCTTATACAATGCTACGTACTCATTTCTCAGCTGGGTAGACTGAGGCATCACGGAATAAACTGTCTTGCCCAAGGACAGACCAAAGTGCCCAGGTCAGGAATTGAACCAGCGACCTACTGATTACTAGTCCAACAACTATTAAACCAACTGAGCTACTCTGTCCCTACGTGTGGTTCGAAATGTGTACAATAAGATGGTTTCTTACCTGAATTCAGCATGTAGAACGTGTGGCCCTCAGAAGGCTCTACTTGGCTCTTCAGCGCCTTGTGGGTGAGCACTTCAGCCAGGGAACACGTGGCATCACCATCACGCCCCTTCCTGTAACTAAAGCTGTTACATTTCTTGGTTCCAGAGCATCGGTCTGCGCATCTAACTCGACTTATCTGAGGCAAAACTGCCAAAGCCGTGATGGGTTTTCTGTCCGAAACAACTGTGTTGTACTTGTTTGTGCGTATGTGAGCGGAGGCGAAAGAGGCCACCAAGAAGGAAAAAACGCCAAGGAGAAAAAGAAGCGGTGTCATGATTTTAACACCGTCCATCTTTCACCCCGAAGTTCTTAGTCACAAATGTGATATCTTCCTCTATGGTTAAGTGGTATAGGGCCTGATTCTAGGCGCATCTGTTGTATCTTTGTTATTCAGGTAATAGAATTGCTGGTCGGCATAGAGATCGCGTCAAACAAACCCTTCGTTCTTAACATTAAAACGATCAATCTTATCTTAAACTTACGCGTAACTCTTTTACGGTAGAGCTTTCTACAGTGCCAACATTTAATTTCTGAACTAAAAATAATGCATGTTTTGGTTAGATTCGTTACCAATCACATCTTACTGGGAGGGAACATGTTGGCTCTCAATGTAATCCTCACCAGAAAACATTTCAGGTTATATAAATTTCGTATCTAGGTTATCCAGTTAAATAAAAGAAGGGGAGAGTAAAAACCATGACCAACATATTAACCCCACAAGCTACCTTAAGTAGAGTTATTATCGAAATTACCTTCATCCTCTTCTT
>OZ012698.1:11602266-11679766 GCA_963942565.1 Maea johnstoni
ACAGAAGAACCTAACTACAGCCACATATGTGGCACAAAACATTCCATTCATTTTTTCCCATTCACTTGTACCACAGAAGAACCTAACTTCAGTCACATACGTGGAACAAAACGTTCCACTCAAAACATTCACTTTGTAAAGAAGAGGCACTGAAATCTTACTGTAGAGTACAAACATTTAATTCCTGCACCAGTCGACTGGATATCTGCCAGTACCTGCTTGTACAAACACCCATGGATAATATGTCAAAGAAATGAGCCAAGCACATCAATGACCCACATAGCTTGTGAATCATAGCTATGTTCAGTTGGGAAGTCATCCATGCCCAGAAAACTTGGCGGTAATCGGGCGTGCGATTGATAATTATGCCTAGGCTGCCCACACATTTAGTGCAGGAATTAAATGTTGGCACTGTACAGTATCAATATGCATTGATATTTTACTTCTAGAGGACTTCTTTCACAGTATTTCCTAGGATGCCGTCTAGTATTGTCTAGGCACCGAAATTGTAATGTTCAGTATCAAAACGCGTTGGCATTGTACTTGTAGAAGACTTCTTTCACAGTATTTCCTAGGATGTCGTCTAGTGCCTTCTAGTGCCATCTAGGCACAGAAATCATAATGCACCGTATCAATACACATTGGCATTGTACGTGAAGACGACATCTTTCATAGCATTTCCTAGGATGCCTTCACAAAAATTGTAATTACAGTATCAATACGCATTGGCATTGCACCTTGTAGAGGACTTCTTTCACAGTATTTCCTAGGATGCCGTCACTGAAATCGTAACATACAATATCAATATGCATTTGCATTGCACTTGTAGAGGACTTCTTTCACAGTATTTCCTAGGATGCCGTCTAGTGCTGTCTAGTGCCATCTAGGCACAGAAATTGTAATGCACAGTACCAATATGCATTGGCGTTGAATTCATAGAGGACTTCTTTCATAGCATTTCCTAGGAGGCCGTCTAGCCACTGAAATCGTAATTACAGTATCAATACGCATTGGCATTATACTTGTAGAGAACTTCTTTCAAAGTATTTCCTAGGATGCCATCTAGTCAATAGCGGAAGGCCCCACTTTGGGCGGCTTTTACGATGAAATCCTTGACTACCATTTCGTCGAGCTTGTTGAACGCATCCGTTTGTGTCACAGCCGTCATGTGGTTCATGGAGAATCGGAAACAGAACTCTTCCAGCTCCTGAGGAGAGAAAAGAGCACCAGTTGAGATATAGAATGTTTTCAAAATTTTCTCATTAGAGCACGGCTGGAGGGAATTTGTGATAATTAAATTTGCGCATTCAAGCACTCGAACAAAGCAGATACAGAACAGAATATTTATTTGATGTATTTTACTTTGGCACTATCATTGGGATTGCGAAAATCAAATGCCTGTAAAAAATACAAGTGATACAGTATGTAAAAGGCTTTAACGATCATCGTATTACAGGCTTGTAGAAAATGTTGCTTTACGGGCATCTTTAAAATAACATGCCCATACAGCATCCGTTATGATAAAGGGCCTGTGTACGAGTATCGTGATAATGCTAATTCGGCATCATTGTACGGACTCTTAGCAAAATACGATCATCACTCGATCATCAATTTAGGTGCATGTACAGGTTTGGTTTTAAAATGAACATATGGGAATTGTACATCTATAATATGACGCCTGTACGGGAGTTATTTTTTCCTGTTAAGAATTAGAGCATGATTTTATGAGAAGAGAGTTCTTAGTTGAGTTATGACGAACAATTCTCTTTCAAATATTTTCTTATACAGGAATGAAAGAGATAAATATACTGACCCTGGCTTCGTACTTGATAGCCGCTGCGTACAGCATGGCAGCGTTCTCAACTGTTATACCCTGCTTAATAATCTGCTCACACATGCGTTTAAGATTCAGCTCGCAGTAGGCATTCGCAAGATCAAGCAGACCTGAAAAGTAAAAAATAAGAATGAAATTTGTTTGTTTGTCCCACGGGATCAACTCCCAAGGGAGGACTGAGAGCTCCCCTACCACCCAGGCCACTCATCACCCACGGGCCATTCCATGTTCCCTGTCCCCCCGTACTTTTCCCATCATACACATATATTTAAGAAAGGACAATTAAACTTCAGCTATGTCTTAGAAGATGGTTTGTTAGGAAAAGGTTTTATTACCACCCCCAAAAAAATAACAATTGGAAACTCTTCATAGAAATGTTTTCCTGTCTAAAAAGGAATATTTCAGTAAACTGAATATGAAATGTCCTGGGTGTTTCAAAGTGTAAGGATTTAGGTGTTAAAGATATGTGATTTGGATGTTCTGATGTGTGCTTGTTGAGGGGTTGGGTGTCAAAATGATAATTGATACCATTCTGCCTGAGAACCAATACACAGAGTATCAGTTCCCTTTCTTACCTATAGCATCCTCGGGGGCCAGATCTACAGTGTCTGTATAGAGGTACTGCAGGAAGGGCTTGTAAACTGCATATGGAAACTGGCTAATCTCAATCACACTAGAAGTAAAGAAGAGGAAAATGTTTTTATAAAATGATGCACATTGATATCACAATCACAGAGTCAACCCATGTGCTTTCGGTGGCTAATTTGGCCAATAGAAAATGATGCAAAAAACCTTAAAAATGATTGAAACTCTGGCACATGGTTCAACCCTTATGCTGCTGGTTGCTAATTTTATATTACAAAATGGTGCAAACATGCTGGAAAAATGACTGAAACCCTGGGATTTGGGTACTCATCTCAGAGTACTCAGTGAGAGCTATCCAATGAGTACCAGCATGACAGGGTTTAGATGGTTTTCAAAACTCTTTGTGTCATTGTGCTTTGGACAAAGGTAGCCAGCCAGCAGCTTAAGGGTCAATAATATTTAGAAATATTGTAAAATGCAAAATTACTTTTCTGTTATCGAGGGAAGTGTCTTGCATGATGGGTCATGCTTGTTATCACATACAGAATAACAAAGTTATCACAAAAGTTTCCTCCACTTTTACCAACTGGCTAGTAACAATATACCCTAAATATGTCAAAGAATGATGACAAACAAATTTAAGCATCCAATTCGAAATTCTAAGCAAAACTAATTTATTTTTTGTTTCATACTCACTCTTGTACATCCTCTCCCCAATGTGACTGAAACATTGTCCTAAAATGTTCACATCTGAAAAACATTGAAAGAGTTTAGACATTAAGATCTACTCACAAATTTTTTCTTATAGACAGATATTTTTGCTGGTAGCTACTATAATGAGAAAGCTCCCTGTAAAATGGTTACAGCTATTGACTGCTTTCTCTCGTTTAAAATATTTATCAACATAACAAGAACAGAATCCCTTATAGGGGTCGGCATTTTAAAAAGTTTCCATGATACAATACAAGTATTTCCTTAACTATACAATATTTTAATGATATTTTCAATGATACTGTCTGCCTCCCAGGAACTTAATTCTATCAAATTTAGCATCGTCAGCTTCCGAAATTTCACTGATAAACAGCGAACTGCCTTTGTACGGAGATGTCCTGTTAGCAATTAAGTCAATATCATATATATTTTTTATCCTAACCGATATGATGTTTTGATACCATACTTTTTTCCTTGCGAGATCGGTATTTAGTAATGTATCGAGTATGGATACTTATCCCTAATCTCCATTTTCTTCAATAGTACTAGACAATGTCTTAGCCAGGATTTAGAAACTGGGTGCCTAAAATTGGCAGTTGTAAAATTTTTGGGCGTCCAAATTTTTAAGGGGGATCACAATATACTCATATTTCAACCATAAACATGTATAAATTCATCAAAATAAGGCATGATATCATTAAACAATGTCATGGGAATTATAAGGAGATGAAAAAATTCAATTACATGCTTGATATTGAGATTTTTAGAAATTCCACACTAAAAAATTTGGGTGTCCTGAGGGGTTCTTTTTAAAGGTTTCGGTGTCCAAAAAAGCACCCAGACGCCCCGCTGGCTAAGACTATGGTACTAGATACAGATGTCTATTCTATTCAGTCAGTTATATCACTTACCGTATCTTCAGCAAAGCTTTATGTACATGTATTGTCCTTCCATCCACAGAAAACTTGATATCACTAGTCGCCTTTAAGAAATAAAGACAAGAGTAATGCTAATTGGGCTAAGTTAAGTAAATTTCAAACTTAACTCTTAAGCTGCTGTTGGCTAATTTAGCTAACACAAAATGATGCAAAAAGCCTGAAAATGATTGAAACCCTGGCACATGGGTACTCATCTGAGAGTACTCAGTGAGAGCTATCCAATGAATACCAACATGACAGGGTTTAGATGGTTTTCAAAAATCTTTGCCTGCTTGTGCTTTGGACGAAAGTAGCCTAAGAACTGGAAGGGTTAAGGGTGAAAGGATATGGATGAGAGTTTAGTTTGTTGCACATACCATGTAATCTATACAAAATCATCAATCAAAATCAAATAAATCCAAGATTGTCAAATGCCATTCAGCTCACTGGAATGTTATGAAGAATCATTCTGAACATCTAAAAGGATCTCCATAGGTAGTTCTTAAGATATAGTGCAGACAATGCAAATATTTACGTTCAAATGGCATTCCCAAATGACCTTGAAAATGATGTATAGATCATCAAAATGGTATTCATTCAATGTTTCTTTTAAGCATGCCTAAATATTTGATTCCTAAGTTATTTTCAAAAGTATTCTAGGTTCAGATTATCCTTGTCAAGAAAGTCTGTATGAATGAATGGGTTAACCAATTCATGCCTGTAGCAGCAAAAACTGCCTGACAATCTTTATCAAAAGTAGCGGTTGGAAAATATTTGAAGGAGAGTTGTTCGTTAAAATATTATCTACAACTCTCCTTCAAACAGTTTGCGAATCAATGCTTCATTCCAAAGTTATTTTCAAAAGTATGATAGGTCCAGACGACACTGGTCAAGTAGATTTCCCGGCATGAATGAGCAATGCAGTAACTTACTGGATCATCAAAGGCTTTCCTAAGGCTGTCTGTCACCTTGCATACATCCGCATGTTCTGTAGTAAGCAGAGAAAGTAAAAGAAATCAGTATAAAGAAACGGTGAGATAACATCATCTTAATTTTCATCATCATCTTAATTTTTATCAACTAAGTCAATGTAAAAACATCAATAATCAACAACATGCCGCTAGCCAAGAAATGCTTCAGAAATGATCAGTTTGGTGCTGACCAGGCTAGTGGAAATGCTGACATCTCAGGAATATTAGGGATTTGCACCTTTGATTTTTTTCGCAGTCCGAAACAATATTGATTCATTGTAGCATTTTATGTTTTAAATTTAATGGACAGGTCAATGATAGTGATAGGAATCGGCTCAGATTTTCATGATCGATCATCGGTTGCGTGCGCTTTCATCCCAGCAGCACTTATTGGCTATTTCCGCCGCTAAGTAAGTAATATTTCGGACATTTTCTGGTGCTGTTTTTGGCAAAAAACTTGGTCAAAATATGTCCAGGAAGACGTGTCGAAACACATCCTTTTTGCAGTTTATTTCGATCATAATTGATGCCAAATTTTGGGATCGATTTATCAAAATCAAAACCCTTTCGATCCGCTGATCGATTATAATCGATCATTGGATTATCACTAGTCAATGAGGAAGCTGATATTTTCATTAACAGGTGACCAGGAGACAATGGCAGGGGTAACAACTATGAAAATTAAAATTAAGGCCCCCAAAGTATAAATAACGGCCAGGGAATGATTTATGTACAATTTTCTTAAAGTATTACAGAAAACTTAGTTATTTTTCATTGTACAATACATGAAACAAAGTAAAAACGTCAAATTTATGAATAGATGTTGCTTTACCTGTAACTAGTGAAATGATATTATTTACTATATTATAATAGCCCTTATGCTGCTGGTGGCTACTTTGGCCAATAAAAAATGATGAAAAAATCCTGAAATGACTGAAACACTGGCAAATGGGTACTTATCTGAGAGAACTCAGAGAGAGCTATCCAATTAATACCAACGTGACAGGGTTTAAAAGATTTTCAATAAAACTTTGTGATCCGTGTGCTTTGGACAAAAGTAGCCACAGCCTTGGAAGGGTTAGTATATTAATTACCTATAACAAGTGGTTTCCAGGTCACTGCGGGAGAGGCGAATGCCGCGAAGGCGTCGTGTACCGACATGAACCTGGTATCTACCGGAGATGTCATCGACTGGCCGCGACACTGGCCCCACATGAACACCTTTCCGGTCTGCGTCATGCCCGTCGAAATGTGACTATAATGGTTTGCAGCAATTTCTATAAACCTGAAAATACAATCATAGGTCATGATCTACACTGCATTAGACCACTCAGCCATGGAGGCAGCCCCTTATAGCAATTGAACACCATAGGGATTGTGATATGATCCAATATCAATATCTTTTTAACGATACAATATTATTAACAATACTTCCTGCCTCCAAGAGACTTAATTTTTTTTATATTTTGCACTGTCTGTTGAACCGAACCACTACACAGAATTCAGACAATTCAGTTAATATAATAATATTTTGCAAATAAAGTAGCAGTTAAGTCAACCTTATATTGTTAACCATTATAGGTATAACAGATCTTAAATGAAACGGTACTTTTTCCTATTTGATATCGATATTTGGTATTGTAGTGTGTACTAGAACACCATGAGCCTGGCTGTTGTACATGCCAAGGACTTGGCCAGGTTTTAGAAAGTGGGTGTCCTAAATTGGCAATTGTAAAACTTTGGGTCCGAATTTTCAAGGGAGACAACAATATACATATAATGTACTCATATTAAAACCATGAACATGTATTAACTTAATGCAATAAGGCATGATGTTCATATACAATGCCATGGGAATTATATCGAGGTGAAAATTATTCAATTATGTGCTTGAAATTGATATTTTTAGAAATTCCTTTTTGGGTGTCATAATGGGTAATTTTTGAGATTTTGGGTGTCCAAACAAATTGTAGTGTTGGACCGATCATCGATTATAATGTATAATCGATAGGTTTCCTCTTTTTTACTGATTTATCAATTATGAAACTGGCAACTGATAGGGCTGTCATCGATACCAGCGGTATCGATGGATCGCTGGCGAAGCCCTAGCGATAATCGATATGCCAGAAATGCTGGGGTATCGATTTGTTATGAAAAATATAAAAAAACAGGTTGGATACGTTGCAACACGCCAAAACTGCCGTTACCAACCAGAAAACCTTTTTAAAAAAGTCCAAATTAGCGAAAACTTACCCCAATTCAAAAACGGAAGTTGAATTGAGGTCGGACGATCTCTGGCGCACTACTGCGCAGGTCACCGCAATGCATTGTGGAGTCCTGTCAAGGCGATGACAGGTGAAGACATCATTGGCGCTAATGGCGAGATTGCAAATTGTAGGTACTTTTTAGTTATTGTAAGGGGCGGGGATTGACGGGTAATGAAAATATAATGCTTGGTGGGCTAATTGCGTATATATTAGCCGAAAACCAAGCGTGCAGCAATTTCTAGTGTGAATCGATAGCGAATCGAATCGAAGTGCCGTATCGGTAAAAATCTTTTCGATTATCGAATCGCTAAAAATTTGTTAGTGATGACAGCCCTAGCAACTGATAATAATCGGAAATGGTGACACCTAGCGACTGAAAATAGAACTAAAGTTGTCAGCTTCCTTACAATGAAACCAAGCTCCAAAAACACTTCTAAAGGAAGTTAGAGTGGGTGCTCATAGCTACAGGCACAAACTAACCTTCCCTTATCCGCAGCTACCTGTGTGGGCGTGACCTGGTTAGCCTTGTTTCCTGTACCTAGCTGGCCGTACGAGTTAGCGCCCCACGCAAACAGCTTACCCTCGTCCGACAGCGCCATTGTGTGGGCGTACCCACAGACTATCTGAAAGAGCAGCATACAGAATTGTCACATCTAGGACCTACTCTATGAATTTCATTAATCTTTTTTTTTCTGGCATACTTAGGCTAAATAGTGAAAAGCTAATTTAGGAGAGCGGCCAAGTGCGAAAAAGGGCTCTATTTAAGATTTATTTTGGGCGGGTCTCACACACACCTCCAACATACATCATTTGAAAGCTTATACTCTCTAGTTTAATATTCTGCCTGTTGGAGTTGTCAAAAGTGGTGCAGATTCTGAAAAAATACGTTTATGTAACATAATGTCTGGAAAAAAGCTGAAAGGTATGAAATTACAATTTTTTTTTGAAGGGGCTAAAGAGGATAGTATGTTCACTCAACATTGTGTACTACAACAAGCCTCATGCCCACAATTCAAATAAAACATTTGAAGCCATACTACTAAATTTTTCTGGTGAAAATTCCAATTTTATTACAAATTTAGGGTACGATTCACCTTTTTCTCAAATGCCATCACATAGATCAACTTTTCAGCTAGTACAATACCAGATTTAGCTACATACCACACATATATATAATCCTACATCTTTTTTCAATCATTTAGGAACCAAACTGAGTTACAAGGCTGATTTATTCAAACGTTTTGGCAATTCCTATGCCTATAAAACTGAAAAAGATGATAATAGAAAAATGTGCAAAATGATATTTAATCTTTCAAATATTCCAAAAAGTATCTGAATGACATCCAAACTGAAGCATACCCTGTACAGATATATCATATTGGATATTGGCTGTCAGATTTTTAGATTTGGTTGCCCAGTCACCCAGGACAACTAAATTATTTGTGAAAATAGTCAACAATTTAGCAAAACGCTCACAAAAAAAATTAATAATGATAAATGAAATAAAATTTAATCATACAGGCAACCTTACATAAGTCAGACACTTATAAGTCAGATTTTATACTATGTCAGATGGCTTTGCTGGTCCCATCCCTATCATTGCAGTATCATAATCTTCACATAACTCTAATTTTGCCTATCTCAGACAGAAAATCCTGGTCCCAATTCATCCGACTTATGCAAGGTTACCTGTATTATGAGATTCACAATATGTTTTTCAGGAAGATTTTTTTCTTTTCTTTGGTACCAAATGTAAAATGTCCACCTTGAAGAAGACAAAGAACACTCACTGGATGATCAAACTTGTGTGCAAGTGTTCACACTCAAAGTCTCACAGCATCAACCACAAACAGAATTATTCTGAATCACTGTCTGATGTATCTTGTGTTGAAATCGGATTTTGACAAACATCATCACCATGACAGGAACACAATTCCACACAGGCCAAGCGGTTCTTTCTTCAAGAGCATGAGTCAGTACCACAAAGATTCCTCTTGCTGCAAGTACAAAGCAAATCTTGCATCACCTCGGAGGCTGACAATCCTTCATAGTACACTGGGACAAGCTTCTCCCCCTCTCTTTTCCATCCATATTCCAGTGAGTATCCCAGGACAGGCTTAGCAATGTGGGAGGAAATCCAAATCCTTGTTTGCCATGCAGCCTTACTGACATGCTGTTTCAGACTCTCTTCACAGAGTGGCAGCTTTGCCAACACATTCTCGCTTGACTGCAAGCTTTGCACGTAACACATTCATGTTTGAATGTGCTTCTTTTTCCTTGCCCTTAGGATCATACAAACTAGCAATGAACTTGCGAGCTCCAACAATTGAAGTGTTCTCATCATCACCACCTAGGAAAACCAGCTCAGCAAAGGAGTCTACCCCTTTTTCTGAGATTGTTTTATACACAGAATTTTTTCCTATACCGAAAACACCAGATGTTGAATCACACCCTGTGAGAGTGTGAATAGCAGGCAATACTTTCAGAAACAGTGGTGATTGTGAGTGACATATGTCATGTACTGGGATGAACCTCCGAAGGTCAGTGGTTCTGGTTACTGTTCCAGTCTCAATCCAGAATTCTTTCACTCTGTCCATTTGCAGATAGTAGTGAATGGCTAGCACCAGAACATCTGTGTCAGGCATTTTGATGATGACTCGGCCTGTCATGTCATTTCTCTCAAATACGTTGTTGGCATGGACGGCATGTAGAATCATCCTGGTATCAGACCCATTTGACACAGAGGCACATCCTGAGGTACTGATCAACATCTCCACTGGTATACACGCCTCTCCTGAAGTCCAAGCATCACTACTGGGAGCCAAAGATACTGGATTACACCGAATGGAGAGATTTGTCAAATCCTCCATCTCAACACAGCAGACAAGCAGCTTTTATAGCCCCATCAGTAGATCTGGCGTACTTACCTTCTCTGATATCACAAAGAAAGCCAAATTTCTGTGCAAACAGGGAAGTAAGACTGGAGGCATCAGTCCAGAAGTAATCTTCTGCCGAGCTCTCAACATTGCTGGCTGTAGGGATGATATCAGCCTTGAATCTGTTCTTATAGTCATCCTGTGGGACCAGTTCCATCAGCCCTGTTTCACGATGATGACTCAATGAGAGAGACCACCAAATCAGAGCTTGGACATAAACTTGAAGCATATGTATCAAAGGTGACTGAGCTTCCACAACATGACAAGACATCCAGTGTATATATCAGGGATGCAATGGCTGCCATTCAAATGATGCCAGGAGACAGTTACAGTACGTTTGATAGCCTAGCCAGTGCATATCAGAGCAACTTGTTGGTTGAGTTCAACAAGGCAGATACAGTATTTGATGTATTTGACAGATACGATAATGAAAATTCTGTCAAAGTGGGTGAAGGTGAAGGGAGCAGGAAATACCATGTAATGGGTGGTCGACCAGTTCCACCATGGAAAAAAATACAAAATGTTCCTTCTAACAAACAGGCACTCGTTGCTTTTCTCTGCAAGTATATGGAGACGAATGCTCCTGAACTGTTATCTACTCACCCTGGTAGAAAACTTTTCCTTGCTGGAGGATTTGAAAATGGTGAGGAGGAAAAGAGCATAGGACTGGGTGGTGTACAAGAAGCAGTAGATTTTTACAGCACACATGAAGAAGCTGATACCAGGATGATTCTACATGCCGTCCATGCCAACAGCGTATTCGAGAGAAATGACATGACAGGCCGAGTCATCATCAAAATGCCTGACACAGATGTTCTGGTGCTAGCCATTCACTACTATCCGCAAATGGACAGAGTGAAAGAATTCTGGATTGAGACTGGAACAGTAACCAGAACCACTGACCTTCGGAGGTTCATCCCAGTACATGACATATGTCACTCACAATCACCACTGTTTCTGAAAGTATTGCCTGCTATTCACGCTCTCACAGGGTGTGATT
Organism: Maea johnstoni; assembly: GCA_963942565.1. Taxonomy (NCBI): domain Eukaryota; kingdom Metazoa; phylum Annelida; class Polychaeta; order Spionida; family Magelonidae; genus Maea; species Maea johnstoni. The sequence goes on from OZ012698.1 coordinate 11,613,488, forward strand.
CAACATCTGGTGTTTTCGGTATAGGAAAAAATTCTGTGTATAAAACAATCTCAGAAAAAGGGGTAGACTCCTTTGCTGAGCTGGTTTTCCTAGGTGGTGATGATGAGAACACTTCAATTGTTGGACCTCGCAAGTTCATTGCTATAGTTTGTATGATCCTAAGGGCAAGGAAAAAGAAGCACATTCAAACATGAATGTGTTACGTGCAAAGCTTGCAAGAGAGTCTGAAACAGCATGTCAGTAAGGCTGCATGGCAAACAAGGATTTGGATTTCCTCCCACATTGCTAAGCCTGACCTGGGATCCTCACTGGAATATGGATGGAAATGAGAGGGGGAGAAGCTTGTCCCAGTGTACTATGAAGGATTGTCAGCCTCCGAGGTGATGCAAGATTTGCTTTGTACTTGCAGCAAGAGGAATCTTTGTGGTACTGACTCATGCTCTTGTAGAAAGAACCGCTTGGCCTGTGTGGAATTGTGTTCCTGTCATGGTGATGATGTTTGTCAAAATCCGATTACAACACAAGATACATCAGACAGTGATTCAGAATAATTCTGTTTGTGGTTGATGCTGTGAGACTTTGAGTGTGAACACTTGCACACAAGTTTGATCATCCAGTGAGTGTTCTTTGTCTTCTTCAAGGTGGACATTTTACATTTTGTATCAAAGAAAAGAAAAAAATCTTCCTGAAAAACATATTGTGAATCTCATAATACAGGTAACCTTGCATAAGTCGGATGAATTGGGACCAGGATTTTCTGTCTGAGATATGCAAAATTAGAGTTATGTGAAGATTATAATACTGCAATGATAGGGATGGGACCAGCAAAGCCATCTGACTTAGTATAAAATCTGACTTATAAGTGTCTGACTTATGTAAGGTTGCCTGTATGATTAAATTTTATTTCATTTATTATTATAAATTTTTTTTGTGAGCGTTTTGCTAAATTGTTGACTATTTTCACAAATAATTTAGTTGTCCTGGGTGACTGGGCAACCAAATCTAAAAATCTGACAGCCAATATCCAATATAATATATCTGTACAGGGTATGCTTCAGTTTGGATGTCATTCAGATACTTTTTGGAATATTTGAAAGATTAAATATCATTTTGCACATTTTTCTATTATCATCTTTTTCAGTTTTATAGGCATAGGAATTGCCAAAACGTTTGAATAAATCAGCCTTGTAACTCAGTTTGGTTCCTAAATGATTGAAAAAAGATGTAGGATTATATATATGTGTGCTATGTAGCTAAATCTGGTATTGTACTAGCTGAAAAGTTGATCTATGTGATGGCATTTGAGAAAAAGGTGAATCGAACCCTAAATTTGTAATAAAATTGGAATTTTCACCAGAAAAATTTAGTAGTATGGCTTCAAATGTTTTATTTGAATTGTGGGCAAGAGGCTTGTTGTAGTACACAAAGTTGAGTGAACATACTATCCTCTTTAGCCCCTTCAAAAAATTGTAATTTCATACCTTTCATCTTTTTTCCAGACATTATGTTACATAAATGTATTTTCTCAGAATCTGCACCACTTTTGAAAACTCCAACAGGCAGAATATTAAACTAGAGAGTATTAGCTTTCAAATGATGTATGTTGGAGGTGTGTGTGAGACCCGCCCAAAATAAATCCCAAATCTGGCCCCTGGCCGCTCCCCTAATTGTTAATGGAGGAAACCAGAGTACCTGGGGAAAACAACTGCTTTACCCAAGGTCACTGGTAACATACTTATATGCCTAAAGGGAGGGAGGGAGGGAGGGAGGGAGGGAGGGAGAGAGAGAGAGAGAGAGAGAGAGAGAGAGAGAGAGAGAGAGAGAGAGAGAGAGAGAGTGAGTGAGAGAGGGGGGGGGAGAGAGAGAGAGAGGAGAGAGAGAGAGAGAGAGAGAGAGAGAGAGAGGGAGAGAGAGAGAGAGAGAGAGAGAGAGAGAGGGGGAGAAAGAGTGAGGGAGAGAGACAGACAAGTAGAGACTAATAGATATATTAGATAGACAGAGGCAGACAAACAAGTATTCAAGAGAGAGAGAGAGGGGGGGGTCATTTATCTGTATATTAATGAAGCCATGTAGCTTTATAATGAAGAAGCCATGTACATGGATTGGGTGAGAGAGAGAGGGTAGTATACCTGTATAATGAAGAAGCCGTGTAACAGCGCCACCCTACAAGGATTGGGCTGATTGATATTGTTGCCAAGACCGAGCTGCCCATTGCCATTGTAGCCCCACGCATACACCTGCAAAACACAACAAACTCCTTGTCAATGCAATGACTAGATTCTAATCATTAATACTCTGCAACAAAAAGCAACTGGAAGATAAACTTTACTCTTACTCTGCTAAATTTCATAGAAAGATTCAAAGTTCAGATTTTTAAGAGCTTTTTATATTAACCTATTCACGTTTAGAAAGTCAGACATATATATGTTTATGAAACTTCACTAGTATACCATGGAAACGAAATACAAAATACAAGAAAAATTGACCCTTTAGGGGTTAAGTAGTTTAACAGTTTGTAGTGCTGGGACTCGGCCCAAAAAATTAACTCGAGCGCTCGGCAAATCTAAACCAAAACTCGAGTCCATATCGATTTTTATGGCCACATTGACAAGATCTCAAGGCGAATGATTTAAAACAACATTGCGCCTCGGTATATGAGGGCACATGCCAGGCACACATTAAAGTGTAACGCGGCAGTGAGAATCGGTAAACCAGAAAATGGCGTAATACGCATTTGACATGGAGACTTAAAAAGACACATTTTATTTCAGGAAATGTGGTGCAAATCGGGGAGTTTTAGCCATCGCTAGGCCACACATGCATAGGAAGCATGTGATGCTATTAAAATGTCATCAGCTCGTAATTTCCAAGCGATCTATTTTCGGACTCGAGCGCTCGGATCGGAGGCCCTAGCGACCGAATGCTCGAGTTTCCGAGTACTCCTCCCACCCCTTATAGATTGTTAATTTTTTACTTACGTCTCCATTGTCTACAACAGCTATTGAGGAGGTCTGTCCACAGGCTATGGATAATGCTTGCTTATTACCTGACGAGAAATAAAGTATCAAGAATAAGAAATGCACTGCCAAGCATATTTCATCACTGAACAATACCACGTTCTTCATAAATAGAAACTAGAGATGCCAGTGGTCTGAATAAAATAAATTCTCGGTGATTTGAGACACTTTAATATCTAAGATGTACTTGTGATTGTAAAGCAAATAAAAGCATTTCTAAGCATTACTTAAATGCCAGATTAACAACAAATGAAGCTGCACTTGAATGTTCCTAAGGTGGTCAAAATATCTGAGAGAATACGGTAAGTAGTCAAGACAAATCGATGGAGTACAAATTTTGACTGATCTCAAATCCTCACACCAACTACATTTAATAGCTTAAGGGGCAATGTACTGCTGCTTGTGGCTAATTTAACCAATACAAAATGATGCAAAAAAACTGAAAGTCATGATTGAAACCCTGGCATATGGTACTCATCTGAGAGTACTCAAGAGCTATCAATTGAATACCAACATGGCAGCAAATAGGTGGTTTTCAAAAATCTTTGCATCTTTTGGCTTACTGTACAACTGGTATTTTTCACAGGCAGTTAATTTTCGCACTCCCCATGAAAGCGCAAAAATAACATCCTTCAAATAAATATCCTGCTTTGTATATACTTGGTTTGAGTGCTTGAATTAGCAAATTTAAAGTAGCAGGGCTGTAAAGCTAAATTAATAGCACTCCAAATTCAAGCTGTATACAGTAACAGTTTCAACGATTCCCAACATTATTAATTAGTCATTATAATGAAACAAATAATTGGGTTTACCTAGACATGCTGTGACCTTCCTTGGCGTTGGTTGGTTGGTGGTGGACCCCGACCCAACCTGACCACAGTTATTCTGTCCCCATGCATAGATCTGAAGAGAAGAAAATACAACACATAAGGGGCAATCTTTTTTTTTTTATCGGCTTGCCATGCTGGGCAAATTGATAGAAAAATCTACAAGCGCTACAACACCCAACATGTGTAAAATAATACTGGGGACTGTCTCAAGTCTACAAGCCAACAGTTCTCAATGCAGGAATTTCAGGCTCGTTTCAATTGAATCGACACAGTGAATCAACAAATATTTTGTCAATTATGGAATTGAAAAAAAAAATCAGGTATCAATGACAGCCCTAGGGTAAACGTACCTCTCCCTCTGCTGTGAGGCACATAGAATGATGGCTGCCACATGCCACCTGGATGACCTTTTTCCCCAGGAGGTTTGTGGTGATCAGGGTGGGCACCGAGCCCTGGTTGGTGCTGCCGTTCCCCAGCTGGCAGTAGCCATTGTGGCCCCAGCCGAACACCTCGCCACCTGTAAGCACACGGGTTAATTTCACATTATTTTTCAAGGGAGAGCACCATGGTCTTAGCCAGCAGGGCATCTGGGTGCTTTTTTGGACACCCAAACCCGTAAAAAGAACCCCCAGGACACCCAAAATCTTTTGTGTGGAATTTCTGAAAATCTTAATCTCAAGCTTATAATTAAATTTGTTCATCTCCTTATAATTCCCATGACATTGTTTAATGATATAATGCCTCATTTTGATGAATTTATACATGTTTATGGTTGAAATATGAGTATATTTTGATCACCCTTAAATATTTGGACACCCAAAAATTTTACAACTGCCAATTTTAGGCACCCAGTTTCTAAATCCTGGCTAAGACACTGTAGAGCACAATATACTCAGATTACAACCAAAGACATGTATTTATATGTAATAGAATAGCACAGCATGTAACAATTAATTCAAAAGCCTGTCACCAGGAGGCAAAATTTTGGAGGCCTTCATATCAATAGTAAAGGCCTGGGTCTACTCAAATATACCGGCAAGGGAATTATATTGAGCTGAAAAATATTCAATTATCTGTTTGAAATTGATATTTAAAAAAGTTCCTCATGAAAAATGTGGGTGTCCTGCATGGTAGTTTTGGGGTGTTTGGGTGTCCAAATGATGCCAGGACGGCAGACGCCTTGCTGGCTAAGGCCTAGAAAAAAAATTGTTTGTTTCCTGTAACGGTCCGAAAAGAAATAGAGTAGGTAGGTTGGTAAGAAAAAATGTTTTGTTCAAAAATGTGTGGTCAGGGCACGACGTTAACTTTTGCAGCGACTCGCCCCGTAGGTCAAGCGAGATTCAATTTTCACTTGCCCTACTCCAACTTTCACTTGCCCTTGAAAGATTGTATATAATCATTTTATAATATTTCATTTAAAACCAAGTAGAACATGGTTCTGGCATGTGAAAGTATATTTTCTAGGACAAGCTTGGATGGCAGACCACGAAACTTGCCCACATTCTCAAAAGTAAACCGGAAATATACAAAACCTACTTTCCCAGTGGGGCAAGCAAGATGCAGTTTTCACTTGCCCCACAGCTATAAATTACAAATTCTACTTGCCCAGCGCAATGGGGCAAGCACCAATGTCGAGCCTTGGTGTTTTATGAATGTTTAATGTTCATTGGGAGTTGGAAAGTCAGAAGAAACTTAAGGGTAGGGATTCTTTCTTGAGTAAAAGCTTGTTAGGTAGGGTTACAGGAAATAAACAACTGTTTTAGGCCCTATGATGATTTGAGGTCTCTGGCACAAACTGGTATATGGCAATGTGACACTTAGAAAACCTGTATCCTAGGCAATGTCACAAACCAGAAGTTTATTACACATGTACCTGTAAGTACAGGCCACCATACAATGATACACATCAGACCTCCAGGGTTTTACAATGAAAAGAATGCTAGATCTAGGTCAGTACTGTAGTGTGTCTGTGCAGCCAACTCCGTAACAGTTACTCAATAGCTTTAGTACAAGCTTGTTAATCCCAGCCCTGGGCATATCCACCAAAAACAATGACCCACCACAACAAAAGATATGTCATATCACATAATCGAAATGCTGCATTGCCTGTAGTACAGTCAGGGTTTCCACTTTTGGAGTGGACGGATGATGCTTCCCTATCCCTTTTTTTTCATAATTATTACTGTAGTTGTTGCTGTTGGTATTACTATAACTATTATCATTATTATCATCAAAATAAGTATATGTTATTGCTGCTGTGGTTGTTATTATTATTATTATTATTATTATTATTATTATTATTATTATTATTATTATTATTATTATCATTATCAACATCATTATCAACATCATCATTATTATTATCATTATCATTATTATCATTATTATCATTATTATCATTATTATTATAACTATTATTATTATTATCATTATCATTATTACTATTTTTATCATTATTATTATTACCATTATTATTATTATTTGTATGACTATTATTATTATTATCATCATCATTATTATCATTTTCATTATTATTATCATTAGTAGTAGTAGTAGCAGTAGCAGTAGTAGTAGTAGTAGTAGTAGTAGTAGTAGTAGTAGTAGTAGTAGTAGTAGTAGTATCATCATTACTATTATCATTATTATTATTTTATTATTATTATTATTACCATTTTCATCATTATTATTATTAGTATCATTATTATTATTATCATTATCATTATTATTATTATTAGTAGTAGTATTATTATTATTATTATTATTATTATTATTATCAATATCATCATTACCATTTTCATCATTATTATTATCATTTGCATCATTATTCTTACTATTTTCATCGTTTTTATTATCATCACCATCATTATTATTATAATTGTCAGTATCATCATCATCATTATTTTCTTTATGGTTGCTGTAATACCCATAACATCAAGTTATACCCTGGATAATGTGCACATTTTCCAGGCGGCTGCAGCCAAAAATCAATAGGTTCTCACCGTTCGTTACCGCAAGCACATGTGGTCCGCTGCCGTAGGCGAACTCACGCACACCTTTCTTACATAGCTGCTCCACCTTTCTAGGTTCCAAGCTGTTGCTGGCATCACCTGGAGCATAGACAATAGGCATGAGATAAGACAATAGGCATGAGATATAAGACAATAGGTATAAGATAAGACAATAGGCATCAGATAAGACAATAGGCATCAGATAAGACAATAGGCAGATGGCAGAGATAAGGGGTGAAAATGGCATTTTGGCAATTGTTGTATGTAACTCATTCATTCCCAGGGATTGACCTTAATGGTCGTTTGAGGAGCATTTGCCACTGGATCATTTGATTTTGTGACCAGATCTTAAACATAGGAGCCCAGTTTGCGAATGGACATATGGATTATCAATTGGAGGATTTTGAGAATTATTTTCTTCTTTTTTTCAATTTTTATCTTTTTACTTTACCTAAAAGTGCATCTAATAGCACATATTTTCAAAATTTTCCGGTGGAGCATCAGCTCTGGAAAAATCCCTGCACCACAATCTTTTTGCTCCTAAAACTAAAATCCTAGGAGCCCAATCTGCTCCTGTCTGAAAATCTTCAGGTCAATCCCTGAATGCCTCATGCGCCCAAAACTATGTGACTAATTTGGTATTATCTCTCTAACAAAAGCAATTTTCAGGAAATATTTAGAGGAGAAATGTTGATCAAAATCCAAGCCAAAACTTTCCTTCAAATATTTTGTGAATTTATGACTATTTTAAAAGTTATTGTCAGAAGTATCAAAGCTCCAGACGCCTCTTGTCATGCAGATCTCCAGGCATGAAAGGGTTAATAGAGGAGGAACATAAGGTAAAATGAAAATGACAAGCTGAATATAGATAAAAATGAAGAATAATAGAATGATTGACGTGTGGATAAAAACCTATTGTTACTTTGACAGGGTTTGACATACAATAAATGAAATGCACAAATGAAATTTCTTTACATTACCAATCAGTGAAGTATCATCAATCATGAGGTCTTTGTGTAATAACCATACATGTTTTTTGAGTATAACATAACAAACCATCTTCTACGGCATGGCCTAAGTGTCAATTGCCTTTTTAACACAATAGGCTATTAAATGGAGTTGGTTTGAGGATATTAATTTGCTGAGTACTTAGCTAAATCTGGATGGACAGAAATTTTGAAATATTGTAAAACATTTCAGACAGGCCTTCTTAGAATCCTGGCTAAGACCCTGCTGGTAGGATAACCTAAATTTGGGTCTAACTTGCCCACCTGATAACCCTTGGGATTGTTGAGCCATGAATACTTGGAAACATTTCTTGGTTTCCATAGTGCAGCAATGTCTGCCTGTTGACTATCTTAACCCTTTCCTACCTGTATCAGTGAAGGTACGATGAATTCCCAAGTGAATGTCACTTATGTAGCTCCAGGACGGTTCTTAGCCAGGATTTATAAACTGGACACCCATATCATTTTTAATTTATTTTTCTTGGGGGGGGGGGGGGGGGCATATTTTTTTTCATGGGAGGTCACAATATACTCAGATAAGAATTTGGCATCAGACATTTGTGTGTAAAATTACAATTTGGACTCACATTAGGGTTAAACATGAACCAGTGTGACTTCTGAAAGATCCACTCATGAGAAGTTGTCGGGACATTGGGAAAATTACACTTTGGACTCACAAGGGTTAACCCTTATGCTGCTACTGGCTAATTTGGGCAATATAAAATTATGCAAAAGCCTAAACAATGACTGAAACCCTGGCACCTAGGTACTCATCTAAGAGTATTAAGCTAGAATTATCCAATCAATACCAACACATGGCTCGAAATTAGGGGATACCAGTGCTCCCATGAATTCTCCCGCGGCCCAAAGATGTACTGGTTCCTTTATAAGCAACACCTTTAGGTAGCTTTTAAAGATGCAATTGGGCTCCCTGGAAATATTTTTTGAGCACCTCAACATGACAGGGGTAAGATGGTTTGCAAAAATCTTTGCATCCTTGTGCTTTGGAAGAAAGTAGCCTCAACATTGGGAGGGTGAACATATATGTGTACATAGCATGATAGCAACTCACCTATTCCGAGACAGCCGCTACAGTTGGAGCCGAGGGCGTAGACCTCGTCGTCGCTGGTGATCAGCAAGGCTTCGTTGCCAGAGCTCCCGAAGACGCACGCACATCTCACGCTGCCCAGGAAGTTAGTCTCGAGTAAACTGAAGATCGGCCATTTTTGAACATCGAGTGCGGATGACATTCTAGATTGGAACTCCTTCAATGCTGCAAAGTGATAAATATTTACAAATAAAGATAAAATCAAGCTATTCATTTGTGATGGGGCGATTAATCGATATATTCCATCATTTTGCCATGATTTCTGATTGATTGATCATTTTTAATCAAATTTGGATGCTTAAAATTTGAATGCTCAATCATGCTGAAATTTTTCAATGATTCCTAGCACTACTATTCAAGCATGTAGTGTCAAAAACTCCTTATCAAATTTGCTGATATATTTGACCAATTGATGTATAAATCTAACTAATATATTTGAAGGAGAAAAGTTGATAAGAATCTCTAAGAAAGAGAAAACCAACCTATTCAAACAAGTAGTTCCCAAAACCTCTTAAATATCAAAATTGCTGATATCTTTAACCACTGTATATATGTCTAAATAAACATATTTTCAGGAAGGAGAAAAGTTGATATTACTTGATAAGAACCAACCAACAAATCTAGAGCTTTGAGATGTCTCATATGATAACTTGAAGCGTAATTCCAAAGTTAGTTGGAAAAGTACGGAAGTACCGCAGATTCAGATCATACCTGGCATTGAGATTTTATTCATTAAATAAAATTTCATTAAATTTTAGGTATGAATGGGTTGAGGTATTTCAAGTTTTACCAAGCCTTTTCACATGCTGAAATACATGTATGGACATGTGAAAACTATTTTGAGAGTAAACTCAACCTATTCTGGTTAAACATTTATTGCAGGGCTCGACATTGGTATCAGGACAATATCCCCCCCGGACAAAACTCCCCCGTTCCAATACCCTCCGGATGATATCTCTAGTAAAACAGGTGTTAGTAAAAAAAATATTTTGTTAATTTTTGTGTTTAAACCTATCCTAAAACATGTGTTAGTAAAAAATTCTTTTTTTAATTTTTTTACTAACACATGTTTTACGATAATTTAAAACACTGGATTTTTTTTAAAGAATTAATTTTTTTACTAGTTCACATGTTTTAGGATAATTTAAAACACTGGAATTTTTATTTTAATATTTCATTAACACATGTTTTACTAGAGATATCATCCGGGGGATAATGTCCGGGGGGATTTTGTCAGGGGGGATATGGTCCGGGGGATATTGTCCAGGGGGATATTGTCCAAGAACCTCGACATTGGTGCTTGCCCTGTTGCCCCGGGCAAGTAGAATTTGTAAATTATAGCTGCAGGGCAAGTTAAACCTGTATCTTGCTTGCCCCACTGGGCAAGTATGCTGTAAAAGTGTATACATTTTGACAGGTTTACTTTTGAGAATGTGTGCAAGTTGTGTGATCTGGCATCGAAGCTTGTTCTCGAGAATATTTGCTTTTAATGGTTTTAAATGAAACATTATAAAACATAGTTTTTCAAGGGGGGTGAAAGTTGGAGTAGGGCAAATGAAAGTTGAATCTCACTTGCCCTACTAGGCAATTAGCCGCAAAAGTTAATGCAGAGCCCTGTATTTACTTTATATGTCCACATATTTGCTTATTGAAAGGATTGCCTGACCAAGGTATATATTATCTATCTCATTAATATTTGTTTCAGATGTCAGCATAAAAATAGAACTAATATGAAATCCTCAGACATTAGTCATGCCATATCATATCCAACTGTCAAAGTATCACACAAGCAAGTGATATTTAGGTTTTAATCGCATGCCAATGCACTGTTTAACCCTTATGCTGGTGGTGGCTAATTTGGCCAATAGAAAATTTTGCAAAAAAACTAAAAGAATTCCTGGAAACCTGGCATGTGGGTACTCATCTGAGAGTACTCTACGAGCGCTATCCAATGAGCACCAACATGACAGGGTCTAGATTGTTTTCTAAAATATGTGCACTTGTGCTTTGGACGAACGAAGCCTTGACATTGAAAGGGTTAAATAAAGATATTTTGATAAAGATTGTATTGAAAACAAGTCTTCATTTATTTATATTGGCCTTTTGATTGATCTAGGTCTTTATAATTGCTAATAGGGCTAATACATGGTAGTGTCTAGCAGTGACATTATCTAAACTGGTTGCCACACATCGACCATCAAAAGTTGTTAAGCTCAAGGCAGGCACTTAGCCAGGATCCATCTAGCCTGTCTTTTGGATGGCCAGTGAATGCATGAGAGAATAGGTGAATAAATAAAAGAATGTACAATGAACAAACAAAAGAATTATTGAATGAATACACAAAGCAATGAGAAGATAAATTAATAAACAAAAGAATTAGTGAATGAATGGAAGTAAAACTGGAACAAAATAAAACAAAGAGACATCAATAAAGCCCCAAAGGCCAGGGATTATTTAAACTAAACATTTTCAGGCAGGAGCATATTTCGCTCTTGTATTAAAATTCTAGGAGCACATCTATTTATAGATCTCTGTGTGTGCAGAACACTGATAACAGTGTGCCAGAGGCTGCATACTCTTCAGGCCATGGAGGTCGTCTGGGGACATGCTCACCCAGATTTCTTTTTTGGAATATGTGCTCTGACCAGGGACTTAGCCAGGACCCGTCCTTCCTGTCTTTTGGACAGAAGTTTCCTAAAAACCTCCTGTTTGGACAGGCAAAAAATTCTATGAAGATTTTTAAATTTTGATTTTTGAGGGATAGTAACCGAGTATAGGGGCATTCCACAGTAAGCCTTCCGTCTATCACGGGACAAATTAAACAACTCAAAAGCAATATACTCTTTAAATACTTTATTGCATGAGACAGTTTCGCTACATAACACTAGCTGGCATTATGATGTATCTTTTGAACTGTTTGTTTAAAATATTCCTTCATAATTGAAGGAGATAATCAAGCAAATACAGCCGTCTATCACGGGACACAAAATGGAAGTGGGTTTTTCATAACATTTTTCTCTTGCAAAATTCTCCTCAAATACATGCACTATGGCATTCATGCTTAATATGATCCATTACAAAAATACTTAGCTTCTACATGATATATTTTAGATAGTAAAATACTGTGTAGTTACAGAGGAAATTGAGCTTTTGTGAAACAAGGTCTGTCTATCACGGGACAGTCTATCACGGGACAAAAATTCAACAACAGCTTAAGGGTATCTCACAAGAGTGTCAGCAGTCCTAACCTTCTAGAAACTTGTGTACAGTTAGAGTATATGCATTTCTAAGTGATGATGCATTTACAATACAAGTTTAATTCTGATGAATAGTTTTTTTGAAGCATTTTATAGGGGTACAATGAAAAAATTCAAATTTTGAATAAATACTTTGAAAATATAGCTATCACTACATGCACAATTCCATTGTACTTGTAAGCATTTGTTTTATAACTGAGAATAACTTTGAACAACTAGAAACTACTATTTCAGCAGAAAAACAGCTTTTTATGAAATTAGGTCCGTCTATCACGGGACGATCTATCATTAGTGCCATAAAGTGACATTTTGCACTGTATAGAGGCTTAAATTTTGCCAAAACCTATAAGCTAAGTAAACTAGCCTATAAAGTACACACACATGTCTAAATTGGATATGCTCAAATATCTATTCTGTTCTGGACATCAAGAAATCTGATTCTAATCATGCAGTGACATGACACATTTCCTACATGTTTTGACTCAATAAATTAAACTCATCAAAATTACCAAACTCCAACATACTCATAGAAATGCAGGTATTGTCATTAACAAAAAAGATCACTAGTTTGTGTTACAGTTTTGCTACTTAGGTTTATAAGAACTAGTGAAATTCAAAGACCAAGATTGCTTCCTATTCAGCAGTACTACTCCATGCATATTACAACATGCTTGATTTCAATTAGGATTAGGCTAATCAAGGTAACTTAAGTGCTAGTTTCAGAGTCTGTCAAATCATTATTGCACTTAGCATTAAAAATACTTCTGTATGCACATGTATTTCTTTTTAGTTTTATATGCCTGTGGTGACTCAGTACAGGGTTAACACGCCTGATTTCAATTAGGGTTAGGCTTATTGAAATAACTAAATTGCTAGTTGAGCATGTCGAATCATTGATTGCATTTAGCATAAATATTACTTCAGTATACACAAAGTTGAGTTTTATATCACTCTAGAATAAATAAAAAAAGTATTCTGAAGCTAATCATGAAGAGAGGCTCCATGCGCACATGCCGTACATGAAAAGGGAATCCCCAATTTCTAAACTAAACGAGCAGTGGACGTGTGCGGATGAGCTGCCCAACGTGAAAAGTAAAATACACAAAGGTAGAGAAATATGACAAAGGTGGAAAATCTTAGAAATATGTTGTGCCAAACCTGAAATATGTCTTTTTTTCACGTTGGGCAGCCCATCCGCACACTTCCACTGCTCGTTTAGTTTAGAAATTGGGGATTCCCTTTTCATGTACGGCATGTGCGCATGCGTGCATATTAAGCATCCGCAAATGGAGACGTAAACTCCACAAGCCTATCGCCTCAACTTTATAAGTGTGCCATACAGGCATCAGGCAACGGATTTTTATCAAATAAAGATGTAATTATGCAAAGAAATAAGGTAGGATATGAACGTGACTGGTTTTGGGGGGTGTTTCAGGTTATAAATATGAGCGCCCAGTTTTCTCGGCGCGAGTTCACTTTTTTAAATGCTTAGAACTCTAACTGTGATTAGGCCAAATAGAACATCATATAGAAAGCAACGGCCTATACCACAGTTAGAGTTGCTCGAACTACAAAATCACATGCTCCAGGGGTAAAAGTAAAAGATTGATGTACATCATACATACTTCCGTGATCTTACGGTTGCATGATGAGCTGGCTAAAAATCCCAAATCCCTTTTAAACCCAAACAAAACAAGTACTGTTGTGCAACTTTCTCCTGGTTAAACATTTCTCAAGGCAAATGTCATGTTTAATATGAACACTCTAATTTGAATTTAATTCTTAAGAGAAAACATCATTCTTGTTTTTGGTACAAATCTGCTTGGGTACCAGTTGCCCTGCACCATATATCCCTTTGTTGTATTACTCTGGGCATTTATATAACTGAAAAAGTGGCATGTATAGATACATCATATTACATGTACATATTCATTGATGATTGAAGAACTTGCATGAGATCCCTAAATGACTAAATCCCTATGTTCATATATAAAATAGTCTGGGCTACAATTATAGCATACACTTCATAAACAAATTGTTAATGTTGATACATCTAAACAACAAAGATCTCACAGCCAGTGTAAACACCATGGAAGTAAATAAAAACGTACATGACTCAATGACTTGCAGGAGACAACAAATGAAATGTACAACATAGTCAATATCATTATGTGGGTTTGCAGGTCCAGAAGAAAAACTATTTACGGCCATTTAAATCAAAATCACCATGCTACATTATCTGCAAAACGTTTATGGTTGCCATGCCTACCAGTTCTATGTAGAGTTACAGCCGGAATATCCTCCGGATCTTCAATATTCATTAAGATTCCAGACAGACTACGTTTCTTATCTGCCCTGCTTCCAACTTGTTGTCCTCAGCTGGATGGGTCTTCCTAGAATAATATGTTAGCGAGTTTCTGATTGGTCCATTACCTGAACCGGAAATACTCAACTATCCAATCAGATATCGTGTAATAAGTTCATTGATAAATGTTGAGAATCATGGCTTCGAGTGCTACCGGCGCACTGAAAAGAAAGGTGTCTAGTGAAGCAAATGGCACTGCTAAAGTTAAAAAACCTTTCGGGCATTGGAGTATGGGACTGAAAGCATCTATGGATGACCCCGATTTGCAAGTAGAGTCCGACGATAAAGTTGTAATCATCAAGGATAAATATCCTAAGGTACGGGAAATGGCCAAAAGGTGGCAGCACCATACACAAACAACAACAAAGGTACCATCTGGCCATGAGTGAGGTTCTCCACTGACACCTGTCATGTGGGAACCTATACTGAGCTATGATCAAACTAACTTATCAGAAAGCTAACTCATCCAAATTTATTTATCAAAATACCCTGTTATGGATGTGGCAGATGTATCTATGTTTGTATTTAATTCTTGATTTTGTTGAATCATAAATTAAAATTTAAAACAATGAAATGTTTGCTTTAAAATGTTAATCCAGTAGGCAACTATTGCATGAATCAAAATGATCATAATATGATGCTGGCACTGCTAGGAATAGAGCGCAGCTAAAGAAGAAGCATAGGTCTGTCTAGTTCACCAGGTTGCAGATAGATGGCGCTGACTACAAAGTCCCGGACTCCCTGAAACTCTTGGGCCTCTATCATGGTCTTAGCCAGCAGGGCGCTGGTGTCTTTTTGGACACCTAAACCCTTACAAGGCACCCCTTAGGACACCAATTTTTTTGCGAGGAATTTCTTAAAATGTCAATCTTAAGCATATAATTGAATTTTTTCATCTCCATATAATTCCCATGACATTGTATAAGGATATAATGCCCTCATCCACTGAGTATACAAAATCAGTGATTTTTAGAGCTTTGCTCTCCTTCCTGAGTTTAAAAAGGAACCTAGGATTTAGGTTGGAGGCCATTTTTTCAACCCTCTAACCTGGCCCACTGATTTGTGCATTTGACAGGCTAGAAAGTGTGTTAATACCTAATTTTGTGCTTGAGAATTAGTGGCTTTCAGTGTCAGCATGCTATTATAATTTAGTGATAATCCGATGATCAATTATAATCGATCAACGAACTGGAATGGTTTCAATTTCGATTCATCGATCCCAAAATTTGGCATCGATTATGATCGAAATAAACAGCAAAAAGGATGTGTTTTGACAAGTCTTAATATTCCTGGACATATTTCGCCAAAAACAGTACCAGAAAATGTCCAAAATATAACTTACTTGGCGGCGGAAATAGCTAATTAGTGCTGCTCGGATGAAAGCATGCGCAACCGATTATGATCGATCATCGATAGGTTGTACCCAACCGATGATTGATCATTAAAATCTGAGCTGATTCCTATCACTACTATCTAACCCTTTAAAAGAATTCATAAGTGTATCTAAAGGAATACCTGTAATTCTCTCTTGGCTGTTACCAGCGCTAGCTCCAGGGATGGCCATGGGTTCCTGAGTCCCCTGACCATTTGCGGGGCTTGGATACAGTGAGGCTTTCTGTACTTGGGTCTTCAGCCTTAAGATAGCCTTGAGTAGCAGAGTCTTTTGGATAAGTGGGGTAACACCAAGTTCATTTAAAGCAGTGCGGTCCAACAAACTAATGTCTTCCAAAGTGAAAAAACCATTGCCCATTAGCAATTGTACTGTCTCAGCAGAGATACGGTTCTTGGATGCCCATGAAGCTGATAAGGCCATGTTGCTTTGACCAAGGCCACACTGTTCTGGCATATCAAGTATAGTATGTCTGATTTAAGTACTCCACAATGTGCGTTCTAGGGCAGGCATTTCATCCAGTGTAAGGCTGACTGACACTTGATTGTAGTCTGGTACAGGTGTTTACACCAGGGAATGACCAGGGTGTTAAGCTGTTAGCTATACATATACATGTACCTAATTGCTGTCCAAGTCCTGGTGGCACTGGCATCCATCAGTCACTTAATTGCTGTCCAGCCAGGTGGCATAATCCAAGGAGTGACCAGATCCAAGGAATGACAAGGATGTTATGCTGTTAGGTACCTAATTGCAGTCCAAGTCCTGGTAGCGCTGATATCCATCAGTCACTCAATTGCTGTCTATAGACTGGTGGCATAATCCAAGGAGTGACCAGGGTGTGATGCTGGCCACCTAATTGTAGTCCAGAGGCTGGTAATGCTGATAGTCATCAGTAGGTGATAGCAAATATTTAGAAGCCTGTCTTGAAGAACTCTATGTAGTCTGTGATCAGCTGATTCCTAAGCTGCAGAGTGATGCTTTAACCCTTTAGAAGGGTTTAAGCTGACTCCCGACCTATTGGCTAAATTAAGGTGTCACATGACACACTCAGCCAATAGATGGATAGCAAGGAACCCCAATTTAAACACCATCCATAACTGAAGGAAACCAATATTGATTGTCATATTTGTGTGGATGCTGACTTTATCATACTGTCAAACATATCTATATTTTGCTCATGTAAATCTGCAATTTTTCAATACCAACTTAGTACATATGTATATTTTGTATATATACTGTATATTATATCGGTGAATGTTTATATTATCTTCTGTTTAATTGTATGTAACCTCTGTAATCTTTACATGTATACCCTATTCAATTTGCTCCAGGCACGTTTCCATTTCCTCATTCTGCCAAAAGAGAGTATATCAAGTTTGAAAAAGTTAACAGCCGATCATGTTCCTCTTCTGAAACACATGGAAAAGAAGGGGAAAGAGCTCGCAGAGAGGTGAGTTGACTAGGCGATTTTTTCCTCTTTTTTGTTACAAAAACTTTGTGTGCACCATCCAAACTTGGCAAACCTGTTGGAGCACTAGCTTCTGTATGGGTATACCTACTTCTTGTCTCAATTCTCTAAAATGTTGATTTTGCTCAGGTATTATTGTAAAATTTGCCCCTTGCAAACAGTACAAATCTCTAATGTGAGCGATCTCACATGGAATTTTACTATGAGCACCTAATGAGCAAAATCAACATTTTACAGATTTGAGAAAGAAAGTAGGTATATAGATATAGGACAGTGATCGTACGATCCTAAGAGGTTTGTCAAGTTTGCATAGGAAATATGAATTTCATTTAACAAAAAAAGAGGAAAAAAAGCAGCCTGACAATTTTGATGTAATCTTGCAGGCCAAATCAAAGTTCATAAAATATTTTTTGAGGCATATCATTCAGAAAATTACCCACAACTCTTCTTTAAAGGTTTTGTAGAATCATTAGTATTTCCAAAGTAATCATCAAAACTATTCAAAAGTATCATAGATACAGACAAATGTTTCTAGGGGAACTCTTAAACATGAATGTGTTAGAATGTCTTATATGTAGCTCCCATTTTTTCAGGTCAAGTAAAGAACTCAAGTTTCGACTCGGCTACCATGCTATCCCTAGTATGAGGTATGTAGGACAGCGTTCCAAGAATGCTTCATTATGTGTACAATATCTGTACATAGCGTAATGAAGAGAAAATTGTGATAGCCAAGTACATATTTAACCCATTCATGCCTGTATTACGAATTGTGGTGACCTATGGAAAGTGTGTCAGTCAACATCAGTACACAAAAATCAAAATACACATCAAAGGCAGCTGCCTGCTGAGCACATTATTTCATATGCTGAAAATTAACACAGCATACAGTTTGTATGTTGCAATTTTTTACGAGAAAATCTTTTTCATTTTAGTCATATTCATCTCCATGTCATCAGCCAAGACTTCGACTCACCATGTCTGAAGAATAAGAAGCACTGGAACTCCTTTACTTCAGAGTACTTCATCGATTCTCCAGGTAAAGTCTTAAATGGATTGCTTGAGGATTCGCTTGTTGGTTTATTTGCTAGTTGTTTTTGTTATACAGGTGAACTTGGATATGACAGACTCAATGGGAGCAGGAAAATTGGTCCGTCATATGCAAAATCCGTCGTATACATATGACGAATACTTGATATGCATCGGACTGGGACCAAGCATATCGTCCGTCATGTGCAAAAATCTGTCGTACAGTGGTCCGTCATATCCAAGTTCACCTGTACATACCAAACTCCTCAGTTTAACTGCACTGGCTTTTTTTATGAAGATTTTTGGAAGGGACAAGCCAACAGCATTATTTTTCTGACCTTACTTAACCTCCCCCCGCAAACATAAATGTTTTCTTACCTTCTCAAGTGGGACCGTAATAAATTGTATATTGATCGTATTCACCACTATAGGCCGTATATGGATGGTATCTAAGTGCTTGAACATTGCTCACATCAGTCCTAGGTGCGCAATTGCACCATTAGCTTAACCCATTTAAACTCAGAGAGGCCAAAAGAGGCCTGACAATTTTGGAGATATTTTACTTACAAAGTCATTTTCTTGAAAACATTTGAAGGAGAATTGTTTATCAGAAGTCAAACAACAACTCCCCTTCAAATATTTTGTGAACTTTCGCTTTATTCACAAGTAATTTTCAAAAGTATGAGAGTAACAGACGACACTTTCTAGAGGAACTCTGAGTGTGAGTGGGTTAAGGTTTAAATTGATTGCCTTTACTGTTGATGCATATTCATTTCAGATGTTATTAAGCAAATAGAGGATGAAGGAAAGTTTGAAGCAGACACATCTAAATATGAGCAGCTCCTTAAAAGTCCATTAAAGTAAGTACTTTAATTTACTTGTGTATTGGTCATAATTGTTAAAGTTTGAGTGATTGAATACAAAAATATTTGAGATGTTTTTGGATGAACAATTATTATATTATATGAAGAGGAGGCGTTATATAATACATATACCGTGTATGTATTAGTGTAATGGTTCTGTACCAATACTGTCACTGACCTTATTGAGTTGAGCAATCAAAATTTCTGAGCGGGTATTAGTGTATATTTCGCTTTCTTTTATCAAGAAATGTGCGTGGTCAGAATAGGTAACCACTGCCTCAAAACCTGTGATATTCTTAGTGATGCTTCTTGGAAAATGTTATGAAGGTTCATTGTGTGGGTGAAACTCACTGCATTCCATTCTATTTCCAGGTGCCATGTGTGTAAGAAAGATTTCCCGACTATACCATCGCTGAAGAAACACATCGTCACACATATACCCAAGTCTAAATAACACCACTACTGCTGTGATTGGACTAAGTCAAGCTAGGCATTATGGAGATTCAAGACTTTTTTGCATAAACTGCGTGTTGTGTTTCTGATCACAGTATGATGAATTTGGATTTGGGTTTCAGTTTGTTGTTACCGTTATACTACTTTAAACCTTCCAATGCTGAGGCTACTTTCATCCAAAGCTCAAGAACAATTTTTGAAAAACTTCTTAACCCCGTCATGTTGATATTCATTGGATAGCTCTCACTAAGTACTATTAGATGAGTACCCATGCTTCAGGGTTTCAGTCATTTTTCAGCTTATTTGTATAATTTTGTATTGGTAAAATTGGACACCAGCTAGCAGCATAAGGGTGATGACCCATGTAACTGCGTTTCAAAGCTATGTTCGGCTGTTGCTGCGTTCACATCCATATAAAGGAAACTTGGTGCCAATCGGGCGTGCAGTCGGGTTTATGCCCAGTCTGCCCCTGCATAAAGTGCAGGAATTTAAAACCAGTACTACAGGTGAACTTGGATATGATGGACCACTATATACGACGGATCTTTGCATATGACGGACGATATGCTTGGTCCCAGTCCGATGCATATCAAGTATTTGTCACATGTATACGACAGATTTTGCATATGACGGACCAATTTTCCTGGTCCCACTGAGGCTGTTCCTGTATGATGATGGACTACTTACTGACCTTTGTTTTAACCCTACCAATGCTAAAGCTACTTTTGTCTAAAGCACAAGAATGCAAAAACTTTTGAAAAAAAAGTACATATGTGCCAGGGTTACAGCCATTTTTCAGGTTTTTGTATCATTTTGTATTAGCAAAGTTAGCCACCGGCACGATAGGTGTTAATTTGGAATTTGCAAGGTTTCAGAATTCAGGCACCAACATCAGTTCCAGAACTAACTTACCTTGCCAGGCAAATAATTAACAATTTTTACTTGCCCAACATATAATTGGCTCGCCCGAAATAAGCAATAACATATGCTAGAATAGCATGCGTTATTCATCATGGTTTCAATGATTTTAAAACCTTTTTTTGTTGTTGTTGCATTGTTTGCTTATTTCTGGGTATTTGTGCCATTTTCTATATAAAAATGTGTAATGTTCAGAAAACCAGCTTGCCCGTTTGGGCAAGCGCCAATTAGAATGTATTTGCCCAAAAGGACATTTTTCAAAATCCCTTGCCTGGACAAGCAGGCAAGTACTTATGTTAGTGCATACATACTATTTATGACAATAGTTGGGTACAAGAATGTCATGTAAAAGATTAAATGATTGTCATCCAACAAATTGACCCAATAAAGTGTGATTTAAAACAGATTTTGGTTTGTTCCTAATTTTCAAAATTCAAGTATTTAAGTGTGGTTGCGACGAAACAATGTTAAAATTGCTTTGAGAAAAAGTGTGAATGCTCAATGCTGTGGTCCTATTCAGATCAGCTCAAGCAGGTAAGTTTAAGAAAACTCACATAGGGAACACCAAGCTCACAGGGATTAGATAACTATTGTTAGAAAGGGGACAAGATTGCTTAACTAGGAGATATGTTATTTTGGGTGTGTCACCAGCATCACAGCAACAGGATTCAAAACAAAAAATATTCATGGGTATTTGTATGTATGAGGAGTCCACACATACTTAATTGGTTATTCATTAGGTGGGATTCATATCAGCAGACATGAATAAGTATGTGAAAGGAATGATGCATTTCTTTACTAACCAAAGATCAAACCAAACAGTGTAATGTGTATGCCATTGAGCACGTGGGTAGTTTTGATTTTATTGATCTACAGTGCCGACATTTAATTCCTGCACTAAATGCGTGGGCTGCCCGGTCATAATACACAACTGCACGCCTGGTTGCCACCCAGTTTCCTAGTCATGGATGCGACCACAAGTCACTGACCTCAAAACTGAACATAGTTTTGATACAACAGATGCGTGGGTCCTTGGTGTGCTTTGGACATGGTATTCGTGGGTATTTGTACAGCCGGGAACTGACAGACGTCCGGTTGATTGGTGCAGGAATTAAATGTCTGAACTGTAAGCATCTTGGTGCTACTATCATCAGTAGGTCAACTAATAGCCATCACTATCAACACCCATCCCACCATTCATGCCAAAGTAAGGAAAGCAAAGCAATTCTAACCTACTATTCAGACATCGTTACCTCTTCTCCGAAGATACTCAAGCATCAATCCTAAAACATCAAACAGATAGTATGATTTTATAAGTGCAACATAATATCACTTAATATGTTCCAATCTGGCCAGATTAGCAGAAAGATTTTTATCTAATAGCCCAAGTGAGAAGGTATTATCAAAACATTTCTGCCAAAAAAGAATTGTGACACAGTTATTGCCACCATTACACCTATGAGAGCAAACTATGCCTTGATTGGACCAATTAAGCTGATGATGATCTGGAAAAGGGGCGCATAAAATGCTGAATACTAGGCTTAAAGTGTAAGTTCACCTTCAAAATGAAAAAAGATATGTTTTAGAGCTCAGTGTCACCTTTCTCAGGACACCTTAATTACAATTGTACTCCGCAAATTGACTGAGATATTTAAGTTTGTATCTTGAGAAATACAGCAAATTTACTGCCTCAGCTGGTTCATGGAGGCACCATCTTGGAGCTTATCAGAAACAGGAAGTGACATCACGCTGCTACATGCAGGCTGAGCTGCCAGGCTGAGGGCCATTCAGAACTGAACACACTAACACATTCTCTCATTAGTAAATGACTTGCAAAGAGGAAAGTGGTGTATCAGACTCAGCAAACAGAGACACTGTATACCTATATGGTGTAAGTTACATTTGCTAGAGGTATACCAGGTTCTGTGTGGCAAAAGCAGTGAGGGAAGAGAGACCTATAGTAAAGGGGTTACGGATGAGCTTTAGGGCTCAAGAAATTCTACCAATTTACAAAATAGCCTGGCATTTAGTACCCTTACAATGTCCTGACACTGTTATCTTGTGATGAAAGGAAGTTTACAATTAGTTAGCTGTGTGTGTATTGCCAGTATGTCAGCTGCTCAGGAATTGACTGCAATACACATTAATCTCAAAGGAGTTGTGGCTGCTCTAATCCCATGCTTTACACAGGAGGTTAACTGCAATACACATCCTCTGGACCCAATTATTTCAAATTGCATTCAGACCAGTTACTGCTAGGAAGACACAAGTATATGAAGTACAATTGTGAAACCAGATGGTCAATAAACCATCTTCCAATTATATTGTGATGATGTTTTAGTTCTTATTCATAAATGCTATATATTACTTCTAAACTATTGCCTACAATTTACTGAGAAGTACAGCAAATATAACACATTTTGAATTTTATTGTATGACAGAAAACTAATAATTATAAGTGTATTCTTCTGATTACTCATACACTCCCTTTTTTTCTGAAAATAGTTGGAAGGGGAAGTCAGTGTACATCATTTTCTGGCATTCAGAACTTCCCCCCCTCCCCCCCCCCCCCCCCCCCCCCCCCCCACTTAATCTAAATGTTCCTTGCCTTTAAATCTGGGTCTATCACAGACCATATATTGATCATATTTTTGCATGTTCAGACCGTATATTGATTGTGTTTTCACTGGTACATGCGCTTATTTGGAGAATCATTGTTGCATCCAAACTGAAAGCTTGATAATTCACCATCTTTGTGCTCAGGTTTTGAGCTCTCCACAGTCTTAGGGTTCAACTATCCAAGGGGCATATGCCCCTAGATTTTACTGTGGGCTTCAAGATTTTTCAAACTAGGGGCCCAAAATAGTAGTATGATAACCAGAAATCCTATTATTGGGCAATAATTTTTGTCAAAAGTCATTTTTGGGTCCCTTGCCTGGAATCTTAGTGTCAGACCCTGGCCACTAGAGCTATCCCCTAAGCTCCCTCACTCCCACAGGAAGTCACAGCATTACATCACACGCATCTAATTAACATCACTGAATAGGTTCCCTCTGTGCAAACATGGCAGCCCCCATAAAGTTACCTTTAAATGGTATTATCTCAGTTTATCTGCTGAGTACAATTGTAATCAAGGTATCCTATGAAAGGTGAGATTGAGCTCTACAACATATCTTTTTTAATTTTGAAGGTGGAGTTACACTTTAAGGCTGTGATGCTGGTGACACTGTCGAAATATTAAGTTTTCTTTAACTTACCTGCTTGAGCTGACCTCAATATAAACATATTTTCAATTTTACAGTGTTTTACCTCAAATGAGGTTTTCTTGATCAATAAAAGTTCATTTGATTTATAAATACCATACATGTCTGCTAAATATACTAGGCTAGGGCAACTGAAAGGCAAATTTTGAGTTTCTGCAAGAAAATACCTTACAGCACGAGATTTTGGTGGAAATTTTTAGCTACGAAAGTAGGTCACACTGGACAGCCATTCACTCACATTGCACAGCCAGTCTCAAACAGGTTGACCTACTTTCGTAAGTAAAATTTCCACCAAAATCGCGTGCTGTAAGGTATTCTTTTGCAGGAACTCCAAATTTGCCTTTCAGTTGCCCTAGCCTAGTATATTTAGCAGACATGTATGATATTTATAAATCAAATGGACCTTTATTGATCAAGAAAACCTCATTTGAGGTAAAACACTGTAAAATTGAAACTGTGTTTTTATTGAGGTCAGCTCAAGCAGGTAAGTTAAAGAAAACTTATATTTGAAACACCAAGACCTCAGGGATTAGATAACTATTGTTAGAAAGGGGACAGGAGTGCTAAACTAGGAGTTGTCTTATTTTGAGAGTGTCACCAGCATCACAGCCTTAAACTACTGAACACACCAAACTAAGATTTTAAATGAATAATGGTACAGAGGATTACACCAATGCCTATCAGTGTCATACCTTAGTATTGTCTCACCTCCAAGACGATTGAAATCAAAACCAACAGCATGACAGTGCCACACCTAACACACTCTACGGAGCAATATGAAACCGAACCCCTAATTTGGAGTAGAAGTACACCTGAACAGAATGTCAATCTTTTCAATTACGTGCGAAGCTGTAGCATGTGAAATTGAAACAATGCCACCAGATCCTTATTTTATAGTCTCTATTATCCTTTTCTGCTCATTGTCAAGGTCAGCAGTTTCCATGCCAACAGAAGCTGTAGTCGTCAGGAATGTTGGTTGCATTCATGTTCCTTGGATGCTGTACAGCAGGTGACCTCTTTGCTTCTTTAGACGTTTTGACATATTTCTTCATGATCTCTATAAGCTGGGAAAAAACAACAAAAAACGTGTTTAAGGTACCACTACCAAGGTTTAATTGATATTTCTATTTGGCTTCTATTGAAACTTATTAGGCAAAATCCCTATAGTAAAATGTTTCTATCAATCATGAAAAAGTTTGCATATTTACAGTTGGGGATACTGCAAGTCTCAACGAATCCCATTAAAATTCAAAATGGTGATTTTCTTGGGTAGAATTATCTCTTCTTTAATTTTGCTTAAAACCAATGAGGTAAATCCAGCTTTCTGTTTAAACGCACCCCCCCCCCCCCCCCCTCTCCAAGAGCAAATCCTCAACACACAAATCCTGGATAAACCTTGGATTTATGGATTTTATTAGACATATCAATGAACGTAGGCCCCTAATTTGACATACGCTTTGATACTGAGAATGGAATGAAGGTTAATGGCTGAGGTAGTGTCAAGTGCCAAATTTATTCCCATTCTAAAGCTTTTGAAATTTTCATAGACAGATCATATCAGTTTGTTGATAATCATTTAATTGTGTTACCTTCCCTGGCATGGCATTCTAACCCCATGATAGAGCAACAACAAGTGCGAAAAAGGCCTGCCACTTAATGCCATTTCAATTGCTTATATTAGGGGGTACGCATATATTTCCCCTCTATATTAAAGACACATTTTCAGGAGAAATCTGTGGTTCCGTGTTGTATCTTCTCCGGTCGTTTCGACCTTGAAATTAGGGCAAGCACCAAGCTTTAACATTTCCCCTGAAAGTATCACTTTGGGGCGTATCTTTGGAATGCATGACCACAACTCAATGAAATTTGGCCATCAAATAGCTTGCCGAGATACAAACCGTTTATAAAAAGTTAAATGACCTTGATATGACCAGCAATGACCTTGAACTCCCTTTTTTCATCATATCTGACATTTGGTCATAGTTATAGCCCCCTACTAAGATGACGATGAAAACTCTTCCCCTTTATTACCTTGGAGATTATGCTCTAACTAGGATATGTTTTCAAGAAAATCTGCTCAGAAAAAGTGAAATGTGACCTTTTTATGAAGGATGACATGAAAATACATATTTGTTTGTCTGATGACAATTCCAGCAATCCTACAAATATCTACATTATTAGGTAGATCTCAATCAGTAGATATGTCGTCTTTCTTGCATTTCGAATAGTGGACATATCTTTTCAACGGAAGCAGATATCTAGATTGCCTTTTTCTAGAAAATGATATCTACACTTTGAGATCTAACTAGTTAGGTGATTGTCATATTGGTAAGGCATACATGTTTGCCAGTAGAAGGGAAAATACATACTTAGCCTTCAAAACCTTAACAAAAAAGTTTCATTTTTACACTTTTTGTACCGATTATTTCGCAGATGTGTTCTATGGTGCCTTTCCCAAAATTGTATGAGAGCATTTTCATTTTCACACAATTTTTGATTAGAAAGTATGATTGAAAGAGAGGTATGAGGGGAAAAAACTATTATTCTAAGGTCATTTCAAGGTCATTTGGGTTCATTAAGTTCTTTGTATCTCCATTGGCTATCTTGTGGCCAAAACGTGAGAATATGAAAATGAATCACAAAGATATGCCCATAAACTGATGAATGCTCTCCACTTTGGAATTTAGACCTATTTGGCCCTGTAATGATGACATTTTAACAATTACCTACTACTTAATACAAAGATAAAATTATCATATGACCTATGTGCAAATGGATTTTCTATTGCGGTATATGCTAAGTAAATAATTTTCGAAAATGTGGCTCAATTACGGTTGACGAATGAGAAGTGCGGTACTTTGGTCAATTAATATTCGTGAGTAAGCAGCAGGTTCTACTGAACAAAATAGGAAGTCACCCACAGACGTTAGTTCAGACATAAACCCTAACCCCCGGGGGGGGGGGGGGGGCACTTAGGTATTTACATACGCTCGTTATCAAAATTTAAAAATACCCCTAAAGCACTGATTTTTGGCCAAAAAAGCACCCTTATTTTAATAAAAACGCTGACTTTTTTCCACTAAATGAACACCCCTTCTTTTATCAAAACACTGACATCTGATGAACGGGAACACATATTTTAACTTTAGATTTTATAATCCTCTGCGTGTTTAGCGGCAGCAAGTGGTGGCAGCAAACTCGGAAGCCCAGCCACTTCGGGAGTCACTCAGCGTCATAGCCGCGTATATTTCGTGGATTGTAAAGGGATTTTGACCCCCATACTTCGTACCTAGGTACAAAAAAGTACCCTTCTTTTACAAAATCGCGGACATGCGGAGGTCTTACAAAAAGACCCCTTCTTCCGCGAAATACGGAACGCGGGTGCCCCCCCCCCCCCCCCCCCCCCGCCCCCCCGGACCCTACCTATTTTCCCGTTTCTGTGTTCATCCTACTGACGGAAGGTTTTCTGTTTTCATCCTACTGTGTCAAACACAGAACATCCACAATAAGATATTGTTGCATATATAGTAAGGTTCAATATTATTGAACTACCACAGACGTGTAAAAAGTATAATCGAAAAATGAAGAATCTTTCTTTCAATAGATATATTCTAAATTACTTAAGTTTTTGATAGAATCATATTTGAACATTTTTATTCGATCAAATAACGGGAAAAAGTTTAAAGTTTGTCAACTACGCTAAGCAGCCTGATGCGTTGCAATAGAGTTACAAATTGCATTATTGGCAAGATCGTTTTTCTGCCAGGTTTGCCACCCAATCTTTTAAAGGGTGGCTCAGACATGTACTGTAAGGAGAGCTTTTTGTGTATACAGATGACACAGATTGGACGATGATATGAAATGAAAATGAAGCTCTTCAAAGTAATCTCTCCCTATAAATTGGGCGACAGACAATAAAGAGGAAGAAATGAAGGTGTTCGGTGGTTGCCCCAGTCAGTAGGGGAATTGATCCCCTACTCGCCCGGCCAGGGTTTGAAGTCTGGATCCCATGCCTCCCAGTCACTACTCAGGCGGCTGGTCAAAACACGTCCCTGGGCGGCAGAGCAGAGTGAACAAATTTGAACAAGAACACGGTTCTTGTATAATGTTTCAGAGACTAATACTCCTAGCTTTCAGAAGTTATGAACAAGTAGTTAAATGATGCTGCATGGCCAAAATATATGTAGAATATCTTTCATCTGGATGAACCAAACTAGGATGAACGCAATTGACACACTTTGAAAATATGGATATCGCCAAGTGAAAATATTTTGAGAAGAATAAACTATGAGTGATATCACAAACAGACATCTTTTCATTACAGCCGGTTGATTGATAACCCATTTGATATCTTCCTTATCAATGTAGTTGGCAATTGAATGAAAAAACGTATACGATGAAACTGCATGCCTGACATTTTATTTAGGATTTAAGGCATATTCATATGATTACTATTGGCTCGTTTTTTGTTAAGTACCAACTGGTAAAATTCAAAGAAAGGAATATGTTGCTCATCTTATAAAATCATCACTTTAGCATATCTCATCCCCACTTCTGTTGCTAACGATTAATTCAGAACATGATGATCTCTTGTGGTGAGCTTGAGAATTGATGAACTATGAAACCACTCCAGTGTAGTACGCTACAAATAACCAGGGGTCGCCACCTGAGAGATTCTCTGCTGTAGGTTGTTCTCCTCTATGTTAAACATGCATTTTCTGATAAACTGAAAAGACTATATTGGTATCCTTGGATATATTTTTATGCTTTTTCGAGATATTTCAGAAAAAGATTTCAACGCTGGAAGACTCAAGAACGTGTCACTACTGCAGAAAAATGTATATCTATAGAGGAAACATTTTGCGCTAGACGCACTGTTCGTACCGTGACGCAGAGCGGCTGGAAAAGTGAAACATTGGCAAATGCAAAAATCTGAACACACCCAGAGCATGTTCCTATAGTAGGGAAAATTTGCCGGAGTCGGCGGAGAGACCGTAAAGTTAACGACATGTAAAGGCTTATATATTCATTTACTATTGTCTTTTTATTTGCAAAGGGATAAAGTCGGGAGATGTTGGTATTGTCACTTGCGTGTACACTTGCTGCACATGCATATTACTCAATGCAACTTCCACCCATTCACCTACTAGTATACTATTTGCCCTTTCACACGTCCCCACCTGTTGATCAGTGCCCTATTTATGCAACTTCCACCTGTACTATAGGCTTGCATACGTGCGCCCACCACCCACTTTTTGGGCGCACGGATCCTTATTACACTGTCATTTTCTACTCATCCTGCGGCCTCAACGCCCTGCCGCAACACTTGCCTCCCCCCTTCTCTGTAATTGTACTGTCCTCCCAGTACCTCTTTCAGCGTGGCTCATCTGGATATTTAGTGTTAGAAGGTCTCTTCATTAAGATAGTGATGCTGGTGACGGACTCAAAATAATTCATCTCCTAGTTTATCACCCTTGTCCCCTTTCTGACAATTGTTAGCTAATCCGTGTGGTCTTTGTTTTAGATGAAGAAAAAAAATAGTTCATAAAGTTTCTTTAACTTCCCTGTTTTAGCTGACCTGGATAGGGCAACAGTTTATACTTTACAGTGTTTTACCTCAAATTTCAGTTTCCTGATCAGTGATCAATAACCAAGGGCTAATGAGTTGTCTAGACAGTTAGTCCTTTTCTTTAACAGCTTTCCATAATTTTCGCACATTTGAAGTGAGACCCATTTTGAAAGATGCGCTGCAAGGCTTTACTAAAAGAGTGACTTTTTGTAGCAAAAAGGAAACTGATGTAAGACTGTGTAGCAGACTGTGAGTTGGCGTGCACGATTTATTGAGAATAACGAAAATAAATAACGCAATTTGATGCCATATTACGATGAAATACACACTTTCAAACGGTATAAGTTTTCTTACATGCGTATTTAGGAAAATAAATTATTGTCCGCGCAACGCAGTTGTCAAACAGAAACATATCATTTCAAGGAATACTGATAATGATACGATCTTCCTCAAATATTTGACATATAGAACTTTGCTATTGACACAAAATATCAGCCCAAAATACCAGAGCCTCACATTTCAGGGAAATCTTTGTCTTATGAAATATATTTTTTTCAAGCTTGAAATATGCAGACATTATGGAGTGCCATTCGTGCCTTTAAAGGAAAAGAGTTTGAATAAACATTCATCTTTTTTAAAATACACATTAACATACTTACATAAATACTTATTAAATCGATTTTCTTTTCAAAGAAAATGACATATTGCATTTCCTGAATTCTCCTTTCCTCCTGTGAAGGAAAATTATTTTCCTATAAAGGAAAATATGCCACTTATTTTCATGAGTAATATTTTTTTCTACTTTCTATAGAATTTTACTTTTGCTTTCATGATAAACCCTTTTTTGATGTCTTGGATTTTGGACGAGACGTCAGTTTGAAAGCTGGTACAAACTTAGGGCAGCATATAGAGGCATTTTAGCAATGCATTTAGAATCTAATTTTTTCGTGACTTTTTCTGCCATATTTTGGATGAACCAAACTAGGATAAACGCAATTGACACAATTCGAAAACATGGATATTGCCAAGTGAAAATAGTTTTGAGAAGAATAAATTATAAGTGATATCACAAACAGACATCTTTTCATTACAGCCGGTTGATAACCAATTTGATATCTTCCTTATCAATGTAGTTTCTGGCAATTGAATGAAAAAACGTATATGATGAAACTGCATGCCTGACATTTTATTAAAGCCGTAATGACTGTTCACCAGGGCAGTATGTGCATTTAATGTGCGCCTGAATGAATCCTGACCAGACCTCGAAGGCCCGAGGTCTGGTCAGGATGCCTGAAGGCGCACATTTAATACACATACTGCCCTCATGAATAGTTATTAAGGTTTTTATTACCCGGTATTTCTTCCCTGTATAAGACATTTCTTGTTATCTAATGAAAAGTATCTTGTGATATATGGTGAGCAGACCCACGGCCACAATAAGAAGTAACAAGGGCAATGTTTTCTTCTACTTTCTACCTTGCAATTCCTGCTATTTTTCATAAGAACTTGTGCAGATAATGCTAATTGACATTAACTCATTTAACAATTTTGAATCTGATATATCCATGATGTCTATGAAGCCTTTAAAGTGTTTTACCTCAAATGACATTTTCTTGATCATTGATAAAGGGTTAATGAGTTTACTTTAAAGACACATTAGTGCGTTTCTTTAAGAACTGCTTTCCATAATTTTCGCCCATTTGAAGTGAGACCCATTTTGAAAGATGCGCTGCAAGCTTTACTACAAGAGTGACTTTTTGTAGCAACTTAACCCTTTTAATGCTAAGCCTAAGGCTACAATTGTCCAGTGCACAAGAATGCCAAAGGTTTTGAAAATCATCCAAACCCTGTCGTGTTGGTACTCATTGGATAGCTCTCACTGAGTACTCTCAGTTGAGTACCCATGTGCCAGGGTTTCAATCATTTCTCAGATTTTTTGCATTATTTTGTATTGGCCAAAGTAGCCACCAGCAGCATAAGGGTTAAAGAAAACTGACGTAAGACATTTATTGAGAATAACGAAAATAAATATTCTAAAGAACGCAATTTGATGGCATTTTACGATGAAATACACACTTTCAAACAATATTAGTTTTCTTATGTGCGTATTTAGGAAAATAAATTATCGTCCGAAACTACGCTTTTGTTGTTTACGCAACGCGGTTGTCAAATAGAAAAATATCATTTCAAGGAATACTGATAATCATACGAGCTTCCTCAAATATTTGACATATTGAACTTTGCTATGGAGATAAAATATCAGCTCAAAATACCAGAGCCGCATATTTCAGGGAAATCTTTGTCTTATAAAATATATTTTTTTCAAGCTTGAAATATGCAGACATTATGGAGTGCCATTCGTGCCTTTAAAGGAAAGGAGTTTGAATAAGCATTCATCTTTTTTAAAATACACATTAACATACTTATATAAATCGATTTTCTTTTCAAAGAAAATGACATGTTGCATTTCCTGAATTCTCCTTTCCCCCAGTGAAGGAAAATTATTTTCCTATAAAGGAAAATATGCAACTTATTTTCATGGGTAGTATTTTTTCTACTTTCTATAGAATTTTACTTCTGCTTTCATGATAAACCCTTTTTTGATGTATTGGATTTTGGACGAGACGTCAGTTTGAAAGCGGGTACAAACTTAGAGGCATTATCATAGAGGCATTTTAGCAATGCATTTAAAATCTAAATTTATTTTTCGTGACTTTTTCTGTCATATTTAGGCTAAGTCGTGACTAGCCAGTTGTGACTGGTGGAGGGAAACGGAGTTCACGGCGAAACCACCACCTAACCTCAAAGTCACTGGCAACTTTCTCACATGCCTCAGCCGGGATGGATCTACTGTTTGGAGTTCTGCGGACACTTATTTTTCTTCATGAACAACTGCCTTTAATAATTAACGAAACTCAAACCAATCCATAGACCCATATATCTGAGAAGGATTTTATTACCACTCCCAGCAGGCAGTAAACAGGTACGGATGTAGAAAATGAGAAAAGCGTCTTCCGTCTGGACGTGGTTGAACAGGTCGGACAGGTACCTGCAGTACCTGCATGTTGTTCTCAGTGACGTCACTGGGTGTCAAACGCGTCGTGACGTGAACTTCCGTGTACCAACTATCAAACTGCGGCTTCTGATAGGCCGGCCGTGATTCATACAATTACACATTCGGTCAAGATAACAATACCTGCACGACATGCTGATAAACGGAAGACGAGAAAAGTATTCCAAACCACAGGCTGCTGTCCAAACTGACGACAATCACAGAAGTTGCCCAGAGAGTGAATTTATATATATACACTTTCCAAGTGACAACAGCTAGGCTGGTCCTGGCTAGAGGAATAGAACACTGTGAGTGTGAAAGGTAGGTAAACAAATAAGTTTGTACCTCAGTCATTGTAAATGTAAACAATCAGTCACATGGGACAAGCAGGGACAAACTAAAGTGGTTGCACAGCACTGAAGTAGTATATATGTAAGTATTGAAACTAACATACCAAAAGGAACTAAGCCAGGGCGGCTGGTAATTTTCTGACACCCAAACCCTAAAAAACACTAACCAGGATTGAGTTTTTTTGTGGGTGCATAATTTCTAAGAAATGGGAATATCAACAAATACATTGTAATTCAGTATCTTTTTTCATCTCAATGCAGTTACCATGAAATTGCACATGCATTTTCTCATTATCATAGAATATGTAGATATCTGAATATATTGTAGCCTCCCTTGAGAAATAGGACAACCAAGACATTTAACAATAGACTATTGTTAAATGTTTTGGTTGTCCTATTTCTATTGACAATGACAGGTACCTGGGCACAGGTACTTTTTAAAAATGTCTGCACGCCACATGTTTTTTAATTTCTTACAGCCAAAGAAAAACAAGCACATACTGGCACATACATGTATTAAACACACAACAAATGCATCTTTTTGTACAATATTGGGCGCTTATGGATTTATATACAAAAATCCTAAATAATATACCCTACATGTCAGATAAGATCTTCAATCTTAACCTAAAATTTGAATTAGATCTAACCATTTTTGTTCAAATATTGGAAGTTTCCCCTCAAGTTCAGCATAATACTGTTCATATTGTAACTGCACTGATATTTACAATTTAAATTATTGCATAGAAGAATTTTTACAAATGAATTTTTATATCGTATGACAATTGTGGATGGTCCAGAATGTCCTGAGACAATTGAGCATGCATTTCTTGAATGTCAGAAAATACAAACATTGTAGCAACAGGTTGAAGTCTGGTTAGGAATGGTACTAAACGATAATATTAAAATTTCAGATTCAGAAAAAATATTTGGCACTGCTTACAAGAACTCCATAATTGATGCAGTGATTTTATTGACTAAAAAGAAAATATATAAAAACAGACAAAAAGGTAAGGTGACAAATGTCGCTGAAATCAAATATGAACTATCAGTGCAGTTACAATATGAACAGTGTTATGGGCACAGGTACAGCTGTTTGATCAGTGGCTATATATATATTATCTAGACTTAAGGTTCCTAGTCCCTGAAACGTTGACATTCCCTTCTGTGCTGACCAAGCAGTGTGGTGTAGTACCAGGTATGGTAGATAGATGGCACCACCTGATCCTCTGATCTCTAGAGGTTTTAGTCATACTCAAACTGGATCCTCTATTCCCCTGGTGAGATAGGTGTAAACTAAATTGACCACTGTGGCACCTGGACTATTTGGTGCTTGGTAACAGAAAAAAACATAACAGAAAAATACACATGACAGCCTAGAAATCTAGGCTATATAGTATCCTACACAAATCTCAAAACCTATCATGATTTGTGTGCAGGGCTTGACGCTAGCAGTGGTCTGTTAGTCCCAGGCCAGTAATATTCCCCAAAACAGCTTTGATCCAGTAAATAAAGACATATTTTAGTGGTCCCACAGTAAACATTTGAGGACATTCTTCTTAACAAATTTTCACCTCAAGAATGTCCCCAAACATTTTTGAAATAAATGAAGATAAAATAGATAAAAATAAATGTTGTTAGTGAAATTTATGCAATTTTATATTGTTATTTAAAGAAAAAATTGTAGGACCATTAAAAAAATTGCAGAAACAATAGATCCTATGGGTTACTGGTCCTATGGGGCCAGTAAAATTTTGAGTTAGTGTTGAGGCCTGGTGTGGGAGATTGTTTGTTTGGTTGTTTGTTTTGGATTCATAACTTAGCCAGCCTTTAGAAACCTTTTGCCCAAAGTTGGCAATTATAACATTTTTGGGTGTACTATTTTTCAAGGGAGACCTCAATTAATACTCATGTTACATCCATAAGCTTATATTTACTTATTGAAATGAGGCATTATGTTAATATACAAGGCCTAAAAAAAGAAATGGTTTGTTTCCTGTAACGATCCGAAAATGAATAGGGTAGGTAGGTCTGTAAGAATTTCTTTTTGATTTTTTTTTTCAAGAAGGTGTGTTTTATGCATGTTTTACATTGATTGGGAGTTTGGAGGGCGGAAAAAACTTGAGGGTAGGGATTTTTTTGAATAAAAACTTGTTAGGGTAGGGTTACAGGAAACAAACAACTTTATTTAAAGCCCAATTGCATGGGATTTATATTGATAGCTGTTGATACAGGACCATGTAATCAAATAAAAGCAATCATGGAGTGCCCTTTACAGTTATTCCTTTCATGTGCTGTGCCAGCACTACACATCAGAGGTGCGTCTGTGTGTAACTAAAGTCTCTGAGGGGTCCCAATTGCAAAGTGCTGCTCGGCTGCTCGACCCATTGCTATTAATGTCCATGCCCAACAAAAACAGCCAAGATTATCATTTATTAACCCCTCCAATGCTGAGACCACTTTCGTCCAGAGCACCCTGTCATGTTGGTATTTATTGGAGATATATATATAAATATATATATATATATATATATATATATATATATATATATATATATATATATATATATATATATATATATATATACATATACATATACATATCAGGGTTCGACTTTCCCAGGGGCATATGCCCCTAGATTTTGCTGTGGGCCCCTAGATTGTCTGGGCTAAGGGGCCAAAATTGTAAGTAAAATAACCAGAAATCCTGTTTTTGACCACTTGTTTTCATCAAAAGACCTCTTCGGGCCCTAGCCTGAAAACTAAGTGTCAGACCCTGTCATATGTATATATATATATATGTATATATATATATATATATATATATATATATATATATATATATATATATATATATATATATATATATATATATATATATATATATATATATATATATATATATATATATATATATATATATATGTATAGAACATGTCAAACTTTATCAATAATAAATTTTCAAAAAGGAGGTTGGCTGGATAATTAGACTGGCCAATTTATATTAACTTAGGTGAATTACAGTAGTACCCCTGCCGTATACTATGTGTGAGAGATTTCCCCTGTGCTTAAAATACACATTCTTTCTGCTCTAATTCCCCCACCCTGACAGGCCTGCTACCTGCATGCATACACCCTACTTCACAACACTGTTACTTCTGAATCAGAACTTGATCGGAAATACAAACAGCCATAGGTCAGAGGCCACAGTCATCAGTCATCACAGTCCTACCTGTAGTACCTATTGCTATAGCCTAGCATTTAGGCAGTTGTAGCCTAGATTTCTAGGCTGTTATGTGTATTGTTCTGTTATGTTTTTGTTATAAGGCACCAAGTAGTCTATAGGTGGCTGAAAGTGGCCAATTTAGTTTACACTTATCTCACCAGGGGAATAGAGGATTCAGCTTGAATATGACTAAAATTTCTAGAGATGGAGGATCAGGTGGTGCCATCTATCTACCATACCTGGTACTACACCACACTGCTTGGTCAACGCAGAATAGAATGTCACTCTTTAGGGACTAGGAGCCTATAGTCTACTGTAGCACCTATGGCTATAGCCTAGAACTAAGGCAGTTGTAGATATTCTCTCTTAACAAACGCCAAGTTATCTAGGCGCTCCAGACCTCTTGGTTATCACTTGGTGCTACATAAGAAAAGAACTTGTGTAGACAGTAACAAAATATATACAACAGCTTAAAATCTAGACTATGGTCTCTGATGTACATGATAAGCTTAGGGAATGAGGAAGTATATAATGACGTACATATAGTCCAGTGCTGGAGGGGGAGTGGCTACTGTGAAGTGGTCATCTGCTTCACCATCTTTAAGGAGTTAGGACCTTAACCCATTCACATCTGGAGCCTACACTATCACCGATGTTTACTTTCAATTTTTTTTCTTTTCCAGTCCGACAGACTTGCCGCTTCCCATTCGCAGGTCCTAGCTGTCACCTTTTTGCCGGTCTTGCCACGTTATGACCGCTTGTTGGCCCTAATAAGAGGGTGTTAAGTACTTGAATCTCTGCCAGTCCCTCGGAAGGGCTGTTTTTAAGATGTGTCCTACCGTGGCATAAATTCACTAGTCTATATTGACAAGAAGGTAGACCTCTGCTATCATGGTCTGACAGAAAGGAAATATCTCTACTACAGAGCATTATCATTGTAGATATTTGACTGGGAGTTGTTCCTGTTGGGTTAAAAGATCCCTCTTTAATTAATTTTCAGACATTACTATATATGCTGTGTTACTTTCAAAGTGGTCAGACATATGATATAGAAATGGATGAAAACAGAAGTAAATCCCATTACCATGGAGAGGAAAATTGAACTTGGCAACTACCTCTCATTAGAGATCTGTATCAAAGATCTGTATCCGGATCAAAGATCTGGATCTGGATCACAACTCTGTGTCTGGATCAGAGATCTGTATCTGGTTCAGAGATCTGTGTCTGGATCAGATATCTGTATCCGGTTCAGAAATATCCGGATATGAAATCTGTATCCAGAACTGAGATCTGGATATGGATCAGAGGTCTGTATCCGGATCACAATTATCTGGATATGGATCACAGATCTGTATCCAGATCAGAGATCAGTGTCTTGATCAGAGAATTATATCTGGATCAGAAATCTGTATCTAGATAAGAGATCTATCTGTATTAGAGATCTGTATCCAGATAAAAGATCTGTATCTGGAGCAGAGGTCTGTATTTGGATCAGAGATCTGTATCAGAATATGAGATCTGTGTCTGCATCAGAGATCAGATGTCTCTATTTGGATTAAAGATCTGTAACCAGATAAGAGATCTGTATCTGCATCAGAAATCAAATGTCTCTATTTGGATCAGAGATCTGTAACCGGATAAGAGATCTGTATCTGCATCAGAGATCAAATGTCTCTATTTGGATCAGAGATCTGTGACTGGATAAGAGATCTGTATCTGCATCAGAGATCAAATGTCTCTATTTGGATCAGAGATCTAGCTGTAACCAGATAAGAGATCTGTTTTTGCATCAGAGATCAGATGTCTCTATTTGGATCAGAGATCTGGATCTGGATCGGAATCAGAAATCTGACCCTATCCAAAAGCTAATTGGTTGCCCGAGTTATTTTGTCACTAGTTATTTTGACAATAGCTCATTAATACCAGAGACATGGACAGTCAGTGGGTTCTGCTCTGTTTACATTTATATCACCAGGTGGTGCTTGAGGTCTCTTTTTGAGTATGATTTGACTCTAGTAGGACAGATTTGACACTGCCACCTATAGGTCATTGACAGAACTACACTTTGGTTGGTTCATTGACTCTGAGGGGACGGATTTCTTTCAAGGAACCTAGTCTAGCAAAATATTTATGCCAAAGTTCAAACCTTTAGGGATGTCATGTCAAGACAACCTCTACATTGATCACCTGCATAGATTTTTTTTTGGTCCCAGTAAATGCTCAGTGTTATGTTTCACTGTATATATCAATACAATTAGGCCTTAAAAAAATGTTGTTTGCTTCCTGTAACACCCCAAGAAAAAATTAGAGTAGGTAGATAGGAAAATGTTTTTATTTTAAGAATTTTTCTAGTGATATATGGTAGGCTCATAGTTGAGCTGTTCATGTTTTTCATTTGGAATACCCTTAAATAGGGTAGGTAGGGTTACAGGAAACAAACAATTATTCTTTCAGGCCTTAATAAAAAAAACTCTCGGATGTCATCCTGACTCATTTGTATTGTGCAAGCATTTACTTCCTGGACTATGTAAAGGTGTTATGTTCAACAAGTGCCCAGGTTTGTTTGATTGGATGAACCTTAAACAACATTTATTTAGCTAATTTGGCCAATGCAAAATGATGCAAAAACCTTAAAAAAAGACCGAAACCCTGGCACATGAGTACTCATCTGAGAGTACTCAGCGAGAGCTATCCAATGAATTCCAACATGACAGGTTTGGTTAGATGGGTTTCAAAAAAATTTGCATTCCAATGAATACAAACATGGCAGGGTTTAGATGTTTTTTTAAAAAGCTTTGCATCCTTGTGCTTAAAGATAATGTTAACCCTTTTGCTGCTGGTGGCTAATTTGGCCAATGCAAAATTTTGCAAAAAAGTGAAAAATGATTGAAACCCTGGCAAATGGGTACTCATCTGAGAGTACTCAGCAAGAGCTTTCCAATGAATACCAACTTGACCAGATTTAGATGGTTTTTGAAAATCTTTGCATCCTTGTGCTTTGGGCGAAAGTAGCATTGGAAGGGTTAAATTAATTGTGTTGGGCTGGGCAGTCACCTGTGATGAATAAGGTCTGCGTGCATGCCCACAGCCCATGGTCTATTTTGGGAACAAGATTAGAGGTTTGTTGTTATGTGTCATTGAGGCCCACATATACCTGGGACTGGGGCGGACACTGACCACTGGAAAGTAGACCACCTCGGGAAAATTGACCACCACTGGAAAAGTATACCACAAATGGAAAGGTACCAAGGTACCATTGTAGACTGGAAAATTATACCATTATACACCATTATAGGTACCATTTTACACCCATGGAAAACAGAAATCTGACTGTAAATCGGATACTTCTCTTTGGAATCTCTATCGTTCAGTGCTAAAAACACTTCGAGGTCACAAGAGTTCTTGACCACTAGAAGGTAGGTTTCAGCTTACTCCATTGTCATTAGAAATGTACTATGTATACATATACTACCCCAGGTGAGAGAGAGAGAGAGAGAGAGAGAGAGAGAGAGAGAGAGAGAGAGAGAGAGAGAGAGAGAGAGAGAGAGAGAGAGAGTCAGAGAGAGAGAGAGAGAGAGAGAGAGAGACAGACAGACAGACAGACAGACTGAGACAGGGAGACAGAGTGTGAGAGAGAATTATAGAGAGTGAGTGAGTGAGAGAGATAATGAGAGAGAGAATGAGCGAGAGAGAGAGAGAGATGGAGAGAGGGTCAGGAGACAGGCTGAGAGAGAAAAAGAGAGATAATTAACTACCTTTTTTATACTGCACTATGAAATACAAGCATGTTTCTGATATCTTTAGAATTTCTTTTTATAAATTATTTCTTTTATTTTTCATCGCTTGATTTTTCTCTCTGTTTGTGCTCCAGCTGGATATTTATAAAAAAAGTTGCATTGTAACCCAAAAACCACCCTTATTCATGTTTAGAGATTTATTCAACAAGTGCCTAAAGGGCCTGTGGTACTTCTGAAAATAACTTTTAAATTGATTATGGATTTACAGGTTGCAGGTTAAAGAAAAGTATTCAAGAAGGGGTGCTGGCAAAATTCAGTTTAACCCCCTGCATGGTGCTGATTGTTTGGACAAATACAGTAATAAACTCGCTTTTCTTCTCTATAGTGCAGCAGCAAGATGGATTACGAAAAGCAATCGGTGTATGAAAAACAGGCAATACTGGAACTGCTCCCTCTCGCTCAGCGCCAGAAACTGTGCAAAAAGCTGCGCCAGGAACAGGTAGACCGCTACAAGGAATGGACCAAGAGAGAGGCAAGGCAGCAGGAGGCAAAGAAGGAAAAAAAGAAGAATAAAAAGGACACAAACGTCCGTTTTAGAAACGAGGTGTTAATTTGGGATGCAATAGAAAGCTTCGATGATCGAGAAGGTAAGATTATACTATTTACCGTAAATTCTCAGTAATTTGGGACGCTTTTTAATAAATTAGAATTTTTATGGGTTCAGGGAGGCCCATTATACTGTTTACCGTAAATTCTCAGTGATTTGGGACACTTTTTTTTAATAAATTATGATTTTTATGGGTTCAGGGAGGCCCATGTGTCTTAAGTTACCTTAATGTTGTATCAGAAGGATTTACAGCGAGGTCCCTATTTTGTGAAATGGCAACTGGCGATTGATTGATGGTTGCCCAGACTTCCTATTAATTATTTTGCAAAATGGTGATAGTGGCCTAAATTCCTAGGGGGGTCTAAATTTCCGAGAATTTGCGGTATATACTGTAGAAGTATTGAGTGAAGCCTGAACCCATTAAGGAAATCTTCAGGAAGCATGACCCAATAAGTTTATTTAGTCATGATTCACTTGCATTTTAACCCTTATGCCGTTGGTGGCTAATTTGGCCGTACAATCTGATGCAAAAAAAACTTTAAAGAAATGACTGAAACCCTGGCATATGGGTATTCATCCGAGAGTACTTAGCGAGAGTTATCCTATGAATACCAACATGACAGTGTTTAGATGATTTTCAATTATATTTGCGTCCTTGTGTTTTGATGAAGGTAGCCTCAGCATTGGCAGGGTTAACCTACTAAGGAAATCATCAGGAAGTATGTCACCCAATATGTTTACAAGTAATGCTTCAGTTGCATTTTTAAAAACACATGG
Organism: Maea johnstoni; assembly: GCA_963942565.1. Classification (NCBI taxonomy): domain Eukaryota; kingdom Metazoa; phylum Annelida; class Polychaeta; order Spionida; family Magelonidae; genus Maea; species Maea johnstoni. Next base: position 11,654,779 of record OZ012698.1, read on the forward strand.
GATTTAGAAATTGTGTATTCTTCATTTACTGATGGTGCCTAATTGATTGATCTAGGTCTTTGATATTGTTTCGAAGGCTTATATGTAGGGGTGTCATCCATATGGTCCATATTGATATATCAATAACTCTTCTTAAACAATACAGCCTGCTTTCACTTGTCAATACACATATCAATTTATCGAAATATCCAAAAAATGAAAATGGACACTAAGGGAAGAAATTGAGAGCTGAATATTGCTGATGTTGCTAGTCACATACTTTCTAAAAGCATTTCTCTACATGGTCATGCCTCACCTTTCTTGTTGCATTCCAAGAGGAAGCAAAAAAAGAGGCAGGACCCTCATAAACTGGCGAAAAACCAGCATCAATGCTTCATGACTTTCCATCATGGCATAGATAGCATTTCTACGGTTATAGCAATGCATCGAATCGAAATAATCGAAATCGAAAACAATTTATCAATATATCGAATCGAGAAAAAATTCTAAACAATGACATCCCTACTTATATGGAAGTTTCACCTGGTGACAATATTTAATTTCATTGTCGCGCAGCACCTAACAAAAATTGTGGTAATCCAGGACCAATTGTTTTTCGCTCCAGGTCTTTAATAATTGGATATCCATGAAAATGCAAGATAATCTATATTCTTTCAGGCCTTACAAAAAATGATGAACCACTTTCATTATTTTTAAATTGTTAGTGTTTTTAATGCCTAGCTACCATGTAATTGTTCTCTAATGGTTGAGGCCTTAATAAAAATAATTCTCATCTTACCTTAATAAGATTTTCTTTTTTTTCTCAACGTATCTTACCCTATGTAAGGCATAAAAAGATTTGGTTGTTTTCTTTAACCCTACCCTTAGAGGTTTTTTTTTTCAAAAAATCCCTACCCTAAATTTTTTCCAACCCTTCCAACTCCCAATCAACATAAAACATGCACGAAACCAGAGACGTGTATAAATAGATAATACATCTCCCTGATGAAACACACATTTTTGAGATTAAAAAATGATCCAATTAAAAACATTTTTTCCTACCTACCTAGTTAGACCCTTTTTTCGGACCACTTTTAGGGCTTACCATAAATTCTCTGAAATTTAGACCACCCTAGGAATTTGGGTCACAATAATTATTTTGCAAAATGGTTAATAGGAAATCTGATCTATATCGCCAGTTGCCATTTCAGAAGATATGGACCTAGCTGTAAATCTTGCTGATGCAACATCAAGGTATTTTCAGAAAACATGGGCTATCACAAACACATAAAAATTGTGATTGTGAAAAAGGTGTCCCCAATTACAGATAATTTTCTGTATATATAGTTTTCTCTCTGTTTAACCCACAAAAATTGTAATCGTAAAACAGTGTCCCAAATCAAAGAGAATTTATGGTATGGTATTTATAGTTTGCTCTCTGTTTAACCCATAAAAATCGTAATTGTAAAAAAGTGTCCCAAATTACAGAGAATTTACTGTATATACTTCTCTCTCTGTTTAACCCTTAAAAATCATAATTGGAAAAGTGTCCTGAATTACAGAGAATTTACGGTACATAGTTTTCTCTCTGTCTAACCCATAAAAATCGTAATTGTAAAAAAGTGTCCCAAATGACAGAAATTTATGGTATATAATTTTCTCTCTATTTCAGTTATCAGACTGCTGAAAAAGGGTGTTGACCCCAATACCAGTACCCCTTCTGGTACCACCCTCCTGCACCGCTGCTGTGTGCTGGATAATTATTCGGCGGCCGAGATTCTCATCTCTCACAGCGCGGACGTGAACGCCCAGGATGAGGACATGTGGTGCCCTCTACATGTGGCGTGTGCACTAGACAATGCCGAGATGCTGCAACTTCTTCTTCTGGTGAGCTTTAGAATTTGTTTTTCGTCACTTCTGTTTTTTCGTCGTATGAAAACTTTTTGTCAATCAGAATCTAATCTACAATTATATGAAGATAAAATTGGATTTGGAATTTTGTTTTTCGTCATTTTTTCTGCCATATTGCGGCTGAGTTGTGATTAGCCAGTTGTAATTGGTGGAGGAAACTGGAGTACCCAGCAACAACCACCGCCTAACCCCAAGTCACTGGTAACTTTCTCACATGCCCCAGTTGGGATTGGAACCTGGACAGCGGTGATAGATAGCTAGTAGTGCCAATTGCTAGCAGTCACACATATCCAGACAATTTTTGATGGAACTACTAATAATGGATGATTGGTAAATAATGTGTCTTGTATTTTAGAACGAGGCAGATGTGACCAAGTTAGATGTGGATAGCATGTTTGCAATGGACCATGCTCGTGAGGGCTCAGAGTCTCAGCACTTCATCACAAAACACATCAACACACTCGGTAAGTACTAGCCTAGCTTAACTAAGCATTACTGTGATTTACTTTATTATCCCTTTCAATGCTGAGGCTATACTTTCGTCCAAAGAACAAGCCCACAAATATTTTTGGAAAACCATCTAAACCCTGTCATGTTGGTATTCATTGGATAGCTCTCGTTGAGTACTCTCAGATGAGTACCTATATGCCAGGGTTTCAGTCATTTTTTCACCTTTTTTGCGTCATTTTGTAATGGCAAAATTAACCACCAGCAGCATAAGGGTTAAAAATATCCTACGCCCAGACGATACTCATCTAGAGCCTTTTCCTAAGTCCTGATGACCTTTAATTGTTATGAAGATCTTCGCGCATTAATAGGTTGATATTTATAGTGGCAATTTTGTTAATGGATTAACCCATTTATGCTTGTTGCCAAAAAGGCCTGATTGTTTGTATGATTCCTTTTCTGATATATATATATATATATAAAGCGTTTTGAAACATTATAGGTGGAAAGGGCGCTATATCAAATATCAATTATCAATTATTATTATATAAAAAATCTCTAGGGAAACTTGTGAGTTGTGGATCATTTCTCCATCAATTATTTTCAGAAAAAATCATCTGATCATAAATATATCATGAAAATTGTGAGGAAGTTTTGGGTATTTCCGGTATGAATTCCAAATTTAGACCAAAAAAGCAGATTAAAATGCCATCACAATTACAAATGGAGGAACTCAAGCATTGATATGATCAACTAGTTTGTTATTATTTTTTCTTTTTAACTTTTGTGAATCCAAATTATGTTTTTCCCCAGAAATTTCTGATGCTGAATTGTAATGGGGATTATTGGTCAAAATCCAGAACAGGTCTTTCATGTTAAAAGATTTTCTAAAATTTTGGTCCACCACAGTCATGTGACATATCAAAATGGCGCTTCAATCGAGCACAAGATTCTGACAGCCGATTGCCTAATTTTATAGCTATGTAAGGTGTCTTTAAGATTTGCGAGCTAGGCTCTTCTTTAAATGCATTTGATCATCTTTCATGCGTATATGTGTGCATGATTCTCTAGGATATGTTACCTCAAATGCATATATGCATATGTGGCATTGAAAAGATTAAATGTATATTTGTACCTTGCAGGTTATAATGCGGATACACTCAAAGAATTGCGATTACAACCGCCACGTCAGATGCTGTCCGACGTCCAAACATTGACCGGAGCTGGTCAAGATATCAGTTTAGCCAATCAGGAGGGAGAAACTCTCGTAAGTCCATAGCCATCATTTCTTTAATTGTTGGTTACACATTGCTTAGGCTAAGTTGCAAGTATTTTCAGTTACAAGAGCAGATGATGCACCTGATAATGTTGAGCCATGAATGACTGCTTGTATTTTTAGATGAGTCCCAATTGGTTGTTTACATTAACTTTTGAGCCCTGATTGGTTCCTAATGTTTTAGTTGAGCCCTGATTGGTTTCTAATGATATCAAATCAGTTCAGAGCTCTGATTGGTTGCATATATCTTCAGTTGAGCCCTTATTGGTTGCTTAAGTTTTTAGATGAGTCCTGAGCCCTGATTGGTTGCTTATATTTCAAGTTGGCCCTGATTGGCTGCTAATGTTATCAGATGAGTTAACTTTCTGAGCCCTGATTGATTGCTTATATTTTCAGTTGAGCCCTGATTGGTTGCTAAAGGTTTCAGATGAGTCCTGATCCCTGATTGGTTGGTTATGTTGTCATGCACTCTGATTGGTTGCTTATCTTATCAGATGAGTTCTGATCCCTAATTGGCTGCTTATATTTTCAGGTGAGCCTGATTGGTTGCTAATATTATCAGATGAATACTGAGCCCTGATTGGTTGCTTATATTTCCAGTTGAAACCTGATTGGTTGTTAATGTTATCAGATGATTTCTGATTGGTTGCTTGTGTTTTCAGATGATTGCTGATTGGTTATTTGTATTTTCAGTTGCACATTGCCTGTGTCAATGGCTACAAGGAGGTGGTCAAGGCTCTGGTGGAGGGCGGGGCAGATGTCAATATCAGAGACCAGGATGGATGGACACCTCTGCACAGGGCTGCTAAGTATTCTCAGGTATGGGTCACACCTATGATTCTATACTTCATATATGTATATATATATATATATATATATATATATATATATATATATATATATATATATATATATATATGTGTGTGTGTGATTTTTGAATTTAGCATGAATTGACAAAATACTTAGAGATGGGTTGATGGTAGGGATCTGATTGACATTTTTTCTTTGAATTTTTTCTTGAAAATACTTTTGTTTTGAAAAATTTCATCAAATATTTTCAGGCTTTCTTGGGGTGCGCCGGGCATGAAAAGGTTAACCCATTTATGCATGCAAATCTACCTGTCCAGTGTCGTCTGGTCCTGTCATACTTTTGGAAATAACTTTGGAATGAAGCTTAGAATTACAAATAAAATTTAAGAAGATTGTAGATAGATTTATGATGAACCCTTCTCCTTCAAGTATTTTCTTGCGCTTGCATATACTTTTGTTAGAGAGATATCACCAAAATTGTCCGACGTTACAGGCATGGGTGTTACAGGCACGAATGGGTTAGGGCAGTGTATTTCTACTTGTTATTTCCAGATTTTTGATATGATTAGAGTGCATTCTGCCCTTTCTTCAATTTTGTGTGGTAAAGTACATGTTGGAGAATAACAGTACATCTATTCATGTTATTTCCCTATTGTAAATATTTTAGATAATTTCTATTATTGTGCAACTCAATGTCATTTTGCAGTATTATCTTGTGAAGTACATGTAGCTTAGTGGAACGATAATTACTGTAAATTCTCAGTAATTTGGGGCACTTTTTAATATTTACAATTTTTATGGGTTCTAGGTGGCCCATGTTTTCTGAAAATACCTTGATGTTGTATCAAGAAGATTTACAGCTAGGTCCATATTTTGTGAAATAACAACTAGTGATAGATCGAGGGTTGCCCAGATTTCCCATTAAGTATTTTGCAGAATAATTATAGAGGCCCAAATTACCTAGGGTGGTCTAAATTTCCGAGAATTTGCGGTAATGCATCCTTCATATATCATAGATTTTTTGAATGTGAGGGCAACTCACAAAAGTATTCAATACAAATACAGAATAGAAAGGAGGAGGCTATGTGCTGTAAAAAATTTTGATTCAACTTAAGTTCACCTTATTTCTGGTATAAAGATTTGATTCCGATTTTGATGTTCATTTCCATAGTATCGCGTGGTGAGGTACCTTTTGCGGAGTGGTGTGGACCCGAACTTGATGACCCACCAGGGGGAGACACCGTCGGACCTGGCGAGTCTCGAGAAGATCAAAAAGATTCTTAAGAAGGCGGAGAGAAAATCGGCACTCGCGGCTGCCACCCCCACCTCACCCGAACCCGTACCCGAGGACGAGGAAACCGAATACGGGATCAGCGAAGTCAGGAGAACCAGCAAACGAATGTAAGTACCGTAAATTCTCAATAATATGGACACTTTTTAATAATTACAATTTTGTGGGTTCAAGGCAGCCGATGTTTTCTGAAAATACCTTGATGTTGTATTAGCAAGAGTTACAGCTAGGCCCATATTTTGTGAAACTGAATATGGGATCACTGAGGTTAGGAGAACCAGCAAAAGAATGTAAGTACCGTAAATTCTCAATAATTTGGACACTTTTTTTTGAAATCACAATTTTTATGGGAACGACTTCAAATATTTCTCTGAATATTGCTTACCATAAATTCTCGGTAATTTGGGATACTTAAAAATTACAATTTTTGTGGGACCGACTTCAAATATTTCTCTGAATAAAGCTTACCGTTAATTTTTTGGTAATTTGGGACACTTCTTTATAATTACAATTTTTATGGGTTCAGGGTGGTCCGTGTTTTCTGAAAATACCTCGATGTAGGATAACAGGAGAATTTTACATTTTGTGGCTTTAGTCATGTACTTAGATTTTTTTTAGATTTAGACACAAGTGCTATTCTTATTTTTCCAATGAAGACAGTTTAGAAGTCCTTTAATGCTTTCTTGGTTTAGACTCTTAAGTTGTGTTTTTAATCGGTTTTGAAGGCAACCTCGGCACGAGTCCCTGTCTAAGCGCGACACCCTCGCGGAAGGGGAGAAAAGACTGCTCGCTCTGTCTAGTCAGGAGGATGAGGAGGAAGAGGAGGATCTCTATGAGAGCTTGTCGCTATGGAAACCGCAGGAGGAGTACGTGAAACACGTCGAACTGCCATCCTCGTCGGAGACGGATAATCTCGCTACCCTTCCTGAAGTGACGGAGAGAATACTGGTCGAGAAACTACGGGAGAGATTCAAGAAGAATCAAATTTATGTGAGTTCGCCTCTGAAGCACGATGAGTGTTTAAGGAATAGAAAAGTTAATTTGTGGATTTTTGGGCACTACTTACTACCTTGTTGAGTCTGATTAACACAGTTATTGGATTTTTCAAACAATTTTAAGTCAAATTTAATTTTAAATTAACAATTTATAAAAATTTACAATTTCTTTCAAAAAGCTGTTGATGTCACTCGAATAACAGGTTTATTGAGATATTAATTCCCTAAACTTCTGATTCTGCTTACCCCTCTGATATTGCATATACCATAAGATCAAATAAAGTTTAGAATTACCAACAATGGTAGAAACAAAGAGAAGTTCCTTTGGTACAAATAGACAATGAACCCTTCCAATGCTGAGACTACTTTTGTCCAAAGCACAAGGACCCAAAGATTTTTGGAAACCATCTAAACCCTGTCACGTTGGTATTCATCATACAGCTCTGATTGAGTATACTCTCAGATGAGTACCCATATGGTAATAAAGGTTTCACTCATGTTTCAACTTTTTTGCATCATTACGTATTGGCAAAATTAGCCAACAGCAGCATAAGGGTTAAAGAGCTGTTTGGACAGTTAGCATTAGGGACTTACCCTGAGCCAGGAGTCAGGGAGTCATTTGACTCCCAAACACCATGACACCTGCATGTATTTTGTGAAATTTTCTGTTGAGGCCAAGGAAATGTTTCAAACTTTCCACTTATACAAGACAATAGGTACATTAAATGATGTAAAGAAGTTTGTCTCCCTATTTCAATGTATAGGACTGGTATGATAATTCTTTTAAATTGGGAACTGACCTTCAACCCACAAAATTTCTTAAATCCTCAGTTTTGAAAAGGATTGGTACTAGTACTGATACTCGATACAACACCAAATATCAAAAGATTTAAAGGTGCCAATCCCTAGTTTTGAACCCCTATTTCCAAATCCTGGGTAAGCCAGACTGGTAAGCATTGTTGCTGTTATTAGAAGTTCATGAACTTTCACTATGTATAATGTGTATACCCTTTCCTTGCAGACTTATGTTGGAGATATACTGATTGCTCTCAATCCCTTCAAATTCCTGCCTATCTATGCTACAAAGGTAAGAGCTTTAAATAGTTGTGTGTACACACAGTCTCAAACATACGATATAATATAATATAATGTAATATGATATGATATAATGTATTATAATATAATATAATAAAATATAATGTATATATATATATATATATATATATATATATATATATATATATATATATATATATATATATATATATATATACATATATATATATATATATACATATATATATATATATATATATACATATATATATATATATATATATATATATATATATATATAGATAGATATATAGATATATATAGATATAGATATATAGATATATAGATATATAGATATATAGATATATATATAGATATATATATATAGATATATATATATATATATATATATATATATATGTATATAATTATATATACATATATATATATATATATATATATATATATATATATATATATATATGTATATAATTATATATACATATATATATATATATATATATATATATATATATATTTATATATATATATATATATATATATATATATATATATATATATATATATATATATATATATATATATTTATATATATATATATATATATATATATATATATTTTTATATATATATGTATGTTTATATATATATATATATATATATATATATATATATATATATATATATATATATATATATAATATATATATAATATAAATATATATATATATATATATATATATATATATATATATAAATATATATATATATATATATATATATATATATATATATATATATATATATATATATATATATATATATATATATATATATATATATATAAATATATATATATATATATATATATATATATATATATATATATATACATTGCTGTTGTAGTCACTGTCTTGATCTTGAATTCGCTGTTTTGATCTTGAATTTTAATGTTGCAGGTGTCGGAACAGTACCACAACTCAGACGCGAAGACTTTACCCCCTCACGTCTTCCAAGTTGCGGAGAAGGCTTACGGATCTCTCGTCGGCCTTGCTCTGCCGCAATGCTGCGTCATCAGCGGAGAGAGCGGGGCGGGGGAAGACCGAGACCACCTCATCCAGCATCTTCTCACTGTGGCTCACAGTGGAGAGAGCAACCTCAACCACAAAATACAACAGGTAAGATATAACAACAATACTTTAGAAAAAAATAAGGTATGAAGCATAATTTTATGAAATATATGAAGAATTGTTGGGTTCTGATGAAAAAAAAAATGAAAATTGAAAAAACTGGAAAAAAAATCCCTTCAAAATTTTTCAAAATATACTTGTGTTAAGAGGATCCTAAAATGGGTGTATTATTTTCTGATTGCTATGGGCACGAATTGGTTAACCACTTGAATGCCATGCATTAACTGCATAACAGTGGGTAGGTTTTACAATTAGGATATTACGACCACTGCTTAATGGTCAACCAGGCACTTTTCTATGGAATTCTAGATAGAAAGACTTGTGAACAAATATTTGGGTTTCTCATTGTCCTTATTATCAACTATCTAGCTGAGATCATAAGTAGGACTGTGGTTGACATCCATTTCTTTTTCAATTCGCTTATTGATATTATTTCTTTGCATTCCAATAATTTTGATTTGATTTTTGTGAACTGCACAAAGAATAAAATATCTATCATTTTCACTTGTATCACACAATATTTTTGTTGCTATGATCCTAGGATTCCTAAAATACAAAGACAATTCAAGTTTTCTCTTAATTTTTCAAGAGTAAACTTGAGTTTCTTTTCAAAATTCTTATCAGTATTGGCTAAAATTGGCAAACAAATGATGACTAATCCCGAAAGACTGGTGATTCTTTTATTGATTAATTGACATAACAATTGGCATAATATTTTTTCCAATTAATTGAAAAAATTATTTTGATCGATCAATTCTTCTCATATCGATTACACCCCTAATAGTGAATGACATTTTCTTTCAGGTGAACCCCCTCCTCGAGGCCTTTGGTAATGCCAAAACTGTGATGAACGATAACTCAAGCCGCTTTGGAAAATACCTGCAACTTCTTGTCAGCCCTGACGGCTTTGTTCTCGGAGGTAAGTTTACGAATGGTAAAATAAGTGCAAGTTCTGTAAAGTAGTAAAATATTCATATACAAGTTAGACCTGTACACAGTTAAAAATTGACGGGTCCAAACGGGCCCGTTATATTGACGGGCCGGTAATGGGCCCGTCACGGGCTCAGAACCTGTTATGACGGGCCCGTTACGAGCCCGTTACAGGCCCGTATAAATAATAAAAATAATGGGACCGTTGCAGATTTTCAAGCTGTGAAATGTCGATATATTGAGGGATCGAAAAACGGGCCCGTATAATGGGCCCATTACGGGTCCTTTACTGGCCCGTTACGAGCCCGTATAAATAATAAAAATAATGGGACCGTTGCGGGTTTTCAAGCTGTGAAATGTCGATATATTGAGGGATCGAAAAACGGGCCCGTAACAGGCCGGTTACGGGACCGTACAGGCCCGTCAACTTTTAGCTAAATCAGCCCTTCCAATGCCACACATGCATATATGCACTTGTTGTAGCACTTGTTGTAGCATAACCTAGAGGACCATCCAAGATAATCAAATATGTATTAAAGAGATCCTGCCTTGCCAATATAAACGACCCCTACGTAGCTCGAAAATTAGGCACTTGGCTTTCAGTATGTTGGGCTCGATTCAAAGTTTATTTTGATATGTCACATGTCTGTGGTGGTACGAAATTTTATATGATTGTCAAACATGAACAACTTGGTGTTTGATTTTGGCCAATAATCCCCATTGCGATTTGTCAGCAGGCATTTCTGGGGTAAATTACAAATTGGGCATGGCAGGGTTAAAAGTAATTAACTCGTAATATGATCTACATGCTCTGACTTGTACTTGCACTCAGTTATTATTGATTATTATTATTATTGTGTGATTGTAATTGCAAGTAGAAATGATAGTGCTGGGCAAATATAAATCAATTCTTTTTGCCCAGCATGTCAAGTAAAAATTCTGAGTTTTGATCTTGAGTTTCATGTACTCTATTTCAGCCAAGATCCATGAATATCTTCTGGAAAAGTCACGTATCGTCCATCAAGGCCCCGGGGAGACCAACTTCCACATCTTCTACCAGATGTTTGCTGGTCTTTCTCCTGATGAATACAACAAATACGGCCTTCAGAATCCAAATATGCACAGGTAAGTCATATGATGATGATGATGATGATGATAATAATAATAATAATGATAATAATTATAATAATAATAATAATAATAGTGATAATAATAATAATAATGATACTAATAATAATAAAAAAAATAATGATGATGATGATGATAATAATAATGATAATAATAATGATAATAATGATACTAATAATAATAATAATAATAATAATAATAATAATACTGATATTAATAATAATGATAATAGTAATAATGATAGAAATAGTAATGACAATAATAATGATAATAATAATAATAATAATAATGATAATGTTATCATTAATCAATATTCAATATTTTGCTCTTTTCACATAACTTTTGTAAAGAATTTTTAAATATATTTGTGAACAGGTAAAAGTAATCCACTCAATAAAACTCTGATTTACTGCAAGTAACAGGTAAAAAAATCTTTTTTTGAATAATTCTTTTTTTTATCATTTTTGTAATATTTCAAAAAAGATTTTTGATTATTTTGAAAATATGTTTTGAATATTTTAGACACTTTGAAGATATTTCTGAAGCATTTTTAGATTTTTTTTCAAATACTAGAAAATATTTTAGAATTTTACTGCAAGTGACATGTAAAATTCATTCACGCTTTCAGGTACTTAAGGAGTCAAGGTCAGAACGTCAATGACATGCTGACGTCTGAAGACAAGCAGAAGTTTTTGACGCTCAAAGATTGCCTCAAGTTTATTGGATTCTCTCAAAATGTAAGGAAGATTTTGCCATTTCTTAACCCAGTAATGTTCAAAAGCAGGGGTCAAAAGTAGCCTGACGAGTTTAATAAAATATTTCAAGGGAAGACATATATAGCTGGGATACTATTTGAAGGGGGTTGACCTGGTTCCTATATACATATAACTTCTGCAACTGAAAGACCCCTTGGAACTATTTGTGAAGAGTAGAGAATTTCTACCCAGTTCTTTAGGGAATTTCTTCCCAGATTTCCATCTTGTCGCAATAATGACCAAAGCTGTTGAAGTTCACATAAAAAACAATTCTTGGAATATTTTCTATTACTTCACAGACAAGAGGGATACAAATTGTCCTTCAAGGTTTTGTGTCACCCTCAGAAAAAAACCTTGACTATATATCCTTCTTGTCCCCGCATGATGTCATCAGATGATATGATTATCACAATGAATATGTGAATGAAAATCATTAATCTAGCTCGTTTACATAATCCTAAAAATTTTGAAAAAAAATTCTTTTTGTATCATTTTTGTAATATTTTTCAAATATTTCTTGATTATCTTGAAAATATGTTTTGAATATTTTGAATTCTTCAAAGATATTTCTAAAACATTTTTAGAATATTTTTCAAATACTAGAAAATATTTTAGAAGTATTTGAATATTTTGCTTATATTACTCTATTTGACGGGTTAACCTTTGAAATATTTTTAGATATTTTAGAATATTTTCGAATATTTTGCGAGTATTTAAATATTTTGCTAATATTACTCTTATCTTTTACGGGTTATCCTTTGATCTTTCAGGATGTTGACACTCTCTTTATCCTCCTCTCTGCCGTTCTCCACCTGGGTGACATACAGTTCATTCCAGTCGGGAATAATGAATCTGCACAAATTGTCAACACAAATGTTCTCAGGAAAGGTAGGTCTATTCAAGGTATAGAAATACCCTCATGGCCAAATACAAAATGCTTATCCGCTATTTATTATTTTTAAATGATACAACATCTTTATGATATCTTAACTACTACTCACAGGTTGAAAGACAAACAGATGTCAGTGGCACATAAATGTGACCTAATCATTTTATGTATGTTATGACTGTCATTGTCACATTACGCATTTATTCCTTTTATGTTGTGGCCTGAAAAAGCAGTCTAAAAGGGTGAGTTAAACTAGCAATTACATGCAATGTGTCTATTTTAATGTCATCAAGTTGCAGGCTTTGATCAGCATGTGGGTAGTAATTGATCAAATGGCGCCTTGCCACCTAGCTGTTCTTGTGTAGCTAAATTACAAGTAGCTTCTTATTTCTGATATGCCAAGTGGTTATCATAAAGCATATCATTAAAAATAATTTGAAATAATCAGATACTCTTCCTTATTGATATCATCGATCTATCAAATAATGATCCGCAATCCCTAATGTTATGCAGGGCTCGACGCTAAGGGTGAACCTATGGCCCCAGGCCAGTAAAAATTCCCAAAAACTGCTTCAGGCCAGTAAAAACAGACCTCAACTGGTCCTTAACAGGCCCAGTAAGCATTTGGAGACATTCTTGTTTAAAAGTTTCCCACCGCGAATGTCCCCAAATGTTTTTGAAATAAATGAAGATAAAATCTATAAAGATAAATGTTGTGGTGAATTTTATGCAATGTTCTTTCTTGTTATGTTAAATAAAAAATGTAGGACCAGTGAAAATTTTGCAGGACCAGCAGATGCTAGGTGTTACTAGTCCTACAGGGCCAGTATCATTTTGAGTTAGCGTTGAGGCCTGTTATGAATTGTCTATTTCTTGTTCTTGTCTTGCAGTGGCTGCCATGTTGCAGGTGGAGGTTGGAGATTTTGCGCAGTCTCTCGTCTCACAAGTCACAATTACCAGAGGTGAGATCTTTTAGAAATTAATAATTATCTATTATTTGTATGCAGATTTATGTAAAATGTGGTGGGGTGGAAGGGGGGAGGATGGCGACATATCAGCATATTGAAAAGAAGTAGGTAAAGGTTTAATGAACAACTTTCCTTCAGATATTTGTTGAATATTGCTATTTTGGGAGAAAATAGTCAGGCGGTTTTGGCTGCTGCCTGCAGGCACATGACTGAAGATTTCAGGAACTTTCTGTTTGTGTTTAAGGTGAGCCGGTAACTCGTGAACTCAGTGTCTCGCTGGCATGTGACTGCGTTGACTCTTTAGCCAAGAGTCTATATACAGTCACCTGTTCTGCTATAGTATTGTGAGAGAGATTACATGCAAGATATTAGGAACTTTCTTATGCAGTCCATGTGTGTTTGAGAGAGATTACATAGACGATTTCAGGAACTTTATCATGCAGGGCCTGTGTGTTTGTTTTTAAGGTGAGCAGTTGACTCGTGAACACAGTGTCTCTCAGGCGCATGACTGCTGTGACTTTCTGAGTCACATTATAGATATTTCATAGAAGATTTCAGGAACTTTCTTATGCAGTGCTTATGTGTGTTTGTTTTTAAGGTGAGCAAGTAACGCGTGAACACAGTGTCTCACAGGCGCGTGACTGCTGTGACTCTTTAGCAAAAAGTCTCTATAGTCGTCTATTCAGCTGGATTGTGAACGGGATCAATCAGCTGATTCAGCCACCAGAGGATGCTGGCACCACTCTCCAGATCGGCGTCCTCGACATCTTTGGCTTTGAGCATTTCAAAGCCAACGGTCTGGATCAGGTAAAGCTATGATTAACCCTTTCACCTTGAATATTTTCGCGATACGCTACAATATCAATATTTCCTTAACATTGCAAACATCATGCTCAGAGGATATCAAGATTAGGATCAGTTAATGGACATTATTTGATGCATCAGTTGTCCTTAAGTACAATTCTAAAATGAAATATAACATTGAAAGGTAGCTTACAACTTCAAAGTTGTTATTGGGAAAGGACTTAAGTGGGACTGCTGGATTTAGCAAAGCCAGGGCCATTAGATCTTGGATGGGGCTATGGCAATTTAAGAAACCAAAGTTCTGCATGCAGTCTCTAAGATCTCTGATGTAAACACACACGCACAAACACACACACACACACACACACACACACACCTATCGATATATATATATATATATATATATATATATATATATATATATATATATATATATATATATATATATATATATATATATATATATATATATATATATATATATTAATATGGTAATAGGCCAATATGGTAATATGCCAGTTATGGGAATTTGTCAATTATCTTTGAGATTGTATGTTCCTGTTGTTTTTTCAGCTTTGCATCAACCTTGCCAACGAGCGCCTCCAAAATCTGTTCAACGATTACATTTTCAAGATGGAGGAGGAGGACTGTATAAGTGAAGGAATCTCATTGGTCGATATCAATTTCGCTAGCAACCAGCCTGTCATTAACCTTTTTCTTCAAGTGAGTTTTTAATACAATTTTCTTTTAGAAAAGTACACAGTGGGAATTTTGGGCATTTCAGAATTATGCCAAGAGGTTACCCCAAAATGTGTGGTTTATTAACCCATTAATGCTCACAGCGGCCAAAACTGCCTGACGATTTTGATAAAATCTTGCAGGCAAAAGCCAAGTTAAGAAAAATATTTGAAGGAGGAATGTTATCCAGAATAATACTTACAACTCTCCTTCAAATATTTTGTAAAATCTTTCAGAATTCAAAAGCTATTATCAAAAGTATCATAGATCCAGACGAAAATTTCAAGCAAATCTCTGCATTAATGGGTTAATTTAGACATTGTGCATCAGTAGAGGTTCATTTTCCATGGAAGCAGACTGATTAGAATTCAAAATAATCTGTGGTGCATACATTTTCATTTATTTTTGAATTGTTGGATGGTAATTTGTGGACAATGATGTTTTAATAAGCGATATGGTAAGTGTTTCACCCCGGAAAATATGGTGGTTCACCAGTTGCAATTGGGATGAGAAATATCTTACTGTTATCTGTTAAGATGTGGTTTGTTATACATAAATATCCAAAACACATAAGTTCCTTTTTGCCTTTAGACCTGTGTGTAATGTACACTCCACAAGAACAACTATTATGATTGTAATTATTATTATAATTATTATAATTATTATGATTATGATTATTATTATTATGATTATTATGATTATTATTAGTATTAGTATTAGTATATTATTATTATTATTATTATTATTATCATCATCATTATTAGTATTGTTATTAGTATTATTATTAGTATTATTATTAGCATTATTATTATCATGATTGTAGACATTATCATTATTATTATTATCATTATTAGTATTATTAGTATTATTGTTATTATTATTGTTGTTATTATCATTATCATTATAATCATTATAATCATTACCATCAAAAACAAACTCTTGACATAATTCCTAATTGCTACCCAAATAAAACTAGTTTTCTAGAAATGAAAATGCTTTCTGACAACAATTTTTCACCCTCTCATTTTACCTCTTTATTTGCAGAAACCATTGGGTATTCTTGCCATCTTGGATGAGGAGAGTAGGTTCCCAAAGGCCACTGACAGCAGTCTGGCCACCAAGCTTCACCAGAGCCCAGGTTAGTTACAAATCTCACCACCAGATGGCTCGGTGCATCATGCAATATCTTTACAATATTCTAATGATACTTCTGCATCCCAGTGACATCAATTTGTCAAATTTTGCATAGTCAACTGCAGAAATGTTGCTATTAGATACCAAATTGCCTTTGTGTGGATATCTCCAGATAGCATTTAAGTCAATCTTATGTCTCTAACCTTTACGCTGCTGGTATCTAATTTGGTCAATACAAAATAATGCAAAAAACCTGAAAAATGACTGAAACCCTGGCATATGGGTACTCATCTGAGAGTACTCGGCGAGAGCTATCCAATGAATACCAACATGACAAGGTTTAGATGATTTTCGAAAACCTTTGTGTCCTTGTGCTTTGGACGAAAGTATAGCCTCAGCATTGGAAGGGTTAAACGATACAGTACTTTTTGCTATTCAATATAGATATTTGATATTGGGTCGAGTACCTGTACGTACCAATCAATAATGACTTTTTAAAGACTTGCTTTTTCTGTGAATTTACCAGGAAAAGAAGCACCCAGCATTTACCTCACACCCAAAGATGGCGGGCGCTCTTTTGGCATTCTCCACTATGCTGGCAAGGTGGATTATGATGTCAACGGTATGCTGGATAAAAATCGAGACCTCCTGCAGACTTCCATTATGTTTGCTATGAAAAGTAAGTGTAATTATGTCTACCCCTCCTCCCCCCCCCCTCCCCCCCCCCCCCCCCCCCAGGACTTAGCCAGGATTTAGAAACTGGGTGCCCAAAATTGGCAATTTTAAATGTTTTGAGCATCCAATCTTTCAAATGGGACTACAATATACAGATTTCAACCATAAACATGTACATGTGTAAACTTATTGAAATAATACATGATATCCTTATAAAATGTCATGGAAACTATCATGAAAAAAAATAATTATATGTTTGAGATCGACATTTTAAAGAAATTCCCCTCGAAAAGATTTGGGTGTCCTCAGGGACGATCTTTTAAGGACGCCCAGATGCCCTGCTGGCTAAGACTATGCTTCTTCCTATGAGGGGAGGCATGATGTTTTTGGCACAGTTCCTGTTCGCGTCCGGATTGTCTGCAAAATTTCTCAAAAACCGTTCAATGAAATCTTTTCAAATTTTTAGGGATCCTTTCTCAAGGCACTTTCATGAACCTTGATTAGACTTTGGTAACCTTTGATTTATTTTATGGTCAAAATGGGTGTTTTGGGTCCAAAATTCCTATTCTGGATCAGACTACGTTGTCTGCAGAATATCTCAAAAGCAGTTCAATAAAGTCTCTTCAAAGTTTAAGGGATACTTTTTATGGCACTTACATGAATTGATTAGACTTTGGTAACCTTTGATTTATTTTTTAAGGTAACTTTTTTTAATTTTATTCTTTTTAAAGGGTTCGCCACCCTTTTTTTAAGGGTGGCTCAGACATGTAAGAAGGTGAGCTTTTTTGTATATGCAGACGACACAGCTAGCATGAACGATGATATGAAATGAATATGAAACTCTTCAAAGTAATCTCTCCCAATAATTGGGCGACAGACAATAAAGAGTAAGAAATGAAGGTTTTCGGTGGCTGCCCCAGTTTATAGAGGAATCGAACCCCTACTCACCCCAGCCTGGGTTAGAACTGTGGACCCCATGCCTCCCAGCACTCAGGCCAGCAATGTTCCCACTGTACCATTGAGTCTGGTCTGGGTTTTTTTAAGGTAACTTTGTCACGTTTTGACAGCCGCTAATTGGCTTTTTAATTGGTGGGGCTATAAATAGCAATACACCTGCCCTGCACAGACAGCAGGTCACACAGCAGGTCATTAATTAATCAGTGTTGGCCTGCTTACTGCTGAACTAGGCTCCTAGTTGACATTCCAGGCACCAACATAAATTTCAGAACTAACTTCCCATGCCGGGCAAGTAGTTAATGATTTTTACTTGCCCTACAATTTTTTTTGGCTTGCCCGAAATAACATACGCTAGAATGGCATGTATCATTTATCATGAATTTAATTATTTGAAAACCATTTTCTGTTCAATTTTGTTGTATTGTTTGCATATTTCTGGGTAATCGTGACATTTTATATATAATCAGAAAATCAGCTTGCCCATCTGGCAAGTGCCAATTAAAATGTACTTGCCCGAAAGCCCTTTTTTGCAAAAATTCACTTGTCGGTGCAAGCAGGCAAGTACTTTTGCCGGTGCCTTCATTCCCTTCTGTGTTGACCAAGCAGTGTGGTGTAGTACCAGCTATGGTAGATAGATGGCACCACCTAGCATAAGAAACAACAGGTTAGGGGTTCATTTACAGAATGTCATTCCTCCAATTACTACCTTTATTCTCCCATTTAAGATTAAGTAAAAAGCTCTTGATGGTGAGGCCTGTGTTGAATCTTTTTCACCTCTGTTTTTCACCTTTAGTTTTCTTGAAATTTTTAATTCATTTTATTTTTAAATTTAATTCATTTTTGTTATTCTTGTTGCATGTTTTTATATTATATCTTTTATGGCTGTGTGGGCCTGCTGCACACGTAGCGCATTATTGCGTCAACTAGTGATAATGGGTTAATCATATAGGGCAAAAGAAGTGATAATGACCCAATTTTCATTCCATTTCATTTTATTAAAAATATATTTTTGATTTGATTTCAAAGATTCTTGCAGGTAAAAAAATTGAAAAAATTGTTTGATGCCAATTCTTGGTTTGGAATTTCAAATATCTTGTTTATTTCCACAGCAAGTAGCAGTTTGGTTGTCAAGGAGATGTTTCAGTCGAAGATTCAGAGGACTGGTTCCCTTGCTCCCACTGTGCGTCAGCAAAAATCCCGCAAGATCACCGATCCGAAGTTGCTGGATTTCTTTAAGCGGCGTCGCAAGTCTCGCAATGAAAGCAAGGTATTAATCGCAATTCTAAGCCAAAATTGTTACTAACTACAGTTCAGACATTTAATTCCTGCACCAATCGACTGGACACCTGCCAGTTCCCTTTGGTACAAACACCCATGGTAAACATGTTAAAAAAGTCCAAGCACATCAATGACCCATGAGCCTTGCAAATCAAAGCTGCGCTCAGTTTTGAGGTCATCCATGCCAAGAAAACTGGGTGGCAAATGGGCGTGCGGTTGCGTGTCATGCCCGTGTTGCCCACACATTTAGTGCAGGAATTAAATGTCGGCAATGTACTATTCTTGAATGTTTAACCCATTTACGCTCACACCAGTCAAGAGCGGCCTGACAATTTTGATGATATCTTACAGGAAAAAGCATACATGTGAAAATATTTGAGGGAGAAATGCTATTCAGAACATTACCAACAGCTCTCCTCCAAATATTGTGTATTATACTTCTTAATTTAATTTCAAAGTAATTTTTTAAAAGTATCCTAGATCCAGAGAACAATTTTAAGAAGACCTCTTAAGCATAGATGGGTTAAATTATATAATAAACCAGTCCATACTTAGGTGTTACTCCAGAAATTGTCAACTAGATATCAATGACAAAAACTTTCAATGGAATGTTTGTACTATTTTTTATATTTATAGATGTGAAAAAGATATTCTTTGGAATGCTTTTGCTATTCTTTGTATGGTAAAGAATGAATTTCCTCTAAGATTTAACCTAGAACTCTTCTTCAAATATTTTGTACAGTTTCATGATTTTCTGGTCAGTACTTTTCAGGGGAACTCTAAACATTTAAGAGTGAACCCATTCATGCCTGTAAGGACCAAAACAATGCTTGACTATTGACTATTGACTAGAATGAAAGTAAATTTTCAGAAAATATTTGAAGAAGAAATGTTGACCACAATCCAACCCACAGCTCTCCTTCGAATAGTATATCAATTTCTTATTAATTCTTTAGTTAGGGAGTCTTTTAGATTGGCGAACCAGGTTCTTTTTTAAATGAATTTGATCATTTTGCACCACGCACATATGTGTGCATCAGGTTCTCTAGGTTATATTAACCACAAACGCATATATGTGTGTGTGTGGCATTAGAAGGGTTAATGTGTTAAGCATGTGGTCAGAGCAGGTCACTCAGCTGTCATGATAGATCTGACTTTTTTTACTCGGACCATACAAGCTGCTACTACATAACATATTCCTTGCTTCCACCTTTTAACCTCCCATAGACTCTGTTATAGGGACAGTTCATAGGGGTCAATGATATTTTTGCCATATATCAACTTAAAGACTTTCCACTTCAGAAAATTTAACCTGAAATAGGGACGGTTCAAAGAGGTCAATGATATCTCAGCCACATATCAACTTAAAGACTTTCCACTTCAGAGAATTCTCAACTTTGTTCCATTATTATTACAAAAAATTAATGTATAAGAACCCACGGCTCGAGATTAGCTGGAGCTGGGAGCCCAGGGCTCACTTGAATTCTCCTGCAGCCTCCCCCAAAATGTTAGTAAGTGATAGACCCCAGGTTAAACCCCACAGAAGAACCCAGTTTCCACCACAAAATGTGACACTAAATAGTTTCTGCCACACCAGTGGCACAAAATGTTCCATTTTTATTCATACGGGTATTCAATTTGGTAGCTTTTTAGTTATCAGAAACTGCACCTATCACCCATTGTGTGGGTCATAATGTAACTATTGCTATTGCAATGAATTGTAATTGCATTATGTTTCAGGTCCAGAAGAGCAGGCGCCAGGAGAGACCAGTCATAGGCACAGAGAGAAAGGGAACCACAACCATTGCTTACCACTTCAAGGTAAGGTCTAAAACCATTGCTTACCACTTCAAGGTAAGGTCTACAACAATTGCTTACCACTTCAAGGTAAGGTCTACAACCATTGCTTACCACTTCAAGGTAAGGTCTACAACCATTGCTTACCACTTCAAGGTAAGGTCTACAACCATTGCTTACCACTTCAAGGTAAGGTCTACAACCATTGCTTAACATTTCAAGGTAAGGTCTACAACAATTGCTTACCACTTCAAGGAAAGGTCTACAACCATTGCTTACCATTTCAAGATAAGGACTACAACCATTGCTTACCATTTCAAGGTAAGTATAATAATTACTTACCATTTCAAGGTTAGGATAACAATTAAGGACTACAGCCATTGCTGACTATTTCAAGGTAAGGATTACAATCATTGCTTACCGTTTCAAGAGAAGAACTACAACCATTGCTTGCCACTTCAAGGTAAGGTCTACAACCATTGCTTACCATTTCAAGGAAAGGTTTACAACCATTGCTTACCATTTCAAGATAAGGACTACAACCATTGCTTACCATTTCAAGGTAAGTATAACAATTACTCACCATTTCAAGGTAAGGATAACAATTAAGGACTACAACCATTGCTGACTATTTCAAGGTAAGGATTACAACCATTGCTTACCGTTTCAAGAGAAGGACTACAACCATTGCTTACCATTTCAAGGTAAGGATAACAACCATTGCTTACCATTTCATGGTAAGTACTACAACCCTTGCTTACCATTTTAAGGTAAGGTTAACAACCATAGCTTACCATTTCAAGGTAAGGTTTACAACCATTGCTGGCCATGTCAAGGTTTAGATCTCAAGGTAAGGACTACAACCATTACTTTTCATTTCAAGGTAAGGATTACAACCATTGCTTACCATTTCAAGGTAAGGTTTACAACCCTTGTTTACCATTTCAAGGTAAGTTTTAAAACCATAGCTTACCATTTCAAGGTAAGGATTACAACCATTGCTTACCATTTCAAGGTAAGGTTTACAACCATTACTTACCATTTCAAGGTACGGATTACAACCATTGCTTACTATTTCAAGGCAAGAATTATCATTCAAGGTATAGACTGCAAATAAATCAATAAACAAGTGTTTAAAGGCACATTGACACAAAGGTCATTGAGTGCCATAAAATATTATCAAAAAGTGACCTTTTCTCACTGTTCAAGAACAATGACAAAGCATAATCATCCTAAGTGAAAGAAGAAAAAGAGGGAGAGTAAAAGCAGAGGCTTCAGATCCAAAGATGACCAAGGGATATTTTAGATGCAGGGTATGCATAGACAGATCCACACATCCCCCTTCTTTTATAAAGCAAGCAGGGTGCCCACCTGCTTAGGGTTCCCCGGGAGGTGCCAGCTCCTATTGCACACAATAAGGTGTGCCCATTGCGTAGTAAAGACTACGACCATTGCTTATCATTTCAAGATAAGGTTAAGAACCATTGCTTACCATTTCAAGGTAATTAGTTTTGCAACCATTGCATACCATTTTAATTGAAGGAGCAACATGCATTTCTTTACATACTGTGATTGAGACATTGATTGCTTTAATGGTATATATGATTTTGCCTCTTGGTCTATATAAATGGCAACCATTCCTGCTAGTCTGCATTTTATGCCCCCCCCCCCCCCCAACAAGTTGTAATATAAAAATTGGCTGTTTTAGTACCTTAATATTGTGATTGCAATGCTTAATACATTTTTAATAAGACTTCTTTGGCACTGGTCTGCATTTTAATCCTTTTCCCTTTTACTGTAGACAGGGCATAGATTAAGATGTCTTAATATTTTGATTGATCAATTGTTATGCTCGTTTCTTCTTCAGAATTCTTTGGCTGAATTGATGGCAAAGATTCGCGCAACTAGTCCTCATTTCATTCGCTGCGTCAAGCCCAACATGTCGGGCGAAGAGCTCGGCTTTACCGAGGAGTATGTGCAGGCACAGCTCCGCTACACACGGGCGTCCTGGAGACCACTCGCATGAGACAACAGGGTTACGCCATGAGAATCACATTCTCTGACTTCCTTATAAGGTAATTACCTTATCACCTTAACATGTATATGTATATATATATATATATCTATTTATATATATATATATATATATATATATATATATATATATATATATATATATATATATATATATATATATATATATATATGTATATATATGTATATATAAATATATATATATATATATATATATATATATATATATATATATATATATATATATATATATATATATATATATATATATATATATATATATATATATATGTGTGTGTATATATATATATATATATATATATATATATATATATATATATATATATATATATATATATATATATGTATATATATATATATATATATATATATATATATATATATATATATATATATATATATATATATATATATATATATTCTTCCTTCAAATATTTCCAAAAAATGTTGAACTACAAAGAGAATAAGAATATGTCAATAAAGGCATGAATGGGTTAATTAGTTGTTGCTGTCTTTTTTTAGATATGAGACAATTACCATATGCAGTATTACTAAGGATTCTACCCTGACTGACATACAGAAATGTCGAAAAGCCCTACAGTATTGCAACGTCACAGACTACAAGGTAGGTCATAGGCATCATAGGTAAACTGCTTGAGATCTTTTAACCTCGCGGCACCCGAAATGTCTCTGACAACTTTCCTGCATGCTTTGATTCAGGTTTGAATTGGTTATCTTTGGCAATAATGAGTGACAGCAATACCTTAGACCACCCAGCAATCGGGGCAGTCCTCCACTACTTTGGATAATCATCAGGCCTATTGGTGTGTCTAGTTCAAGGCATATAGTGAGGCATATTGTAAATCAGGGGTGGATCCAGGATTTCATAAGTGGGGTTCACACTTAGTTTTGCAATTGACAACCAGGTGGTAGAAGGTAGAAGTTCAGTGGTTGACCACTTGTTGAGCCACTAACTAAGTTGTAAATGTAAGTAATTAATTCAGGACTCGGCTATTTAGCTAGAAGGATGACCCAGCCGTGGAAAACACAAGTTTAGTTCCATATTTTATCACTGATGGAATGGTGGTGCACAAGGTGTCACTTGAAAGTGTCACCCCTGGAACCCCACCCTAGATGCACCCTTAAGGCAAATTATCCAATTGCCCTTGACTACTCGCTGTCTCTTACACAGGTAAAAGTAAACGGGCCTGTACATGCCCGTTCAAAACATGCCCGTTACATGCATAATGATGCACAGGTATAAACGGGCCCGTTAATATAACGGGCATGTTGTGACAGGCTTTTTGGGAGCCTGTTGATACATCATTTAATAAACATATACATAAGTGTTGGTTTTGCACCATGTGGCATAATTGTGCTAACGAACCCGTTATTTAACACTTTGAAGACAATTTAACTGTACCGTCTAAATGGGGCCGTTACATGCCCGTCTGAACGGGGCCGTTACATGCCCGTTGTAAAACTTTAGGGCCTCTGTGGGTGCCGATAAGTTTCGGGTCCGTATCAGGACTGGAATTGTCTCATGCCCAGGGCCCACAGAGGATGCGCCCATAATGGACAATGATAAGGCCAGAACTTTTATTTTTTAAGGATGCCATAACAGGCCTGTAACGGGCCCGTTACAGGCCCGTTGGGCCTTCAGACATCTGACAGCCATATTTTTATCATATTTTTCTCAAATAAAACTTTGAAAATATTTTTTAAATGTTTAAATATATTCAATACCTCAAATAATCAATTGAGCAGAATCTTTTTGTTGCAAGCATTATTCATTTTGCACTGATATTGACAAAGCATTGGATTGGGATGCAAGATCAGATATTACGTCAGAGATCAGAAATTGGTGTATGAGAAGCATTGAACTCTTGTCAGTGTCTGATCTA
>OZ012698.1:11684766-11806305 GCA_963942565.1 Maea johnstoni
GCCAATACAAAATAAATGCAGGGGTCAGATATTGAAGTCCTGGAGTAAAGACAATCCTTCCTGGAGTACAGGGATTTTTGGTGGGGGATGTGCGACAATCAGTTAAGGTATTTTCACCAGGTGGCACTACCATATCAGCCGCATAGCAATAATGAAGACACATAGATCCATCTGTAGGTGCACCAGGTATCAATAGATGGAGTTTCTGTATTCAAAAATGCAGGTGAAACATCCAATATACTCATTTGGTGATGCTTTCTGGAAAATATCCGGAATAATGGTCTTAGCCAGGATTTATAAACTGGGTGGCCAAAATTGGCAATTGTAAAATTTTGGGGCGTCCACATTTTTAAGGGGGACCACAATTTACTCCGATTTCAAACATAAACATTTATATATTTATCAAAATAAATAAGGCATAATATCCTTACACAATATCATGATGGGATTGATATGGAGATGAAAAAATTCCATTATTATGCTTTTTACTTGAGATTGACATTTTAAGAAATTCCTAACAAAAATATTTGAGTGTCATGAGGGCTATTTTTTAAGGGTTTGGGTGTCCAAAATTAGGATGCTCAAATTAAGACTATGTCCTGTGTTTAACAGAGAGTGAAGATTTAGTATTTAGCACACGTTTAAGACACAGCATTTAGATATGTATGCATGGACACCCCCTGTGAAGTCCAGTCTGTCAGGAATAGCAGATGGCCGCTGACCACTGACCCTGCTGGGAGGGTACCTATCTTGATGGCTTGCTGCTGTCCTGTGGTGTTTACGAGAAAGTAGGTCAAGCAGGAGAAGCCAGAGAGAGAGTGTGTGTGTTTGTGGCAGCAGGCAGGCTGAGAGAGGGAGAGAGTGAGAGAGGCAGGAGAGAGAGAGAGAGCGAGCGCGAGAGAGGGGTCTGTTGTGTTTTCACCTGTGTATGTGAGCTTGCTGTGCAGGGCAGCGACTGCACTCCGCGACCCTCCTCTGCTGGCCGGTCGTACAGGGTGACGTTACGGGGCATGTCATTCATCCATGCAGCCCATCTTTACGAACCCTGCACACACGCATGACAAGGAGGTTTTGTTGGATTTACGCCGCGTTCTATGTAGGTCACAGAAAAACAGCGACGGATCGATGAGACTCGAGTCAGTGGCTCCTCGTTAAAGCATGGTTTGATACAGGTAATGTCCCACGAATATTAGCTCTTTGTCGCACATGCTTAGACAATAACATTATGATTGCGAAATACCTGGCAATTAAGTCCTACACTGTATCTTATCATGTCAGGGATGGGATAGGATCTTTAAAAAAATCTCTGAAGGCAATCGTTGCATGCGCATGGAAAAACACATGCAATGGGAAATTTTGTTTTTTTGATATGTATTCATTTATTTATTTTTAAAAGCAAAAACCTATCATTAAGATATCCACTGCAGCTGTCAAGCAGTGGATTTGATAAATGTGAATGATAATCTACATGTAGAATCCTCAAAACCGTATGAAAATATCAATTCATGCATGCAAACATGCATGCAATGGGAATTCAATTTTTTTTTTAAAGAAGCATTATTTATATTGTTTACTTCCTGGTAAATAGCTCCCAAAATTAACTGCACCCGTAAATGATGTATGGCTAGGAAATTGCAGCTATTATTAGCAGGTGCATACATCATTCTTAATGTCCACTCATTAAGCCCAACCGCAAATGGCCTGCTATGTTTTGATAACAACTTCCAGCCGGGCTCACTTTAGAGGTGTCATTTGTGTGGCAAAGATAGCAGTTATCGCTGTAATTTTCACTGCTATTAATGATCAAGAGATTTTGGGCCTGTACGGATCTAGACTACATGCGGCTAGACTAGTGGAAAACTATGGTAGATAGGATGAGGAAGTACTACATGCTGGGAGGGTTTAAGTCATGCATATAGAACAGGGCTTGAAGTCAGCTGGATGTGGAGGTGACTGCCTAATGACCGCATATTGTTTGACTCTTCATATGTATGTATGTATGTATGTATGTATATATATATATATATATATATATATATATATATATATATATATATATATATATATATATATATATATATGTGCATATATATATTTATATATATATATATATATATATATATATATATATATATATATATATATAGTATGAATTTTGTAAGGTAATGGAATGTATTTATATGGGTACTTGTAGGGTAAAAATAAATGCTCCACCATGGAGGATTCATAATTAGAACTTAGTACTATGAGATGATTAGCTGTAGTGTAACTATAGGAAATGTATACATATATTTACATAAGTATATATATACATATATTTACATATTCATAAATACATAAATACATACGTATACATACATTCCATATGGCTGTTTCCTTTCAAATGGCTGCATTCATAAGTTTAATCTCATAATATCAGCTCTAAATGTCATCTACTCTTAAAATGTATCATAAGAAATCTCTTCTCCATGCTCTCTTGTATTAGTACATCATGCCTAATTCTTACAAATGCAAACTATACCATAGCTCTTTAAAATAAACATTCTCATTATAGATGATCAGGATTATGGTGCATAATGAATTTATTACCTGCAGGTGTACAGAGAATGTATGTACTATTAGGAGAGCGGCCAAGTGCGAAAAAGGGCTCTATTTAAGATTTATTTTGGGCGGGTCTCACACACACCTCCAACATACATCATTTGAAAGCTTATACTCTCTAGTTTAATATTCTGCCTGTTGGAGTTGTCAAAAGTGGTGCAGATTCTGAGAAAATACGTTTATGTAACATAATGTCTGGAAAAAAGCTGAAAGGTATGAAATTACGATATTTTTTTTAAAGGGGCTAAAGAGGATAGTATGTTCACTCAACTTTGTGTACTACAACAAGCCTCATGCCCACAATTCAAATAAAACATTTGAAGCCATACTACTAAATTTTTCTGGTGAAAATTCGAATTTTATTACAAATTTAGGGTATGATTCACCTTTTTCTCAAATGCCATCACATAAATCAACTTTTCAGATAGTACAATACCAGACTTAGCTACATAGCACACATATATATAATCCTACATCTTTTTTCAATCATTTAGGAACCAAACTGAGTTACAAGGCTGATTTATTCAAACGTTTTGGCAATTCCTATGCCTATAAAACTGAAAAAGATGATAATAGAAAAATGTGCAAAATGATATTTAATCTTTCAAATATTCCAAAAAGTATCTGAATGACATCCAAACTGAAGCATACCCTGTACAGATATCTTATATTGGATATTGGCTGTCAGATTTTTAGATTTGGTTGCCCAGTTACCCAGGACCACTAAATTATTTGTGAAAATAGTCAACAATTTAGCAAAATTCACAAAACGCTCACAAAAAAAAAAGTCAAATAAAATTTAATCATACAGGCAACCTAACATAAGTCAGACACTTATAAGTCAGATTATCTACTAAGTCAGATGGCTTTGCTGGTCCCATCCCTATCATTGCAGTTTTATAATCTTCACATAACTCTAATTTTGCCTATCTTGGACAGAAAATCCTGGTCCCAATTCATCCGACTTATGCAAGGTGACCTGTATTATGAGATTCACAATATGTTTTTCAGGAAGATTTTTTTCTTTTCTCTGATACCAAATGTAAAATGTCCACCTTGAAGAAGACTAAGAACACTCACTGGATGATCAAACTTGTGTGCAAGTGTTCACACTCAAAGTCTCACAGCATCACAGAATTATTCTGAATCACTGTCTGATGTATCTTGTGTTGAAATCGGATTTTGACAAACATCATCACCGTGACAGGAACACAATTCCACACAGGCCAAGCGGTTCTTTCTACAAGAGCATGTGTCAGTACCACAAAGATTCCTCTTGCTGCAAGTACAAAGCAAATCTTGCATCACCTCGGAGGCTGACAATCCTTCATAGTACACTGGGACAAGCTTCTCCCCCTCTCTTTTCCATCCATATTCCAGTGGGGATCCCAGGTCAGGCTTAGCAATGTGGTACGAAATCTCTTCACAGGGTGGCAGCTTTGCCAACACACATTCTCGCTTGGCTGCAAGCTTTGCACGTAACACATTCATGTTTGAATGTGCTTCGTTTTCCTTGCCCTTAGGATCATACAAACTAGCAATGAACTTGCGAGCTCAAACAATTGAAGTGTTCTAATCATCACCACCTATGAAAACCAGCTCAGCAAAGGAGTCTACCCTTTTTTCTGAGATTGTTTTACACACAGAATTTTTTCCTATACCGAAAAAAACCGATGTTGAATCACACCCTGTGAGAGCGTGAATAGCAGGCAATACTTTCAGAAACAGTGGTGATTGTGAGTGACATATGTCATGTACTGGGATAAACCTCCAAAGGTCAGTGGTTCTGGTTACTGTTCCAGTCTCAATCCAGAATTCTTTCACTCTGTCCATTTGCGGATAGTAGTAATGGCTAGCACCAGAACATCTGTGTCAGGCATTTTGATGATGACTCGGCCTGTCATGTCATTTCTCTCGAATACTTTGTTGGCATGGACGGCATGTAGAATCATCCTGGTATCAGCTTCCTTATGTGTGCTGTAAAAATCTACTGCTTCTTGTACACCAGCCAGTCCTATGCTCTTTGCCTCCTCACCATTTTCAAATCCTCCAGCAAGGAAAAGTTTTCTACCAGGGTGAGTATAGATAACAGTTCAGGAGCATTCGTCTCCATATACTTGCAGAGAAAAGCAACGAGTGCCTGTTTGTTTGAAGGAACATTTAGAATTTTTTTCTATGGTGGAACTGGTCGACCACCCATTACATGGTATTTCCTGCTCCCTTCACCAGCATCTGCACTCCGCTCTCTTTCACCCACTTTGACAGAATTTTCATTATCGTATCTGTCAAATATAGGGTTGCATACCGTTAACACGAAATGGTACGATACCGGTACCAGTACTAGCGAAACGGTACCAGTGGTATCGGTATCGGTATCGTTAACAGTGAAACGGTACCTCTGATCTCCGAGACCTGATCAGCCTTTTTACGACATTCATGTCGCTAACAAGTGTGGTTCCATTCCTCAATTCTATGACAACAATCAATAGTAGAATTGGGGAACAGAAGCAACGATTGAGACAGACATTGACGAAGTTAACCGAACCAAATGATTGCCACAACGCACTGCGAACGTGCATTGGATGTTACACTGTATCGTGTTTCCCGCCGAATGCTATTCCAGACAGCGTGTCTATAACTGTTTCGTCAGGAATCGGCACACAATGCGTCATCGCCGCATATAATTGGCAGTAACAAATTTTTAATCTGTTGAAACGAAGCGGTATTCAAAAACGAAACGGTGCCATTTAGTACCGGTACTCAACGAAACGGGTAAATACCGGTTCTTTTCGAAATGAGGATCGGTTCCTATTGGTACCCGAGTACCGATATGCAACCCTAGTCAAATACATCAAATACTGTATCTGCCTTGTCAAACTCAACCAGCAAGTTGCGCTGA
This sequence comes from Maea johnstoni, assembly GCA_963942565.1. Taxonomy (NCBI): domain Eukaryota; kingdom Metazoa; phylum Annelida; class Polychaeta; order Spionida; family Magelonidae; genus Maea; species Maea johnstoni. The sequence goes on from OZ012698.1 coordinate 11,690,267, forward strand.
TATGCACTGGCTAGGCTATCAAACATACTGAAACTGTCTCCTGGCATCATGTGAATGGCGGCCATTGCATCCCTGATATATACACTGGATGTCTTGTCATGTTGTGGAAGCTCAGTCACCTTTGATACATCTGCTTCAAGTTTATGTCCAAGCTCTGATTTGGTGGTCCTTCTCATTGAGCCGTCATCGTGAAACAGGGCTGATGGAACTGGTCCCACAGGATGACCAAGAACAGATTCAAGGCTGATATCATCCCTACAGCCAGCAATGTTGAGAGCTCCGCGGAAGATTACTTCTGGACTGATGCCTCCAGTCTTACTTCCCTGTTTGCACAGAAATTTGGCTTTCTTTGTCATATCGGAGAAGGTAAGTACGCCAGATCTACTGATGGGGCTATAAAAGCTGCTTGTCTGCTGTGTTGAGAAGGAGGATTTGACAAATCTCTCCATTTGGTGTAATCCAGTATCTTTGGCTCCCAGTAGTGATTCTTGGACTTCAGGAGAGGCGTGTATACCAGTGGAGATGTTGATCAGTACCTCAGGATGTGCCTCTGTGTCAAATGGGTCTGATACCAGGATGATTCTACATGCCGTCCATGCCAACAACGTATTCGAGAGAAATGACCTGACAGGCCGAGTCATCATCAAAATGCCTGACACAGATGTTCTGGTGCTAGCCATTCACTACTATCCGCAAATGGACAGAGTGAAAGAATTCTGGATTGAGACTGGAACAGTAACCAGAACCACTGACCTTCGGAGGTTTATCCCAGTACATGACATATGTCACTCACAATCACCACTGTTTCTGAAAGTATTGTCTGCTATTCACGCTCTCACAGGGTGTGATTCAACATCTGTTTTTTTCGGTATAGGAAAAAATTCTGTGTGTAAAACAATCTCAGAAAAAAGGGTAGACTCCTTTGCTGAGCTGGTTTTCATAGGTGGTGATGATGAGAACACTTCAATTGTTTGAGCTCGCAAGTTCATTGCTAGTTTGTATGATCCTAAGGGCAAGGAAAACGAAGCACATTCAAACATGAATGTGTTACGTGCAAAGCTTGCAGCCAAGCGAGAATGTGTGTTGGCAAAGCTGCCACCCTGTGAAGAGATTTCGTACCACATCGCTAAGCCTGACCTGGGATCCCCACTGGAATATGGATGGAAAAGAGAGGGGGAGAAGCTTGTCCCAGTGTACTATGAAGGATTGTCGGCCTCCGAGGTGATGCAAGATTTGCTTTGTACTTGCAGCAAGAGGAATCTTTGTGGTACTGACACATGCTCTTGTAGAAAGAACCGCTTGGCCTGTGTGGAATTGTGTTCCTGTCACGGTGATGATGTTTGTCAAAATCCGATTTCAACACAAGTTACATCAGACAGTGATTCAGAATAATTCTGTTTGTGGTTGATGCTGTGAGACTTTGAGTGTGAACACTTGCACACAAGTTTGATCATCCAGTGAGTGTTCTTAGTCTTCTTCAAGGTGGACATTTTACATTTGGTATCAGAGAAAAGAAAAAAATCTTCCTGAAAAACATATTGTGAATCTCATAATACAGGTCACCTTGCATAAGTCGGATGAATTGGGACCAGGATTTTCTGTCCAAGATAGGCAAAATTAGAGTTATGTGAAGATTATAAAACTGCAATGATAGGGATGGGACCAGCAAAGCCATCTGACTTAGTAGAAAATCTGACTTATAAGTGTCTGACTTATGTAAGGTTGCCTGTATGATTAAATTTTATTTGACTTTTTTTTTTGTGAGCGTTTTGTGAATTTTGCTAAATTGTTGACTATTTTCACAAATAATTTAGTGGTCCTGGGTAACTGGGCAACCAAATCTAAAAATCTGACAGCCAATATCCAATATAAGATATCTGTACAGGGTATGCTTCAGTTTGGATGTCATTCAGATACTTTTTGGAATATTTGAAAGATTAAATATCATTTTGCACATTTTTCTATTATCATCTTTTTCAGTTTTATAGGCATAGGAATTGCCAAAACGTTTGAATAAATCAGCCTTGTAACTCAGTTTGGTTCCTAAATGATTGAAAAAAGATGTAGGATTATATATATGTGTGCTATGTAGCTAAGTCTGGTATTGTACTATCTGAAAAGTTGATTTATGTGATGGCATTTGAGAAAAAGGTGAATCATACCCTAAATTTGTAATAAAATTCGAATTTTCACCAGAAAAATTTAGTAGTATGGCTTCAAATGTTTTATTTGAATTGTGGGCATGAGGCTTGTTGTAGTACACAAAGTTGAGTGAACATACTATCCTCTTTAGCCCCTTCAAAAAAAATATCGTAATTTCATACCTTTCAGCTTTTTTCCAGACATTATGTTACATAAACGTATTTTCTCAGAATCTGCACCACTTTTGACAACTCCAACAGGCAGAATATTAAACTAGAGAGTATAAGCTTTCAAATGATGTATGTTGGAGGTGTGTGTGAGACCCGCCCAAAATAAATCCCAAATCTGGCCCCTGGCCGCTCCCCTATATAAGTCACCTTCAGTATTCAACGGGCAAAGAGTAAGACAGGCTTGATTGAACTGTATTATTAGGGCCATATCAAGCTATTCAAATTGTTACGGACGGGAATTTTAGAGAGTTTAATTCAATATTTTTCCTTAAGTTCAGGGAAACTTCCTGATTTGGCTGTTTTATCTCATAGATATACCATTCTAAAACACTATCATTAAAAAAGTTTGTTAAAAAAAATTGAAAAAATAGTATATTTTAAAGAATTTATTGCTGTTACGGACGGGAAACTCTGCGACGGAGGTTTTAGATACCTTCACAAAAACAGAAATCCTTCTTCAAATTCTGAAGAAAATTAAAGTTTAGCATATTGGCAATGTAGCCAAGATCCTCAAGTATCTATTTCTGCATGTATTTCAAATTTTCATCATCCCACTCAAATTTTGGAGGAATTTATTCAGTGTTACGGACGGAAAATGCATACTGTTACGGACGGGAAACTTTCGTCGCAAGTGGAGAAGGGGGAGGATTCCATACATAAAACATTTCTAAGAGGTCAAAATTTTATTACATCACTCAAAATTGAAAATAGTCATATGGAAGACTCACATAAGAATGTTTTGTACAAAGTTATTCATAGATCAGGCGATCATCAGTGGTCTAAATGATAAATTACAGACAAAATGATACCAGAAACTAAATTTCTTCAGATTTAGCTGAGAGACTGACACTCTCAATTCGAGGTTCTGAAATTATTGTGGCTGAAACATTGAAAACACTCAAAACAAGAACCCTACATTCTCTCTATTATCAAAGATAACTATATACAGTATTTTAAGTACAAGTGAAGAGTGGATTCTTAAAAACCAGATTGTGGTATGATGAAGGTGTGCCTCCATATTGCAAGAATGCTATGACCCTAGATCTCGGTACTAAAATCTCAAGTGCAATTTCACACATATTAGTGATGCTATTACAGGTTTAAATACGACTGATTTTCATGATATGTATGTTTGGTTAGAAATGCCAATTCAGTTCATATCCAATACTGGATGTTAATACACTTCTCCATTCACCCAATAGACATGTTAGATCTGAGCCAGAAAAAATAGCCAACTGTTAATAAGATCAAATATGCATTCATGAGTAGAAAATATCACATAGGTATTTCAAAGTATTTAGCAAACTGGACACTCTTGCTAACTACACATATTCATAATTCATTCACAATACAGATATGTTGGTAATAATTGACAGCGTTAGCAATGTCTGTTACATTTCATGACTCAATGTCTTAATCATCCAATTGACCATACATTCAGCTAATCATGAACTTCTAGAGCATTCCATAGTTTCCCACCAATTCTTAAAATATTTTAAGGATTTCTAAATTTTTTTAACAATGTACAGGTGTACTCTTTGTCTAGACACCTTCATCCTGTCTGCAGATGCAATAAGTTTCCATTCCACCCTACATCCTTAATCCTGAAGCCACCTATTCAGTCAATCGGGTTAAATGCAATTTCCCCCCAACCCATCCTCCCTCCCAAGACAAAAGAATCAGAGGTGTTAATCAGGGTAAATGCAATTTCCCCCCAACCCTTTCCTCTTCCCCAGGCTGGAGAATCAGCGGTATTGATGAGAGGGGGAAGTGGGGGAAAAACAGAATCCACATTGTCTAGGCTATACTGGTCAACAACCTTGATGTGTATAGGAAGTGATTAAACTGACCACTGACCAGGTGGTGAGTGAAATAATCTACCTCTGAGAAAACAAACTAAAATGATGCTCATCACAACGTTCTCAGCTTTATAATCTTAAGGAAGCATCTAAGCTAGATCAGTTGAAACTATTATGCTGAGTAATGCATGTAAGAAACAGAGTTGTCCATACTCAAATTAATTGCTCATCCACCCAAGGTCCTTAACCTAAGTGTAAGCATATTCTCTGTATATCATACCTTTAAAACAACATGGATCTCTTTGGAAAATTCCTCAACCCATAGAGAGTAGATGGATATGCCCTGAACCCTTTATTGAGATGCACACTGAAAATCCATAACTGTCATTTATCCTCTGATTTTTACCTTCCAGCCATACTTCCTGTCCCAATCACTTTTCCGTCCGTAACAACATTAAATGTTACGGACGGAAAATTTTCAAACTTCATTTTAACCAATTGTGTGATTTATTTTCTACAAATTTGTTACATCAATAAATATGCCTTATAATGAAGTAAGAGGATTCCAAAAGTTGTTACATTATCACTTAAAATGAACTTTTTATAGAAACTTTTCTAAGTTTTTTGTTACGGACGGGAAAATGTCAATCAAAACAGTTCAATACCTCATTGATCATTGATCACCAGATCAAATATGTTCAGTGGTAATGTACCTCAGCCTCTCACTTACAAATACACACCAAAAAAGTGTACTTCTGACAACCCTATCAAAAATAAAATGATTTTAATCACTTTCCCGTCCGTAACACACACAAAACAAATTTTGAGGTATAAAGTCAATTTTTTGTGAGGTAATGGGGTTTAGGTTATGATTTTTTAAATTTTTGTACTCTTTAGGATGTCTATTTTCAGTACATCATCCCTTTATGTTGGTAAAATGAAATTATTTTTTTAACTTCTCCGTCGCAATTACTGTGATATGGCCCATTAATGCTTCCAACTCCCTCGGCAAGATAGCGCAATATTGGGGATGCCAGCTAGAACTAGGGTTCAGAATTCACATATATTATGTGGTCTATTTCCAAAAAACATCAATCTCCTGATCTCGGCTCCATAAACCTGCTGGCTGCTGGTTCTTCGAAGCTTCAATAACATATCATAATTTTTAACTCCTTAACATCAAGAATGTGCACGTGATCTAACGCCTCTTGGAATATCTTGGTTACAAAAGCATTTTTTGAGAAACATTTTATATTGAAAGTTGTTGTGTATGTAAAATAAATACATATGTGTGTGTACACACACATACATGTATATATATATATATATATATATATATATATATATATATATATATATATATATATATATACAATATATATATATATATATATATATATATATATATATATATATATATATATATATATATATATATATATATATTTATATATACATATATATATATATATATATATATATATATATATATATATATATATATATATATATATATATATATATATATATATATATATATATACTGACATCAAGCAGAGATAGATGAGTGCACTAGCGGTAGAAGGCTGTAGAGGGTTTTCAGGGATGGGTTCAAGGCTCTGTGTTTGAAACATTCATGATTTTCCAGTAGTAATCATATAAAGAAGTCCCATGATTTACCCTCAGGACTGAGGACTGCAAAACTCATCTGTATCTGGTTTGCAAATGAGCAATGCTGTGCTGAAATTTCCTATCCTCATCCTACTTTATTTTTTGGCTGCTTCATATTGCTTAGCCAATGGCAAGGCTCGATTGAGAGAAGATTAAGATGACTGACTGGAATTATGTATGACAAGAGGTTGCCGGAGATACTGTCACTGTAGATGCTCTCTCGCTACCTCTTGGAGGGCCTGCCCTGATGGCCGAGTGGTCTAAGGCATTACCACTGACTGCTCGATGTCTCTCATCAATGAGGGCCTGCCCTGATAACCGAGTGGTCTAAGGTGTTGCCACTGACTGCTCACTGTCTCTCATCAATGAGGGCCTGCCCTGATACCCGTGTGGTATAAGGTGTTGCCACTGACTGCTCGCTGTTTCTCACCACAGAGGGCCTACCCTGATGGCCGAGTGGTCTAAGGTGTTGCCACTGACTGCTCGCTGTCTCTCATCAATGAGGGCCTGCCCTGATGGCCGAGTGGTCTTAGGTGTTGCCACTGACTGCTCGCTGTCTCTCATCAATGAGGGCCTGCCCTGATGGCCGAGTGGTGTGAGGTATTACCAGTGACTGCCAGCTGTCTCTCGCCACTGCCCGGGCTTGAATTTTGCATAGGGCATGTGAGAAAGTTACCAGTGACTTAGGGTAAAGTGGTTGCTGCGGGGCACTCTAGTTTCCTTCACCACTTACAACTGGCTAGTTATTGATAAGCCACAATATGGCAGAAAAGATGACTATAATCAAAATTCCAAATTCATGCTAAATTTTTTTTTAAAGTCACTACACTGTAGTGACTTTTTTTGCCGCTTGAGAAAATCTCCTTTTTTTGTCTGGGGTTGACAGGTATGCTACAGGCATAAAGTGACTATACACGCGCTGGTAGCAAGTCTACCTAATCGGTAGTGCTATATAAATCACGCCACTGCCACTTACAATAAAAACAAGTCCACCTTTACTAATTGCAAATCTTCCGCTTCTTCCTTCCCTGCTTCTTAAGACTTCTAACCCTTATTTCCTCTGTCATCACCAGTCTCTATCTTGTTAAAACATGCCATACCTTTGCAAGGATTACTTCAAATGATCCATCAAAGAGGAAATCAGTCTAATTGCCTTAACCCATAAATGCCTAGTTACATGTATTTACTCGACAAGTGTTGTCTGCATCTATGGTACTTTTGAATGAAGAATTTTAATTGAGTATGAATTCTCAAAATATTTGATGGAGAGTTGTTGTTTGGGTTCTGATCCACATTTCTCCTTCAAATATTTTCCACAAAATACTCTAGTAACTAAGTTATTGGCAAAATAGTCTGGCTGTTTTTGGCTGCTACGGGAATGAATGAGTTAACCCGCGCATGCTTGCAATGGCCAAAACAAGCCTGGTTATTTTGATGATATACGTATCACCATGGCAACATAAAAAAGTCATGGGGGAGGAATGTAAATCTGAGCACATCCTTGAAATGCTTTTGCCTGCATTATTTCATCAAAATCGTTGGCTGCTTTTGGCCACTGTGAGCATTAATCGGTTAATGAAAAAAAATACATCAAACAGAAACTTAATTGCAATACAATCCAGAACTCTTCTTGATCTTTTGTTAATTTATTCCTGATTTTTATCTGAGTTTGAAAATATCATGCAACCATCTGTAACCAGAGGTAAATAAATTTCCGAAGGAGAACTCCTAGTGCAAAAGGGTTAACCCTTATACTAATAAGGCCAATACAAAATTATGCAAACAACCTGAAAAATGGCTGAAATCCTGACACATGGGTACTTATCTGAGAGTACTCAGTGAGAGCTATCTAATGAATACCAATATGACAGGGTTTAGATGGTTTCAAGAATCTTTGCATCCCTGTTCTTTGGACGAAAGGAGTCTAGCATTGGAAGGGTTAACAGGAAATATTCTCGTTAATACCGCTTATTATAAAGCAGCTGAGCTTAACTGCAAGGAACGCGAATCTTATTAGGTTCCCACCTTTCTCATTCACATGCTGTAGTAGAGAAGGCCCAATTTACCGGAGAAAAAATCTGCAAGGGATTTTGCCGGGAAAAGCTGTATTGATGAGTGTGGAGCTATGTGTAATAAAGTGAGATGGGATGTGTGTGTGTGTGCTTGTGTGTGTGTGTGCTTGTGTGTGTTTTTGTATGTGTGTGTGTGTGTGTGTGTGTGTTTGTGTGTGTGTGTATATAGATAATCTTTATTTCAAGTCGGTAATAATTTTACAAAGTAAACATGAGCTGCCAGGGCTCTTGGCCGACTACAAAATAACAATTGAAATATAACATACAGGGTGTATCAGCAATATAAATGATAAGAAGAACAAGAGCAGTGGGATTTTGCAATGGACTTGATCTATATTATCTACATGTCAAAAATTTTCTCTGTGTGTATGTTTGTGTGTATGTCTGTTCGTGTTTGTGCGTGCATGTGTTTGTGTGTGTTGCATTTTGGTGTGTTATGAAAGGCGGTTGCACGGAGCGGCGGATGTGGTTGTAGCTATGGGTGGTAGTAATGGTAGCGCTGACCCCACATATTGCTATAGTATTAGTGGCAAGCACAGGCCACGCCGGCCCATCGCGTACGTAGCACCAGACCCGCACCTACTTATCCGCAGCATGCTATGAACAAGGGGATGGGCACCAATAGCAACATGCAGCCTTAGATGAGGTCTTAGACTATCTATATAGGCATCCACACGTAACCAGGTTAGCTTGAAATCCGGCTCTCCAAATTTATGAGGGTCTTACCATAATTTTTAACCCATTAATGCTTACGAGATACTCTTTAAATTGTTGTCAGGTCTTTGATATATTTTTCAATAGCTTGAAAATTGATAAAGATTTTACGAAATATTTAAAAGATGTTCTGATGAGATCTAAGACTATCTATAGGCATCCACACGTAACCAGGTTAGCTTGAAATCCAGCTCTCTAAATTTATGAGGGTCTTGCTATATAACTCATTAATGCTTAAAAGGTACTCTTGAAATTATCATCAGGATCTTTGATATATTTGTCAAGAGCTTGAAAATTAATAAAGATTTTACAAAATAATTAAGATAGAGTTGTTGGTAATGTTCGGATTAACATTTCTCCTTCTTCTTATTTTCCCAGTTATGCTTTATTTAGATTCCATCTAGATTATCAGGCTATTTTTGACTGGATGAGCATTAAAGGGTTAGGGCAATCATGCTTGGAGATTTCCTTGACAATTGTTGTTTGGACAACAAAATATAAAAACATATAATCATAAATGATTGTAATAATATTTAATAATAATTTTGGAATTAAATTAAATTGGAAAAATATTTCATTGGGAGTTGTTAGGTAGTATCAAATTTACATAAATTTGTAATTAATAATGGTCTCTCATATGATGAGTTTTAGTGGCCCCCAGAGGCCCAGACCCTTGGCCTTCAGAGATGCCAGAGATGTAGATTACCTGGGCAATAACAACAAAATAACTCAACAGCCAATATGGCCTCCCCCGAATTTCACTGAAGTCTCGAGCTAATGCATGAGATTTGCCTCCAAAGTGTAAGTGAATGGGGCTCTGTTACGTGTTGCAAATCTCTGAGTTATATATCTCTGGAGATGCACACTATTCAGATGAAATGGAATTCTTGCGTGCAAGGGGGATTTTTTTCCAGCAGTAAGCTTTAGTGGAACACTGCTCGAATAAGAATGAAAAGGGCTTTAAATTTTATTGCCATTATTCATGACCTCTTTTGAATGCAATTCTCTCCCTCAAATATTTTGCGAATTAATACTTCATTCCAAAGTTATATTTAAAAGTATAACAGGTACAGACGATACTAGTCAAGTCGATTTCCATGCATGAATGGGAAAATTAACCAAAATAAGTTATGAAAACCAAGCCATGCAGGCTACACTTTTACTGACCTTACTAAATTAACTGGTTTCCTTCATCTGTTAACTAGGGAGTGTTAAATTGTTAAAGCCATTCCTTTTTCTTCCGTTTAATTACCAGGTAAGAAACCAAATATAAATAATAAAAACAACCCTATGCAGGCCAAACTTTTACAGACCTCAGTAAATTGGCTGGTTTCCTTCGTTGGTTAACTAAGGAGATTATTGGGGAAGATGGTTTGGCTTAAGGCAAGACTTGGCCACTGTCTATCGGGTCTGGAAAGCCCTTGAAGATGCTGCAGTGTGTAATTGTGTTTCTAACATTCAATTGCTATGGGAGTCTTCAATCTAATCTCCGCGGATCTCGGAAGCTGAGATAAGCAGGCCCTCGGCTACTGTTGTCATGGCGAACACAATAGGAAGAGCAGCATGTTTTTTTTCACTTGTTGTTCATCTGGTTCTTTAAGATCAGCCACATGTAAATTTGTATTTTAAATGAGCCCAGCTTTAGGGAATGGCATCTTTAAATGTTTCTGGTCTGTTATTTTAAATGAGCCCAGCTTTAGGGAATGGCATCTTTAAATTTTTCTGTTCTGTTATTTTTAAAGAGAATAGCTTTATAGTGATTGGCATCTTTAATTTTTTCTGTTCTGTGAAAAGAATTAGGAATAAAATATGACGCGAAAAAGTATTTTAAGGAGACTTGGTCTGGTTTGTGGAAACATTTCTTTTTCAAATATTTTCCAGAAGATGTTTATGTTCTATAGATATTACCAAGATGTATAGTAAGGTCATCTCGTCACTACTGACATATCCTTTAATCCGCTCTCAACCTGGTATGTAAGACATCACTTAACCCATTCATGATTATAAGGGTCTTCTGGATCTAAACTATTTTTGACAATAACTTGGAAATTAAGAATGATAAACTTTCCACTTCAAATATTTCCTGACTCACAGTGTATTACCAAAATTAGTTACGAACAACATAAGGGTTATTTGATATTGTAAGAGAGATATCGCCAAAATAGCCCGGTGGGCGTCTGCACCAACAATACTTTTTTAAAAATCACTTTGGTATTAAGCATAAACTGGAAGATTAATGAACAAGAGTTGTTATTTAGTTTGTGGTTAACATTACTCCCTCAAATATTTTCTTTTAACCCTTCTAAAGCACAAGGACGCAAAGACTTTTGAAAACCTTCTAAACCATATGAAGGAGGTACTCATTCGCTAGCTCTCACTGAGTACTCTCAAATGAGTACCCATTGTGCCAGGGTTTCAGTCATTTTTCAGATATTTTGCATCATTTTGTACTAGTTACCAAAATTAGCAACCAGCAGGGTGAGGGTTAATTGATTTTGTGAGAGATATTGCCAAAATAGTCAGGTCTGCATCTAAAATTCTTTTAGAAAATAACTTTGGAATTAAGCAAAAACTGGAAGATAAATGAAAGAGAGGTGTTATTTAGTTTGTGATTAACATTTCTCCATCAAATATTTTCTTTTAATTGATGTTGTAAGAGAGGTTTTGCCAAAATAGTCCGATGGTACGGGCATTAATGGGTCAATATTGGCATAATCAATAAGGCATTCCGTTCCAGGTCAGAGATCAATACTTGTTTCTGAGATGGGCCTGTTCACAGGTCAGGGATGTGTTGACATTGATTCACTGATTTATTCCTCTAGCTCTCGAAACTGCCTGACTATTTTGGCAATATCTCGCTAACGAAAGCTATTTTTTGAAAATATTTGAAGGGGAAATATTACTCTGATGTTAACTAACAATTCTCCTTCAAATATTTTTCCAATTAATACTTAATTCCGAAGTTATTTCCATTTCTGAGATGGATGTGTTCACAGGTCAGGGACGTGTTGACATTAATTCACCCAATTATTCGTCTAGCGCCCGAAACCGCCTGACTATTTTGGCGGTAACTCACTAACAAAGGCTATTTTTAGAAAATATTTGAAGGGGAAATATTACTCTGAAACTTCCTAACAATTCTCCTTCAAATATTTTTCCAATCAATGCTCAATTCCAAAGATATTTTCAAAAGAAACAGAGATCCAGACGGCCCATGTCAAGAAGATCTGCGGGTATGATTAGGTTAACCCTTTAGTTGCTGTTGGCTAATTTAGTCAATACAAAATAACATGAAAAAAGCTTAAATATGACTGAAACCCTGGTAAATGGATACTCGTATGTTTGTACTCATTGAGAGCTTTCCAATGAATATGAACATGACATGATTTAGGTGATTTTCAAAGTTATCTGAGTTACTGTGCCTTAGCCTGAGGTTCCACATCGAGCCCGTGCGAATGCGACTTTATGCAAATGATATGGTAATGAGGTTTTTGAGTCGAATTCGCCGTTTAGAAAATGTCGCAATCGACTTTTGTACCTAAGTTCGGCAAATCAAATTCGACCTTGTTTTTGGCGCGAAAAATGAAAAGTCGAATTCAAAAATCAAAAGTCGCATTCGCAAGTTGGGGCCTTCCAAACGGTTGGGAAGGCCCCAACATCGTTATTTTGGCGCATTCGCGCGGAGTCGACTTTTCCGATATGCTAATGAGTTAACTCCCAGTTCCTCATTTGCATAAAGTCGAAAGCGACATCTGGGAAGTCGAATGCGACTTTCTTCATTCGACTTCTTTGAAATCGAATGCGTAAAATAAACTTACGCATTCGATAAATTGATCATGGTGGTTATTTTCCCACAATGAAAATGTCGAATGCGCATTTGAAATGTCGAATTCGACAAAATGTAATAGAATTCGACATATTAAATGCATACTCGACATTTGAAAGGTCGAATGCGATTAATATATGTCGAATTCGACTTCAGTAATGTCGCATTCCACTTTGAAAAGGTTGAATGTGACAAAACTCTGGAAGTCGCATTCGAATTTATGAAAGTCGCATTCGACTTTTAACTAATCGAATGCGACTTTTAAAATGTTGAATGCGAATTAATATGTCGAATGCGACTTTTAGAAAGTCGCATTCGACCTAACCTGTCAATCAACCAGGTAATTTGCATAAAATCGTATTCGACAAGTCTTTCGTGCGTTCGCACAACCGTTTTTGACCTTTCGACTTCTAACACGTCGAATGCGACGTTTAGCGATTCCACATCGCATTCGACACGCCTAAAAATGCCTAACCCCACGACAGTTTTACGTGTCGCATTCGACTTTTAGCGAATTTTTGCAAACTGGTCGAATTCCAGCCAGCTCGATGTGGAACCTCAGCCTTAGATGAAAGTTATCTCAGTATTGACAGTGTTAAGTATGCACAGTTACTTCATAATATTTTGAACTGTAAAAGATGGTTTGTCGTACTTCTTGGAGCCTCGCCCGTATCCTCAATTTCATCCAAGTTTATTCAGCCATGTGAAAAATGATAAAATAAAATCATTTTAAAATAATTTTCCCTAATTCTTGGGGATTAATGGGTATAAGTCTATTAGATTGCATGAATTGCATTCACTGCTATCATCCAATTAACACAAAGTTATTACAACACGTTTTCATTTTCAGTATAATTAATAGTATACTATTGCTTATTATTAATGATTATACCCAGAGGACACAGAGTCAAAGTACTGGTGACAGGGTCTAATCTACCAGAATATGACAGGGCATTAATTGAACCCTCTTATACCCTGGCACTCAAATAGCTTGGAATTTCTAAATAAGGCAATATTAAACAAATTATTTGGCCTCGATTCTTAAGTAGATTCTGGCAGGTTGACATATAGTACATATATTTTCAATTTATTCTGTATGTTCCGATTGCCGCTTTAACCCACGCATGCTTGTGAGAACCTCTTGAAATTAATGCCTGGATGATTTTCTACTTAACCCTTCCAATGCTGAGGCTACTTTCGTCCAAAGCACAAGTATGCAAGATTTTTGAAAACCTTCTAAACCCTGTCATGTTGGTATTCACCGTCCCAGATAGCTCTCACTGAGTACTTTTAGATGAGTACCCATATGCCAGGGTTTCTGTCATATTTAGGGGTTTTGCATCAGTTTGTATTGGCCACATTAGCCAACAGCAGCATAAGGGTTAAAAAATAACTTGAGAATTTAGCAGTAAATTGGTGAAATATTTGTATGGCGCAGTTTGCTGAGTTCTAATGAACATATTTTCTCAAAACATTTTCTTAACCCATTAACTGCTTTAGAGTTCTACCCTAAGTTGTCGTCTGGACCTTAAATACTTTTGACAGTAACTTGAATGATTTTACAAAATATTTGAAAGAGATTTGATGGATATGTTTTAATCAACATTTCTCCGTCCTAAATTTTCATAATTATGCTTTTACTTCCAAGATTTCATCAAAATTGTCTGGCTGCTTTTGAAAATGTTATCACCAAGATATTCAGACCTTTTCGATTCCATGCCCAATGATGGCCTGACCATTTTGGTGATATATCTCTGACAGAATTATATTTCTGAAAGTACTTGGAATGGAAATGTTCTCCAGAACACAATCCCTAACTCTCATTCAATGCTTTTTGTAAATTTTCCTACTACCCCTTAATTATTCAAATTATCATAGATCCTGATAATTTAATAAACTCTGGGTTTCAATGGCCCCATATATCATGGAATAATTGAAGTGTTGACTTGCCAAAGTGTATTCAGATTAATTGTATGTCACAATGCTCATGGCAATTGTCAAGTGTTGACAATTTGAGTATCACGCCTGAAGGACTATATTTAGATCCGCTCAGACTCACATCAGTGTAGTTTAACCCATTCATTGCCATGGGCAATACGATTTTGCTTTATGTATCAGTGGTTATACAATGAAACATGTAAATTGATTCCAATGTCTAAGCCAGCATATATATGTATATATATATATATATATATATATATATATATATATATATACATACATATACATACATATATATATATATATATATATATATATATATATATATATATATATATATATATATATATATATATATATATATATATATATATATATATATATATATATATACATGAGAGAGAGAGAAATAGGGGTGGGTAAAGAAAGAGTAAGAGAATATGAAAGTAAAAAGAGAGAGATGGAGAGAGAGAGAGAGAGAGAGAGAGAGAGAGAGAGAGAGAGAGAGAGAGAGAGAGAGAGTGAGAGAGAGAGAGAGAGAGAGAGAGAGAGAGAGAGAGAGAGATAGGCAGACAGAGAAGAAAGAGAGAGCAAGAGGGAGAGAGAGCATGAGAGAGAGAGCAAGAGAGAGAGAGAGCAAGAGAGAGGAGATAGAGAGAAAGAGAGACAGAGAGAGAAGGAGAGAGAGAGAGAGAAAGAAAGAGACAGCAAGAGAGAGAAGGAGAGAGCAAGAGAGAGAGAGAGAGAGAGAGAGAGGGGGGGGGGGTGATCAAGTTGGCTTTATATCCCAATGTCTACTTGTACCTGATAAGTCTATTTGTTCAGCCGTACTGTATAAACACTACTAACTTGGAATGGCAGGCTATTTGGGGGCAATAATTGCGTTTGTGATTCTAATATTAAGTTGCTGCCCTGAAGAGGTGAACAACAGAAGGAATCGCATTTATACCTTAACCCTTCCAACGCTGAGGCTACTTTCGTCCAAAGCTCAGGGAGACAAAGCTTTTTGAAAACCATCATAACAAACATCTGATGCCAGTTTGTAATGGGATTTATCGACCAAAATCCAGTGTTCGACGATCTTAGAATTTTGGTTCACCAGTTCGAATGATCCTTGAATGGAGTACATTCTGACTGCCAATTGCCTAATTTTCAAGCTATAGATTTGCGAATCATGTTCCCCATGCAGAAATCTCTCTGGTTCGAAAAAGAGAACTCAGTCTGTTTCTACTCTCTGTCAACATCCATCTCTCTGGTAGCTGTATCACTGTATCACGTCACATATTAGCCATAATATGGGAGAAAATATGACAATAAATCAAAATTTCAATAACATATTTTCTCATGGTGCTTTTTTTCATGGGTGTGGCAAAGAAGAACCAGAGAACTTCCACTCTCTGTCGATATCCATCTCTCTGGTAGCTGTATCACTTCAGATATTAGCCCCGATGTGGGAGGAAAAGTAACAATAGATTTTAATTTCAAAAATCTATTTTCTCATGGTGCATTTTTCCAATGGTTGAAGCAAGGAAGGACCACAGATCTCATTCTGTTTACACTCTCTGTGACATCCATCTCTCTGCTAGCTCACAGTATCACTGCTGTCGCGTCTCAGAGATGTTTCGCTGGAAATCTCTGGTTCAATACCTTTATTGTATTAGGCAGGTTGCTTCATAAAACATTCAGAGAATCTAATAGGGGCTGCCATGCCGGTCGGACTCGCTGTCTCTCGGGGAAAGCGGCCAGTGTTTTATGGTCTGCGGGCCGGGGCGGCACGGGGAGACCTAACGGGAGTCAGGTTTCAACATCCATCAAAATGCACTACAAAGAACAATATCGTAGAAACGCCATTTGGGGGTTAAAACATTGAGGGGAAAACAATAGATACAGTTAACCCTTGCGATATGAAAGTTCTGATTTTCCCCATTACGGTAGAAATGCCATTTGGGGGTTAAAACATTGAGTGGAGAACAAGAGATCCTGTTAACCCTTGTGATTCCAAATTGTGATTTCCCCCATTACGCTACAAATGCCATTTTGGGGTAATAAAAGATTGAGGTACAACATCCATCAAAATACACTACAAAGAACAATACCATAGAAATGCCATTTGGGGGTTAAAACATTGAGGGGAAAACAACAGATCCTGTTAACCCTAGTGATTAGAAATTCTGATTTTCCCCAATATGGTATAAATGCCATTTAGGGGTTAAATGATTTGAGGTACAACATCCATCAAAATACACTACAAAGAACAATACCGTAGAAATGCCATTTGGGGGTTAAAACATTGAGGGGAAAACAACAGATCCTGTTAACCCTAGTGATTCGAAATTCTGATTTTTCCCATTACGGTATAAATGCCATTTAGGGGTTAAATGATTGAGGTACAACATCCATCAAAATACACTACAAAGAACAATACCGTAGAAATGCCATTTGGGGGTTTAAACATTGAGGGGAGAACAATAGATCCTGTTGTGAACCCTTGTGATTCCAAATTCTGATTTTCCCCAATACGGTATAAAAGGCCATTTAGGGGTTAAATGATTGAGGTACAACATCCATCAAAATACACTACAAAGAACAATACCGTAGAAATGCCATTTGGGGGTTTAAACATTGAGGGGAGAACAACAGATCGTGTTAACCCTTTTGATTCCAAATTCTGATTTTCCCCCATTACGTTATAAATGCCATTTGGGGGTTAAAATTTGAGGGGAAAACAACAGATCCAGGTAATCCTTGTGATTCTAAATTCTGATTTTCCCCATTATGGTATAAATGCCATTATGGGGGTTTAAATTGAGAGGGGGGGGGGGGGGGAGAGAGAGAACAACAGATCCAGTTAACCCTTGTGATTCCAAATTCTGATTTTCCCACATAAATGCCTGATGCCATACTGTAATGGGATTTAATATTTGGCCAAAATCTGGTACCAGGTTGTTCATGTTTGGCGATCTTATGAAATTTTGGTCCACCATTAAGTCTTGTGACATATAGTAAAATAAAGCTTGAATCGAGCACAACATTTTGACAGCCAATTAAGTATCTCTCAAGCTATGTTGATGAGCCAGAGTTACTGGTACTGGTACCAGTATTGTTTCCAAAAAGTACTGTACTGTACCGTTTCATTCCTTAAAGGTACATCAACGATACTAACCACTGTGAAGTTATCATTTATCAAGGATTGCCCAGAATCCCAAACATGACTATTCACAACAAAATTTATATGGTAGTGCAATAATTAGTACCGTTAACAGTACTGTTAAAATACTGTACCGTTTCATTTGTAGCAATACCTTACCGTGCCGTTTGATGTATAAGGATTTAGTATGCAATGGAGCAGCCAAGAGCCATATGCAAGGTAGGCGTAGCGAGACCATACAGCAGGATATTGACGGGAAACCGCATGCTTTCGTTTCAGTCGTAGGTTGCTCTATTGGTAATTGGGTTGTAAGCTTTCATTTGGAATTTCCTGATCTTGATCTGCTCGTAAATTCAATCTAGTCCTACTGCTTAAAATCAATATGAGTTAGTTTCTAGCCAGCTTGAGAATAAGTGTCTGGATCTCTGAATATGCACGGTGCTTATAGGCTTAGGAATTGAGGACAGAGAAACATATGCTCACTCATTATAATCTTAGATGACCAAACATAAGTGGATTCGAAACCAGCCTGTCAACCTGAACAAACTAGCCTCAACCAGTGTCAACTAATAGCCCAAAATTGGAGCTCTGCACATGCCCAGCTGATGGTGGAAAACAGGTTTCTCTGTAATGTAATCAATATGAGAGCCCTGATTGGTCCTTGTTCCCATGTGACCTCGCGCTGATGCCAGATCTTTGACTCCTGGCATGAGTCCAGCTCCTCACTATAGCGCATATAGTAATAAGTCTCTCACTACATATCCATTCTTTGCTTCATCCAAGTCATAATGTCCAAATATCAGATTCAAGCTTATAGTGAGGGGCCTGCCCTGATGGATGAGTTCTAAGATGTAGCCATTGACTGCTCGCTGTCTCTCACCATTGGCTGGGTGCAAATCTGACAGGTGAAAAAGTTGCCAGTGACTTGTGACTTTGCTAGGTACCACAATGTCTTCTACATGTTCTCTACATGTTTCTACATGTCATCTACATGCTTTCTACATGTCTTACATGAGTATAGGCTCCAGTGTTAACAGGTTCAAGAACCTGTGGCTCCCCAAAAGACCAGAAAATCTGTGTGATATATCTTTCCAGCAAAAAAGTGTCTTTAAGAAAACATTATCAAATGTATTCTAGACCCAGATGGCATTTTTCAGGTGATCTCTTGGTGGGAAGGGATTAATCGTTCAAGTTCAAGATGTATTGCTGTACATACCTTTAGATGTGCATGCATTAATTATGTGGGGGAGTCTGCAGGCAGGTTGAGCTTACAAGGTAGCGAAGAAAGGTATTTCATCGATGAATATTGGAAAACGTCCAGATCTTATTCTTTTTATCTTCAGCTTTGGAAACATGGACCCTCTGGATATGATGCAAATAAATGTATTTTCTTTTGTACTTGAAATAATTGATATTAAACCATTAATGCTTGACATTTAATTTAAAATTGTAGTCTGGATCTAACTTACTTTTGGCAATAACTTTAGAAATGAGGATGACTTTTTAAAAATATTTGAAGGAGAGTTGTAGATACAGATCTGATGAACAACTTTCCTTCAAATGTTGTCTAAATATTTCTTTTTTTAGGGAGATACCACTTAAATAGTCAGGATGGTTTTTACTGCTAGAGGCAAGAAAAGGTCAACCCTTCCAATGCAGAGGCCACTTCCATCCAAAGCACAAGGGTGCAAAGATTTTTGAAAACCATCTTTACCCTATCATGTTGGTACTCATTAGAGTACTCTCCTAGCTAGGAGTACCCATGTGCTAGGGTTTCAGTCATTTATCAGGTTTTTTGCATCATTTTGTATTGGCCAAATTAGTCGGACAGTTTTGGCTGTTACAGGCATGAAAGGGTTAAGCATATTTCCTCCACTATCCCAATGTATAGGTATAAACTGTATCATGAGGTAGGTGCAGTATAGCACTAATATTGCCCCAATCTCTCCCTGGTCACTCGTTCCGACCCTAAACGCCGCACATCTACGACGCTGTGGCCAGCAATCTGTTCGTCCCCTGTCGGCCATTGCTGGTTTGCCGCTGTATCTGACAGTTGTGTGATTAATGGGATTCGTGGCGCTGGTGCCACCGATAGTGGTTGCGTCAAGTGCTCTAGGAAACGAATAGCATTTTATCGGCTACAATATTGAGTACATTACTATTAAGAGTTGGTCCACAACTTAGTTAACCCATTCATGCTTGATTATTGTTGTCTGGACCTGTGATACTTTTGAAAATAATTTTGATATTAAGCATAAATTTGAGAAATATTTGAAGGGGAGTTGTTAGTTAGTTTCTGATCTACATTATCCTCTTCAAATATTTTCTGAAAATTGCTTTTGTTGGAGAGATATCACCAAAGTAGATAGGTTTGGGTGCAACAGGCCTTAATTGGTCAACCCATTTATATTAAATGGCCAATAAAGAATCCAAGTAGTTTAATAAGTGATATTTCTCTGAGAAATGTGTCGTTAACCTATTCATATCTGCAGATTTTCTTTAAGACCAGTGTTGTCTGGACCTGTCAGACTTTTAAAAATAACTTTGAAATAAAGCATAAATTTGGAAAATATTTGATGGAGCATTGTGACTATAGTTCTGATGAACAATTCTCCTTCAAATATTTTCTAAATATTACTTATGTTAGAGAGATATCACCAAAATTGCCAGGCTGCTCATATATGCGTGTGCGGCATTAGAAAGGTTAATACTGCAAATGTTTCCATTGAGTCTTGTGTTGGCTAAGCCTTATGGTTGCAGCCATTCTTTCCTCCTCCTCCTCCTCCTCCTCCTACTCTCTCTCCTCCTCCGACCTCCCCATTCTCTTCCTCCTACTTCTCTCCTCTCCTCTTCCTCCTCCTTCTCCTCCTCCTCCTCCTTCTCCTCCTCCCCCTTGACCTCTTTCTCCTCCTCCTCCCCGTCATTCCCCTTCTCTTCTTCCTCTTCCTCTTTCTCCTCCTCCTCCCCGTCATTCCCCTTCTCTTCCCCTTCCCCTCCCCCTCCTCCTCTTCCTCCTCATTCCTAATCTCATCCCGTGACTCTATTCATTATTCATCCTAAATGTGGCCTGCTTTTGCTGGGCATTACAGGTAAAGCCATTTTGCTTTAACCCATTCATGCTTGGACATTTCCTTGACTTTTGTCATCTGGACCTGTGATACTTTTGAAAATAATTTCGAAATTAAGCATAAATTGGAAAAATGTTTGAAGGGTGGTTGTTAGTTAGTCTTCGATTTACATTTCTCCTTCAGATATTTTCTGAAAATTGCTTTTGTTAGAGGTATATCACCAAAATTGTCTGGTGTTTTTGTGCGCTACAAGCATGAATGGGTTTACCTCATTTATATTGTAGTGTCCAATAAAGAATCCAAGTAGTTTGATAGGTGATATTTCTCTGAAGAAATGTGCGTTTGGAAAATATTTGAAGAAGAAATGTTCATCGGAGTTAAACAAACAACTGCTCTTCAAATATTTTGTGAATTCTTGCTCTATTCCTTGGAGATTTTCAAAAGTATCATAGATCCAGATGAAAATTCATGGATGGAGGTAAGGTATTGGTTTTACGTCGCTTTCAACAGCTTGGGTCATATTGCGACGAGATAGAAACCCGGAACCGGGAAGAAATTCTCTTCTCTTCATGAATAGTTCCAAGGTACCTTTCAGTTGCAGAAGGACCATAGACATCCCTCGACAATGCCGCACATTTATATAGCGACTACATTTATAAACTGATATATCGGTTAGCTATTTGCGCACAATCGTCAACCGAACATTTGTGCACAAACGGTTGACAAGTATATTGGTTGACCGTTTGGTGTCCGTTTGTGCACAAACAGTTGACAAATATTTTGGTTGACCGTTTGCTGTCCGTTTGTGCACAAACGGTTGACCGTTATATGAGAACGAAAAGGAAAAGAAAATTCAATGAAAATCAAGAAAATAACGTTTAAGGGAAATACAAGCAATTATCGCAGGAAAAAAAGCAAATCTCATTGGACAGCAAACAGTTGACCAATGTTTTGGTGCAAAAATGGTCGCGTGGGCAGATTTATATCCGTTTGTTGTCCAAACATCGGTCAACCGTTTGCTGTCCGCTTGCTGTCCGAAATCTTTTGCTGTGTAGGCCAACCCACTTGTGGAGATCCAGTCGAGTCTCCAACCTGCAAACTCACGCTTGGGAGCGTGCAGGCGTCGTAACCATTAGGCCACGGCGGATCCCCACAATTCTTTGAAGCACTCTTAGGCATGATTAGGTTTAAATAAGCTCAGCAATTGCTTCAGGTGCCTGCTGTCAGGCTGCTGGATTTATTACTTGTCTTACTTAACCTATTCATGACTGGAGATTTAATTACATGTCAAGTGTCGTCTGGACCTGTCATACTTTTGATGATAACTTTAGAATGAAGCATAAATTCGCAAAATATTTGGAGGAGATTTTTAGATAGAGTTCTGGTGAACAATTCTCCATCACTTGTTTTTTAAATATTGCATTTGTTGGAAAGATATCACCATAATTGTCATGCTGATGTGGCTGCTACATGTTTGAATGGGTTAACCAATTGACGCCTGCAGCTGCCAAAACTGCCCTCTATATTGTTGATATCTTTTGAAACAGCAAATATTTTTGAAAATATTTGACAGAGAATTGTTAATCAGAACCCAACCAACAAGTATCCTTTGTTTGTATCATAATATAATGCTGCTTAATTATCAATTTATTAATTAACCAAAAAGTGTTTTCAAAAGGATTAGTATACTGTACTCAATGATAACTTCGATATTAAGAATACTTTTACGAAATATTTAAGGGGGAGTTGTTGGTAGTGTACTGATTAACATTCCTCCTTCAAATATTTTTTCTAATTATGCTTTCAATTTAAAGATTTCACCAAAAAATGTCAGGCTGCATTTGGCCGCTGTGAGCATTAATAGGTTAAAGTCATGCCAGCGTTTTTATGCTGTTTACCTCTGTCTCTCTATAGCTACTGCTGTTGCTGCTATGCTGGTGTATGGTGCATCTCATACATATACAATCACAGATTTTTCACTACTGGGGATTGGAAAGTCTGCATCTTCTTATATTATGACCGTTTCTGAGAGCATAAAACAGGGCTCAACATTAATCCTTATGCTGCTGGTGGCTAATTTGGCCAATACAAAATGATGCAAAATATTTTAAAATGATTGAAACTCTATTCTAATCAACATTTGCCCTACAAGATATTTCTTAAACAATACTCTGGTCACAAAGATATGACCATAATAGTCAGTTTGTTTTCTAAGGCTAAAGGTACTGCTTATTTAGGCTGCTCAGAAGATGGACAGCTTGACCGCTCGACCAATTGCCTGTACATATAAGGCATGGACAGCTAAGGTGGTCACTTATACAGGGGTGTCCAAATATAAACCCTTATAGTGCTAAGGCTACGTTCATCCAAAGCACAATGACACAAAGATATTTGAAAAACATCTAAACCCTGTAATCTTGGTATTTATTAGAAAGTTCTTGCTGAGTACTCTCATATGAGTACCCATTTGTCAGAACTTAAATCATTTTTCAAGTTGTTTGCGTCGTTTTGTATTGGCTAAATTAGCCACCAGCATCTTAAGGGTTGAATTCTGGAGCACAGACTATTACAGCAATTTTCTATGGCCTCTATGCAACAGTCGGTTTAGATACTGTCACCAAATGGGAATACCATATCAGCTTTTGTAGCATTAATAAAACTGTAGAACAACCAATAGGCAAATTCAATCAATGAAATTCACTCTTTTAAAATTACGATTTGCATTAGAAATAATCAAGTTTCATATCTGTCTTGTCATGTTTGCCGAAAATTTCCCGAATTAAACAGTGCTTCACGGTTTTGGCATGTCCAACGTTTTGAAGCCTCTTGTCGTACGCATGTGCGATAATGCGACAATTGGACATTAACCCTGATATGTTATTTAAATAGTTTGAATGGGTCAGAGTTGCTAATTTCCTCTTGTTAATGGTTGTAGATGTGATAAATGTACCTTATGTTGGCTGCTCAAAAGATGAGCTTAAGCCATTGACACTCGAGCGGCCAAAACAGGCCTGACGATTTTGGAAATATTTTCCTTACAAAAGCATTTTCTTTTTGGAAAACATTTAAAGGAGAAATGTTTATCAGAAGCCACACAACAACTCTCATTCAACTATTTTGTGAGCTTTTGCTTTATTCCCAAGTTATTTTCAAAATAAAGTGAGTAGCAGACGATACTTTTTAGAGGAACTCTTGAGTGTGAAGATTAAACTCCCAGGCAATGGCCTGTGCTCACAAGATGTGAATGTCCTAGGTGCTCACCTATGCGTTATATTATAGTGTGAAATGTTTTAGATGTGATAAATGCATCTAATATAGCCCTCAGCACCGACAGCTGAAGGGATAAGGGATTGGCGTCTTTAAAATCTTCATGATATGATGCAATATTGATATTTCCTTAACAGTATGATACCCTAGGTAATGATAATTTTAACGATACTGCCTGGCTCCCAGACACCTATAGCTAACATTGTTCAATGTAGCACCCTGAGCATTGGAAATTTCACTAATATATACTATAGAACACACAATGTTAGGGTCTATTTATATATAGCGTACTTAGCGTGTGGTTCCGCTTCGCTATATATAAAAACGCTATACTTTTTTCTTACTGTACTGTTGCTGTCAGCGGCGGCTCCCGTCACTAACATAAAGATACGCTATGATGCGAAAACTCCCCATTTCGCTATATTTGGGACACGGTCATATATGTGTTCTACAGTAGCTAACTTCCTTCACATAGAGACATCCAGGTAGCAATTAAGTCAATCAAATCATAAATGATACGACAGGATACTTAACTTTTTGGATACGACCTTTTTCCAGGTTTGATACCGGTATTTGATATTCTATCAAGTACTGCTACCTATCCCTATGTATTAGAGTGTAAAAGGATGTAGATGTAATGCATGTATCTTAACCCATTAATGCTCACAACGGCCAAAACAGCCTGACAATTTTGATGAAATATTGCTGGCAAAAACATATCGGGAAAATATTTGATGGAGAAATGTTTATCAGGATATTTGTAACAACTCTCCTTCAAATATTTTGTAAAATTAATCTTAATTCCAAAATTGTAGTCATAAGTATCCGAGATCCAGACGACAATTTCTGGAGAAATCCATAAGCATCAATGGGTTAAATGTTGCTCTCAGCTCTCGGCTAAAGCAGCAACATATAGTGAGTTATATGACAGCTCCCTGGCTGAAAGGATACGTTCACAAGATGTGAACAGCCAAGGTACTCAGGATAATTTAGATGTGCCAGATTAACCCTTATGCTGCTGGGGGCCAATTTGACAAAATGATGCACTCACAAGATGTGAATGTCCTAGGTGCTCGCCTATACGTTTCATTATAGTGTAAAAGGTTCTAAATGTGATGAATGTATTTAATGTATCCCTCAGCACTCAGCTAAAGGGATGCATTCACAAGATGTGAACAGCCAAGATGCGAGTGTCCTAGGTGGTCGCCTATGCGTTATATTATAGTGTAAAAGGTTGTAAATGTGATGAATGTATCTAATGTATCCCTCAGCACTCAGCTAAAGGGATACATTCACATTTTATATGAGAACGGCCAAAGTGCTCAGTATAATGTAGATGTGGCAGATTTAACTCTCAGGCAATGGCCTGGCTGCACTTGTAAGATGTAAATGTCCTAGCTGCTCGTCTATGCGTTATATTATAGTGTAAAGGGTTGTAAATGTGGTGAATGTATCTAACCCCTTAATGCTCACAGCGGCCAAAAGCAGCCTAACAATTTTGATGAAATTTTGCATGCAAAAGCATCGTTATGTAAATATTTGATGGAGAAATGTTAATAAAAACATTATCAACAACTCTCCTTCAAATATACTTAGAATTAATTCTCAATTCCAAAGATATTGTCAAAAGTATCATAGTTCCAGACAACATTTCTGAAGGAACTCTTAAGCATTAAACCTTCCAATGCTGAGGCTACTTTCGCCCAAAGTACCATTCAAACCCTGTCATGTTGGAATTTATTGGAAAGCTCTCACTGAGTACTCTCAAATAAGTACCCAAATGTCATGTTTTCGGTCTTTTTACAGGGGTTTTGCATCATTTCGTATTGGCCAAATTAGCCACCAGCAGCATAAGGGTTAAGTATGAATGGGCTAATGTAGCCCTCAGCACTCAGCTAAAGGGATGCATTCACATTTTATATGTGAACGGCCAAGGTGCTCAGGATATTATGTAGATATACCGGAGCAGCCGCGTCTCTCCTGTAGTTACTGGTGCTAGACGTGATGAATGTACCACACGTACGCCATTAACTGTTGACGTATTGACACGAGCGTGATCTCCCGACCTCCCTCGCTAGATACAGTGCCACCTGGTGGCCATGATCTGTACCAGCATGGCAGGCGGCTTGCGAGCTGCTGCAGCAGCAAAGGAAGTTAACCCATTAATCCCTGTAGTTGCCAAAAACGACCTGACAATTTTTGGAGATACAGTGAACAGTAAACCGCTGGTCCCAGGCCAGTAAATATTCCCAACAACGGCTTTGGGCCAGTAAAAAAAAGACCTCAACTGGTCCTACAGGGTCAGTAAACATTTGGAGACATTCTTGTTGACAAGTTTACCCTCAAGAATTTCCCCAAATGTTTTTGAAATAAATGAAGATACAATAAATGAAAATAAATGTTGTTGGTGAATTTTACGAAAAGCGAGACAATTGTACATGATTTCAATTATACAAGATTTTAATGTGATCTTATCGTTTGCAGTTATTCGGGGTTGGATTGAGCGCAAGAAGTTTTCCCGGGTTCTAGAGAGAAAAGCGAGACAAGATGACTACGTATGCTCCTTCCTTGACGGTGTAGAGAGCGCATTTCACACGTATGCCATGATGCTGAACGCCGAGCACCAGCACGACCTGGACCGTCACCATAGCAATGGGGGAGGCCGAGTTGGAGATCGAGATCGCCAAAGGGAGTTGGAAGAAGAGGAGGCTCTATTGATACGAAGACTCCAGGTTACCGGAAGGTCAGTTTAAAATTTTGAAATTAAATTTTAAAATTAAAAATTTAATTTAAGTCAAAATTCAATAGAATAGTGAAAATCGAATTAGAATTATTTTTTTTCTAAATGAGAATTAAATTCCGATTTGATAGAATTGAGATTCAATAAACTAAAAATTATCCAGAATACCGGTAGGTCAATTCCGTTGGAAATATTTCTGTTGAAATTAAAATTTAATCAAACAAGAAAAAAATTGATCAAACAAGAAAAAAATTGAGTTAAAATTGATTTGACAAAGATATATATTTGATAAGAAAAAAAAAATTAGATTTAATTGAAATTACTTAAAACATTAAATTTTAATTCAAAAGATTATAATTGAATCAAAAGTATAATTCAATAAAAAAAATGAAAAAAATATCTGGATTGCAAACAGGTGTTCCATCAAATATTTTGTATTCATGTATGATTCAAGTCATTTTCTAAAGTATATATATACATGTATGTATACGCCTTAGACCACACTGCCATCGGGGCAGGACCTCTCTGCTGCATACACATGGTCTGACACATGGAAATATCTTGATACTGAAGCAATATTTCGAGATATATTTGACTGAAAGGTGTAGTGCCTGCTGGGTAAAATAATCCCTCTTCAAATATTTTTCAAATATTATTCTATAATTGATGTGTTTTGTTCGAAGCTGTCAGACTTTGTGTGCATGCCAGATTCATATGGTTATGCAAATTTACCCACGGGGTAATCCATCAATTATTGTTAACCCTTGTCCTGTTGACTTGCTGAATGGAACCTATCCTGACAACTGCGTTGTTTTTAGTTCCCCCGAGACAAAATTGACCATGGAGGGTTTTTAGGGGCACAACTTGAACTTTGAGAAGTTACCCCCAACTTGCCATATATCAAAATGAAGGTCTAAGGGGAGTGTTTGAAAGTGGAGCTACTTTGGGTCATGTAGAGGCCCTGTATGGGGTCCTATAGACAAACTCCAAATGGTCATTAGCAGGTCAGAAATTCCTGACTGCGCACAGCAGGTTATATAGTTTAGCCTGGATATTTATTGGTTCAGCAGGACTAGGGTTAACCCTATTAATACCGGGAGATCGTCTGGACTTGCCATGCTTTGGAAAATAACTTAGGAATGAAGCATAGATTTGCAAATAATTTGTAGGAGAGTTGAAGATAAAGTTCTGATGAACAGTTCTGCTTCAGATTTTTTCTAAATGTTTCTTTTGTTAGAGAGATATCACCAAAACCATCAGGCCATTTTGGTTGTTACAGGCATGAAAGGATAATGTCAAACTATTTGCACCACTTATTTCAAAATTTCTTTTCCATCCATTCAGGAATGACGATTTCAGGAAATCCATTGAGGCTTTGGACAGTATCCTGAATGAATACGACGATATATTGGAGGATTACGATGACCCCTCACCACCGGTGGCGCCACCTGCACCTCCGAAAGTGTTACCCCTAGATCTACAGGCGAATGCCGGAACGGAGAGCATTCGGAAACGTGTGCCGCCACCTACCCCGGACCAGGCGGCCAATCTCATCGCATCTCTCTTTCCCGGAGATCGGAAAAGTTTTCCTCCTCCACCTCCACCATTACTAGATACAGGTATGTGTGAGAGATTTCCAAATTAGGGTCTTAGCTAGGATTTAGAAACTGGGTGTCCAAAATCGGCAATTGTAAAATCTTTGGGGATCAGATTCTTCAAGGGAGATCACATTATACTCATTATACCATAAACTTGCATTTACTCAATGAAATAAAGCATTATGTCCATATACAATGCAATGGGAATTATATTGAGGTGAAAACAATTCAATGATATGCTTGAAATTTTCATTTAAGAAATTCCTCACAAAATACTTTGGGTGTCCTGAAGGGTGATTTGTGAGGGTTTGGGTGTCCAAATGAGAGGCAGACGATTTCAGCCCTTAACTGTTCCAAATGCGATTTTTTATTGCAAACAATGAAAACTCTCTGGTTACAGTATATCGTGCTAATATTGCAGCAGTTCATCTAATGTGTTCTTTGCACACCCCTGTAGTTCATATTTAAAAACTGCGAACCATCATCTGGATATCCAATCCCTATGATAGTATCATTTGTTGGTATAAACCAACATACAATTGAAGATAAGGTGACTTGTAATTGAATTGTAGTTTCACGGATCTGCCGAACTAAAAATAACCAACCCGATAGAAAAAGAAATCACTTTTAATTTTTTTTGATTATAAACAGATGACCCAACTTAACAGTATCTGATTAGGAATATATGATAGTGAGATTTTTCATTCAATAGATAAAAGAATAGTTAAATGTCAATAAAAAGGTGTCTAACTTGAACTAATAGTTTTATTTTATTTCGCGACTCGGTAATGCTTGAGTTCAGAAAAAAAAACAGGATTCCTACCGACTCTCCAAAAATGGTCCAGGAAATACAAATCAATTAAGGGTCGCCTAATTGGTTTCATGTTGTTTTTCTGATGTAGACCCAGCATAAGAGAACAGGTGCCATTTCATCACCTGACTATGATGGTACCAGTATAACATCCCAACATAGTTTACCATAAATGCTTGGAAATATCGACCACCCTAGGAATATGGGCCACTATACTTACTGTACACTGCCTTAATAGTTCGTGTGTAAAAACATTCCGGATTTTTCTGTTTGAAAGAATCCGGAATGTTTAAAAACGGACAAAAATGTTATGTAAAAAAAATAGAAGGGGAGCTACGCTCGTCCCTTTGTCCGTTAGTTTCACTGTCAGTCAATAGGATGCGCCACTATCACCTTCAGAGGCGTCATATATGCAGAATTAACTCTCTAATAATCAAATCATCTTTCTAATGCCGTTTTTTAACCCTTTAACTTTGCTAATATAATTAAATGAAATATTTCAGCTCTTTTTTGGCCATTTTAACCCATCCCTTTGTTTGAGTGCTTCCTGAATATGAAGCCATCATGAATGTTTGTGACATTAATTCCTTTGTCTTACCTGGTTGCTAATGGCAACTAGGTGAGTTGTTCTCACCTGATGTGGCAGGCAGCTTGAACATTTTGACTGCAATCAGAGAGCTTCTATCGTATGGAAGCTCCCTGATGTAATCTAATGATCAAATGCAGACAAGTTCGAGCGTGGTCACGTCGCCGCCGCGACGGTTCACTTGACAAAAATTAGTTTGCGTCATGATCGGTAGATGTCGCTGCATGAGGGGATCGAATCCGGACTATTTAAACACCAGACTTTTTTTATTTTAAGAGATCCGTACTATTTAAGCACGGAATATTAAGGCAGTGTACAGTATTTACAAAATAATTAGTGGGGAATCTTGGCCACCCGTGATCTATCGCCAGTGACCTTAACACCAAATATGGGCCACGCTGTCAATCTGGCTGATGCAACTAAACCCACAATATATTACAAAGTAATAAAGCTCATCAGTTCAAATCACCCACTTACATTCCCAGGGGCCAAAAGGGTCTGATCATTTTGATGGCTTTTGCAGCAAAAGAATAATAAGGAATTATTTGATGGAGTAATGTTAATCAGGACAGAACCAACAAATCTTCTTCAAATATATTTTTTAATTATTCTAAATTCCAAACTTATTGTAATAAGTGTTAGAGTTGAAGACAACTATTTCTGGAGGAACTCTTAAGCCTTTATCTTAAGAAGATCTCTTGGACAAAATTTTGGTATTATTGAATATAACTTTGAATCAATCATAGATTCACAACATATTTGACGGAGAATTCTGGGTTGAATTCTGATGAACATTACTCCATCAAATATATAACAAAAAATCCTCTAGTCACAAAGATATAACTTAAAAGTCACAGTGTTTTGGGCTGCTCCAGGCATATTGGGTTAACCCTTATGCTGCTGGTGGCTAATTTTTCCAACGCAAAATGATGCAAAAAAGCTGAAAAATGGCAGTCCTAAGTTGTGGAGGACCTGGCGAAAACCACCGCCTAACCCCAAATTGATCATTGGCCCATCACTACTCAAACCAGACAACTTGTAATAATGGTCATATCTAACATGCAGGAAAATAAGAAATGATATAAAATAAATTAAATAAATTTTTAAAAATATTTTTAAAATATTTTTGAAATTTTAAAAGTTTTGAAAATATATTTGAAATTTTTGAGAATTTAAAAAATTGTAATCCAATTTTTTGTCTCTCTCCCCCACAGGTGAAGATGGG
Source organism: Maea johnstoni (assembly GCA_963942565.1). Taxonomy (NCBI): domain Eukaryota; kingdom Metazoa; phylum Annelida; class Polychaeta; order Spionida; family Magelonidae; genus Maea; species Maea johnstoni. The sequence goes on from OZ012698.1 coordinate 11,721,105, forward strand.
ACCAAAACCCCTGAAGATTTTCCTCCACCTCCCCCACCCCCAAGCTTTGTTCCCGAGCCCCCGGGGACAGAGGACATGGACAGCCCCTCGCTTCCCCCTCCACCGCCAGAGTTCGCACAAACTGGCCACCAGGTGGCCGGGAGCCAGGGCGAGGGTTACGGAGGCTCAGAGACTGTACGCAGTTTAAGGGTAAGTTGATGAGCTTGTTTAATAGATGGCACTACATCGGGTTATTTTGCATTAGTAATTTGTCCAGATGGAGGAGTGGAAATAGTTCTCTTTTTTCTATTGCCAGCTAGCAATATATATATATATATATATATATATATATATATATATATATATATATATATATATATATATATATATATATATATATATATATATATATATATATATGTATATATATATATATATATATATATATATATAAATAAATATATACAGGTGAACTTGGATATGACGGACCACTGTACCACGGATTTTTGCATATGACGGACGATATGCTTGGTCCCAGTTCGATGCATATCGAGTATTCGTCATATGTATATGATGGATTTTGCATAGGACGGACCAATTTTCCTGGTCCCATTGAGTCCGTCATATCCAAGTTCACCTGTATTTGTTTTTGTATATATATGTATATATATATACATATATATATATATATATATATATATATATATATATATATATATATATATATATATATATATATATATATATATATATATATATATATATATATATATAGGTAAAAAGTACTATTCAGATTGTACCACTAGAAAAATTGCTGAAAGTGGGATTTTAGGTTTACCCTTCATTTAGAAAGTGTAAAAAAATACTTTTTTCTATCAGTAGATGGCACCATAAAAAAAGGGTTAAACTACAGCTGGAAGTTTTTTGCAGTTGAAGTTGCTGCCAAAAAACAAATACTTAATTTGATAATAGCGTTTTTGCCATTTTTTTTTTTAAAGTCTGATTTGAAAAACACATTTATTCTTTTACCTAATGGTACCATAAACTACAACCAAATGTGTGCAGTTGATTTTGCTGCCAGAAAAAATGATGAAAGTGGGACTGCTTTTTAACCAAATCGAGAAGCGAAAAACAAATTCCTTTTCTATCATCAGAACGTACCACAAAAAGATCCTGCCATTAATAATTGCTGTCCTTATCCTAAACGGCATATCAAAATCACCCGATGTAGAGTACCTTACCTTTCTGTGTTATCCCTTGTGCTACCTGTATTGATTATAGCATTTTTATTGTCTTTTTTGCAACAATTGCCTTTACTGTCTATGACATTAACGTCATTTGTCTCATCTCATCCCAATGCATTCCTTTTCATCTATTACGGATATCGCAGTCAATATGATGGCTCAATGTTGATAAATATATTCATGAAAATGTGTATTTGTATTTTGCATGTTGTTTTCTTGATCATACTAGATTCGTCGCCATCAACAGTATGGATATCATTCATCCTGTCAAAACTGCAACAAACATGATTTTCATCATCATCGTTCCTGTTGTACCAGTAATTGTAAGCATCATCATCATCATAATGAACATCATCATTTTCATGACATCATCATTGTCATCAGCAGCAGCATCACTATCATCATTATCGTCATCATCATAATGGGCATCATCATCTTCTAAACGTCATCATAATCATCAGCATCACTGTCATTATTATCTGCATCATCATCAGGATAACATGTGTGGAGCCTAATTAGTTGCTTTGGCCACCTTTATCATGATTGCCGTCATCATTTATCACCAAAATTCATCATTCATGTTATTTTTGTTATAAAACACTGTACATCAATGCAATAACATGATGAATTCATTATGTAAAGTATGGCCATGATGCTTGGTGTCCAGGAAAATACACAAAAAACTTTCAAATAAAAAAATCCATCATTCAAGGTGCATAATTCAAGTTCATAATGAGTGAAGCACATGTATATGTGAAGCCTATCTGTGAGAAGCTTGTATAATGGTAACAGTCCTGAGGCTACTTACCTGAGTCCTGACATACTCTGACTTTTTCAAGCCATCGACCATATTTTCGCTCATCTGAGTCAATCCTGGAAATGGAAGTGGCGTAGGAATGCAACATGTGCAAGTAAAGTATCAATATGCTCATTCCCTGGCCCTTTTTTTTGTAAAACCAAAATGCGAACATGTATATTTTTCGATCACTTGCTGGAGTGGATCGTAACTTTATGTCTGCCGAATACTCCGTTCTTGGAGAAATCGAAATAAGAAATATTCTTTCGTGGAGAATTTTTTTTTTGAATAAATGAAATAAAAAGCATCCGTTCTTGGAGAAATTTTAAAAAGATGTCTGCAGAATACTATATACTGTGCTCTTCACTTGATCTTCGTTCATCACTGAAGCCATGCTTTGTCATATCAATCATTTCACTTCCATAGATATATTTTTGTTATCATATTCAACTTGGATAAGTGCTGCACTTATCACTCATCAATATCTGGTTATGTTAGCTGTCATCAGCTGCCACCTAGGGAGTGATATGAGAACTAAATGGCTGAACAGGGTGAGACCAGAGGTCCCCACTGGCACTAATGTTGATTACTGGATACGCAACCAGCAGATCTCGCTCAACAGCCTCGGCATTACGACTCCTAGCCCAGGTGTTGACGAGAACCACTCAAGAGGTGTGTTTGGCACATGTGCATGAGCAACTTTCTCTATATTGTAAACAAATACGAGACGCCTCATTCATCTGACTCCTAGTGACGTCACACTAAACCAAGATTAGGTATGTTTCCTGGGCTTTATAATGGGCCCTATGGTAATTGGTCTGCGGCGACCAATCCATATTCTATTCATCAATACTGTGGGTTTTTGAGTTGTCATCTATTGGCAAATAGTATACGAGAGGAGAATGATGTAACACTGCCTGTATACTTTTCCAGTTATGTGCTGCCATCTAGTGAAAGGCATTAAAACTAGAGAGGATTAATGAGAAACTTGTAAACCTCTTTATTATCACTTTTCAGATTGTGTGCTGCCATCTAGTGACTAGAATCATAACTGGAAAGAATGCCAAAACTCATGTATAGCATTTCATTGTATCTATTTCTTGCTGCCACCTACAGTGGTAAACAGAACTAGAATACATAATGTATATATATATATATATATATATATATATATATATATATATATATATATATATATATATATATATATATATATATACATATATATATATATATACATATAAATATATACATATTGAAAAGCATATTCATAATCAGTTTACTTATTTACTGTTATAGTAAAAAAGATTGTGGTAGTGTTAGACTGATATACCTTTAATAGAGGTCTGTTGATAACCGACAAAGGTTGGATTGGATTGTTTGAAGAAATAAACACAAGCAGAAGGTGCCAGTGTTATTTTAGCTGACACCCACTTAAATCCTTCTATCATGAAGTGGATTTGCGGAAGGATTTATTTGGGAAAATCAGCTGCAGTATGTGTCTCTATGTGATTTGTGTATCGTGACAGGACGTCGCGTCTACCATGAATCATGACACATTAGGGGGAATAGTGATTTAACCCATTTATGCCTGCATTGGCCAAAACTGCCTGACAATTTTAGCAATATCTCTCTAACAAATAGCAATTTTTAGAAAGATTTTGGAGGAGAAATATTGTTCAGAAACAACTTAGCAACTCTCCTTCAAATATTTTTTTAATTCATGATTATTTCTGAAGTTATTTTCAAAAGTGTCTTAGGTCCAGACAACACTTTTAAGTCCAGAATCATGGAGAACTCCAAGCATGAATGGGTTAATGGGGACAATCCCTGAGGAGATGTTCTAGTTCAAGGCATAACTTGGAATATACTGTAACATTAGCTGCGATGGAGCTCCATTGAAAATTGTCATCTGGATCTGTAATATTTTTGACAATAAACTGAGATTTCAGAATCATTTCATGAAATATTTGAAGGAGAGTTGTTGGCAGTGTTCTGATTAGCATTTCTCCTTGAAAGAATTTTCCAATTTTGCTTTCACCTCAAAAATATCACTAAAATTGTCAGGCTGCTTTTATTTAGGCTACTATAATAAGTAATGGTTTAAACACAAGTACTTTAGTTTGTGTTTTATTGTATGTTTATAAGCATTTGTGTGAGTGTAGTACATCAGCACAAAACTCATTTTACAACATAACAGGGATAGCAATAAAGATTCAAACATATATTGAATAATCATTATCCGTATTTGGTATCATCTAGTACCGGTACCTTTCCCTAACTATGTGTATAGTTTATGTTTATGTACTTACAATGTAAGTATCTATCACCCTTAGCTGTGCAATCTTTATACCACAGCATAGAAAGTGGTGCAAATATTCTTGGTAGTGAGTGATATCAGAGGAATGGATATGGAATAGGAATATGTATATATATATATATATATATATATATATATATATATATATATATATATATATATATATATATATATATATATATATGTATATATATATATATATATATATATGTATATATATGTATATCACACTGGTAGAGAGTGGTGATATCAGAGAAATAGATATGGAATAGGAAGATGTACGTGTAAATTGCTTCGTTAGAGAGTGATGCAAATATGCTTAAGTTGTTAGTGATATCAGGACGATGAATATGAAATGGAACTTTGTGTATCATCACCTTTTCTGCCATATTAAGGATGAATCGTGACTTGCTAGATGTTATAACCCTTATGCTGCTGCTGGCTAATTTTGCCATTACAAAATGATGCAAAATCCTTAAAAATATATTGAAACCCTGGCACATGGGTACTCATCTGAGAGTGCTCAGTGAGATCTATCAAATGAATACCGATTCGACAGGGTTTAGATGGTTTTCAAAAGTCTTCGCGTCCTTGTCCTTTGGATGAAAGTTGCCTCCACATCGGAAGGGTTGATAAGTGGCAAGGAATCAAGAAAAGTGGTGACAAATGAAATTCCAACTCAAAAAACATTGCTTTTGATCTACCCACTTGGCCTATTTTTCTTTCTCTGCTTATGCTTGGCTTGGCTTGAATAGATGGTCTAGAAAAGACATCTTTTATCATTTCATCATATGTCACACTGATTATATATGCAGCGTTGAGAGGTAGTGAAATATGAGTAGTTGGAATTTGCATCAAGATGAGTGTTAGGAAAGATTGCATCTATACATATAGAATATTGCCATTACTCATTTTGCAAATATATAGAAGTAGAAGTAGATCTAGAAATATTACCATTACTCATTTTGGAAATAGATAAAAGTAGGATTGCATCTAGAACTATTGCCATTACTCATTTTGGAAATATATAAAAGATAGATTTACATCTAGAAATATTGTCATTACTCATTTCAAAAATATATAATTTGGATTACATCTATACATACAGAAATATTGCCATTACTCATTTAAAAAATATTTGATAGTAGGATTAAATGGATACACATAGAAAATATTGCCTTTACTCATTTCGGAAATATTCTACAGTAGGATCTATACACAAAAATATTGCTATTAATCATTTCGAAAATTTATAAAAGTAGGATTTTTTATTCTTTTATCATGATGGAACTGGAACAAATGATAATACAGATGATATCAATGTATAGCTTTTTATTACCACTATTCAGATTGTGTGCTACCATCTACCTTCAATAAGATGTTTTTTATCATGTAATTAAAATTAGAATTAATTGAATTATTCTAATTGATTAAAAATAATAAAATTAGTTGGAACTTGGAGCCCAGGGCTTCCTTGAACTCTCTCGGGGCTCCATTGAATTTCTGCAGGGAGCCCAAAGACATAGTACTGATTGATATAAACAACACCTTTATGAAGCTTATGAAGATGCAATTCGGCTCCCTGGAAAACATCTACATGTAGATCTTAATTTCGAGCACTAATTTTGGCCAAGTGGAATTTCTTGGCCTTGTTTCATGAAATCAGTGTAGAAAAGATAACTCTCTGCCAACTTTCGCCCCCAGAATAGGATCAAAATCAGGTAAAAAGCCTCTTAATTTCAAGTCCTGTGTAACTTCTTGGCCTAACTTGTTTCATGAAATCAGTGTAGAAAAGAGTGCAGTTTTAAGGTCAGTTCCTCAGACTGACCAGGAAGTATTTCTGTTCCACTCTCTGCCAACTTTTGCCTCCCAGAATAGGATCAAAATCAGGTTAAAAGCCTCTTAATTGCAAGTCCTGATTTTGGCCAAGTGTAACTTCTTGGCCTAACTTGTTTCATGAAATCAGTGTAGAAAAGAGTGCAGTTTTAAGGTCAGTTCCTCAGACTGAGCAGGAAGTATTTCTCTTCCACTCTCTGCCAACTTTCGCCTCCCAGAGTAGGATCAAAATCAGGTCAAGAGGCTCTTAATCCATTCATGCTTGTAGAGACCTTAAGTGGTCGGACTATTTTAGTCATATCTCTCGAACAAACCAACTTTCTCGAAAATATTTCAAAGAGAGATGATGATCAAAATACAACTCACAAATGTCCATCAAATATTTTATGAATTAGTGTTTTAATCCAAAGTTATTTTGAAAAGAATCATAGATCCAGACGGCTTTCTGGGAGGGTAATTTTAACTTTTGCTGTGAATGGGTGGACTCAGTGACCTCGTTAATTGAGTAATCCCTTAATTTCACAAGGTGGGTTCACAAAAGGGGAAATAATCACCACCTTTAGGGGGCAATTCAGCCAGTCTATTTATAGCATTGTTGTACTGCCGTTCAGACTTTGTATATTTGCACTATTGTGCCTCCCCAGACTGTTAATTTACTTAAGCATACAAGGAGGGCTGTTGTGTGATGTCATCGCAGAAAAAAAACCATCCACTCACATGGGGTATATCCAGGATTTCTGTGTAGGGTTTTTGTTATGTATGAGTGGGGGAGTTGTTTAAACAGAGAAGTATATCTACCTAATTAGATTCAACCCATTCATGCCTGTAGCAGCAAAAACACCTGACTATTTTGGTGATATCTCTAACAAAAGCAAAGTTCACAAAATATTTGAAAGAGAGTTGTTCATTTAAACTCTGTCTACAACTCTACTTCAAATAGTTTGTGACTAATGCTTCATGTTGAAGTTATTTTCATACGTATGAAAGGTCCACACTACACTTGTCAAGTAGACCCACAGGTATGAACGCTTTAAGGGAAAAAAAAAGAGAAAATGACAAGAAAATCAACATTTTGAATCTAAAAGGGGATGGGTTTTCTTATATGTCGAACTCCCTATGCAATTCTCTATCTGCAACTAATTTAACCGAGAAGTGCAATTAATCCTTTCAATTTTGTCTGGAAAAATTCGCAACAAGTATTGTCTGGACCTATGATATATTTTAAAGTGACTTTGGAATAATTCTTAATTTCAAAAAAATACCTGAAGGAGAGTTTGGTTTGGTTATAATCTCCATTTCTCCTTCAAATATTTTCTTTAAAATTCCATAGTCTTAAAGGTATTACCAAAAAAGTAATGTCTCTTTCTTTTGGCACTACAGGCATGAATGGGTTAACCAATTCATGTCTACACTGCAGCTGAAATCAACCCTATGTGATGACATTTTTTTTTTTTGCTTTTAAAGGGGAACTTGGGGAAAAACACATCATAGGTTTATATGAAAGTTCATGAACATAGCTCAACATCTGTCATAAACAGAGAAGCCCTAGAGCTCCACACAAAGAGAAATCTCAAATTGCAATTAGTGAATAGCATCTTCACTGAGGCAGGGCAGCCGCCATCTTGGATCTGAGTCAACTCATGCTGCTGTAGTCTATGTAAATGGGTGGCAAGCAGCTTACTGGGTGTATTAGATAAAGCCAGTAGCTCTGTCTAGGAGGTAGATATTTCACTGCTCTGAAGCACATTCAAGATGTTTAGGTATGCAAATCCCTACGACTTTGAACCAAGAGTGGCTGAAGGTGATCAGGTGGATTATATGGACATAGTTCAAGGTGTTGATGAATTTGATAGTCAAGATGTGGAAACAGAGGGCTGGCGCTTAAATAGCATGTTGTGGTGCACCTGTCAGACTTCTTTCCTTCTTTAAATTATCAGGCCCCTTCCAAAGGTATTCTTGACATTTCTTTTCTATAATCTTCATGAATATGTACACAATTACTAAAGGAAATGAAGATGATTGCTGTTCCCAGTACTGCTAGTCACTTCCTGTGTTTACTACCTTGTGTCCCATGGGGTCTAGATGTGTAATGCCAATTGGACAAGGTCAATTACCCTGTGTGTCCCTTTCCTTTACTTACTTTTGTTATTACCCTAGGGACCTAGACATAAGACAAAACCTCAGTTGTAACACAACTAACAAAATCCTGCACAGTCTATTCTCAGTGGATTAATAAAGACCATGTTGAGGTACCTATGAAAATTGCCATTCACCCTGAAAGTTAGCTGTTAGGGTTGCTAAAGTCTGTACATCAGATCATAATAATGAAGAGTATGATTATTAATCATAAGTCATTAAGAGAAGGTTGGTAATGAGTAAATGAAAATGTCATTTATTCTATCATAAATAAAAGAAAGGGTCATTTGCAATTTGAGATATTTTGATTTCAACCTTCCTCTATATTGCAGTACTATTTAGAAATGTATTTCTTCCCAGTGAAAATGGGGTCATGACTGACTATAACCTTAGCTGTTTCAATTTTGTAAGTTAGGGAATGATATTTACCCTTCTCATGCTGGCTTAATATTAAACATTTAATGCATACACCTGTGCTTATATTCGTTGAGCAACTGAATGAAGGTAAATCATGTTGAGACTAGTAAATGTATACCAATAAAGTAAATAAATCCCGAAATTGATAAATTGCAAGATCACTTCTGCTTGAAATAAGAGATTTATGAAAATTGGTTACCAGATATTATATCCTTGAAGAAAGTAAGACTAGATGCAATAGGAGTCGCATGGAGCATGATAAAAGGTGTATCAATTGTGACTGTTTCTTTTTTTGAAGAAGTGTGAGAGATTATGCACACCTATTTCACAAGTACCCAAACCTTCTAAAAAAGCATCCCTCTTCAGAACCTTGTTAACTGTACTCTGAAGTAATCCTGACTGCAGTGTGTGATTCCTGACATAATCCTCGTCAGTGAAGTGGTCTGAACATACATATGCATACTTCAGGACAGGTGGGTTTAAAAGTTTCATGGATGCTAACCACTGTTTTTGTCTAAATTTACTACTAGGAAATCTATGAAAGCTTTTTCCACTACCGTGTCTTTTTTTACAGCCAATTGCTGCACATGATTTCACCATTTTCTTGTTTGATATATACGTGCAGAGAGCTCTTGTCAGGATCACTGCTGTTAGATACTATGCCCAGAGGTAGCTTGAAGACAGGATGTGATCCCTGCCACCCATTAGTGTCACAGCTGATAGCACTTGAAAAACATGGCCGCACCCAGTGGCTGGCAGAGGCTGTCCAGGAGGATGACAATACGCAAAAATCTCCCCTCACGGGATCACTGAGAGAAAAAGAATGGTAGAATCCTGTTCTAGAAGTGTATTACTTTCATATAAGCTGATATGTTTGTGAGCCTTTAGGGCCCCTTTAAAGCATCCCTCATGAAATATTTGAAGGGGGCAATATTTTTGGTTACAATCCAACTAACAACACCCCTTCAAATTCTTGATACGTAACCCATTAATTCTCAGAGAGACTGAAACCGCCTAACAATTTTGATTAAATTCTTCGTGTGAAAGCATACAAAGGAAAATATTTGAAGGAAAAATGTTGATTGAAACACTACCAACAAATCTCCTTCAAATATTTAGTAAAATAATTCTTTATTCCCAAGATATTGTCAAAAGTATCATTGATCCAGACGACATTTTCTATAGGAACTCTCAAGTATGAAGGGGTTAATGATTCATCAGCTAGTTACTCATGATAGTATGATAGATCTAGACAACGGGTATCAATGGGTTGTCTATTGTCTAGGCATGAATGGGTTTAGGCGTGACACCCTATATCCATAGGAGCACCCTACCGGAAACCCCAGGCGTGCTATATTTATTTTGGGCGCTGATGACATCACTGGGTTCCACCCCCTGCTGAACCCCATACCATAAGGGTGGTTGGCTCCCCAGTTGTAACTTACACCCCACTATGTAAATTTCCACTGTATAAACATGAGGCATGGATAAGGCTTGACCAACACCCCAAAACACCCTCAACCCTACCTTGGGTACTGTACCCAACCGGAAATTATCATCAAGGAAATAACCAGCAATCAAGGGTACTTCAGCGTAGGATAATTACTATACCAACCGATGTAAGTCTGGGTGCACAGACCCTGACCCCACCAACCCTGGCTGCTGAAACTAAGGGTGCTCGTTATCAAGTGGGTATGCAGGTATGAAGTAATCGTCTGAATGCCTTGAGGGAGGACTACCCTGACCCTGGTAGAAAGGATGTGACGTGGTTTGGCAGCTCCGGGTACTACTCGGAGAGGGGTTGTCTTAGGGTGACAGAAGTGTATGTACATGTACGTTCACCCGTGTCTACCAACGAAGGTGTGGAAACAGAGAACGAGTATGCGATCCACATCACTGCACGGATAACCTTTTTCACAGTGAAATTGACATTTTTGGATATAGGAGTGATTGACAAGGATAGGACAGTCTGAGTGTGATGGAATTTTAATTGTATGTGAACATTTCATTAGGATTGTCACCTGAATGTACGAAGTAAGGTGTGGAAACAGCGAAACAAGTATCCACATCACTATGCAGCCAACCTTTTTCACAGTGAAATTGACATTTTTGGATATTGAAGTGCTTGGCAAGGATACGACAGTCTGAGGGGGATGGAATTTTATGTGTATGTGTATGTGTATGTTTCGATAAGATTGTCACCTGAATGTACCAAATAAGGTTTGGAGACAAGAATAAAACCCCATCACTGCACCCTGGACCTTTTTCACAGGCTAATTGTTGTTTTGGATTTGGCAAGGTAGCAATTATGTTGTACGGGATACTACATAAAAAGGAATACTGTCTGGAAAGGAAGGATCAGTTATATTTATATTTATCATGAGACAAACCACAGGTGTCTACAGAAACGACCACCCTTGAACCATACTCACTCAAGAAGGCCATGCAATTATGTTTTAGGTGACTTGCCTAAAAAGGAATACTGTCTGGAAAGGAAAATTCAGTCGTATTTATTATGACACAAACCATAGGTGTGTTACGGAAACGACCACCCTTGAACCATACTCTATCAAGAAGGCCAATTATGTTTTAGGTGAACCGCCTAAAAAGGAATACCGTCCGGAGAGGAAAATTCAGTTGTATTTACTATGACACAACCATAGGCGTGTTATAGAACGGACCACCCTTGAACCATACTCGCTCAAGAAGCCCAATTATGTTTTAGGTGAACCGCCTAAAAAGGAACACCGTCTGGAAAGGAAAGTTCAGTTGTATAGTTACCTTAGCAGTAACCGTAGGTGTGTTACAAGAGAGTGAAAATTACTATGAACTGCTGAAAAATAAAGTCAATCTGGCATGGAAGGTCTGCTGGAATTAACTACGGTACTAATTGATTAATCAATTAATTATTAACTAATTAACAGTACTCAGGTGTGTTGCAAGGAAATGAACCTTACTATGAACCACAAACAACAATTAACAAATTATTGGTCACGTATCCATAGTGATTGACTAATCAATAGTAGCTAACAGCGAGATCAATTTACAGGATATCCATTATCAATTTGTAGTGATTAACTTATGGTCAAAGTCATGAACAACAAAATCAATTTACGGAATACTCAATGATCCATACTGATTGACTGGCAATTGTGATTGACAATTGATCTTGAAAACTTTGCAAAAAATGACTGGTGATGACTGTCGCCTATGTACATAAAGATATCACACACCTGTCAACTGTTTATAGACAACCGGATGATTGGAACCTCCTGTGTAAACAACACACCAAAAAAACACAGTTTGAGGAATTTTTGCATAAAGTAATTGACATTTTGATGTGTTAACAATACACAAAAAACCACCACAGTTTGTGGAGGCATTTTTGCATAATGTAATCGACATTTTGATGAATGCTGGCCCTCGGTGGATTAGACACACACTGCATACCTTAAAGCGATGCAGTGCGCGAAGCAAAACAACACGGCAGTAATTGATGGAGTTCGCGAATTATTCATTTATGGATATTTCCAAGGATATAAATTACAGCATGCATCGTTTATCGACTTGAGTTGGATGCAAAATACGAGCCTCAGGAACAACCTTGGCAGATGTCGCATTGCGATGCACGACCTCCGGTAGTCAGTGTTTTTTGCCGGAAAACCAGTTTAGTGGTCGCTCAGCACTCTTATTGAAGCGGCTTTTCACGGGAAGGTCTGGTACATGTAGGTTATTGAAAGACCTGCAGCACTCCTTTCCGGTTGAGGATCTACCTGAATGGATACCACAATTACCCACGGAGAGGACCTTTAGAAGGGATTCAGAAGTCTGAGGAGGATTATTTTTCTGGGCTACTATGTCAGGTATAATAAGGAAGGAGGGGTACAATAGTGAGAAATATCTGTATTCATACACTACCCATTTAACCCTTCTAATGCTGAGACTACATTTGCCCAAAGCACAAGGACGCAAAAGATTTTGAAAACTATCTAAACACTGTCATGTTGGTATTCATTGGATAGCTCTCCCTGAGTGCTCTCAGATGAGTACCCATTTGCAAGGTTTTTCAGTCGTTTTTCAACTTTTTTGCCTAATTTCTTATTGGCAAAATTAGCCATCAGCAGCATAGGAGTTAAAGGGTATGAATCAGTCACATTTGGGAAAATAAGGGGAATTTCATTCATATTTTCATTTCAACATGTTATTGCTGAAATTAAAGGAAATTAAGATCAAAATACCCTTTGTGAATTAGCATATGATACAGAAATATATACATTTTGTTTAACCCTTATGCTGCTCGTGGCTAATTTGGCAAATACAAATTGAGGAAAAAACCTAAATGATGACTGAAACCCTGGCACATGGGTAGTCATCTGAGAGTACTTGGCGAGAGCTATCCAATGGTTAAAAACATGACAGGGTTAAGATGACTTTCTTTGCATTGTTGTGCTTTGGACGAAAGTAGCCTCAGCATTGGAAGGGTTAAAGAGATGAACCAGTCACATTTGGGAAAATAAGGGGAAATTCATTCATAATTTCATTTCAACACGTTATTGCTGAAATTAAAAGAAAATAAGATCAAATACTCTCTGTGAATAAGCATATGATACAGAAATATATAAATTCTGTTTAATTGATTGATGATTGATTATTCAGTATCCAGAGAACCAAAAGATCCCTTGGAACTATTTGTGAAGAGAAGGGAATTTTGATCCTGGTTCCGAGTTACTATCTCGTTGCGATATGACCTAAGCTGTTGAAAGCAACGTAAAGACAAATTCCTTCCTTCCCTTGTCTGCCTGAGTGAAGTCCATGCTTAACCCTATTCAATGCTTTGGCAACTCTCGCCTAAAACACAAGGACGCAAAGTTTTTAAAAACCATCTAGACCCTGTCATGTTGGTATTCATTAAATAGCTCTCACTGGGTACTCTCAGATGGGTACCTATGTGCCAGGGTTTCAGTCATTTTTTAGCTTTTTTGCATCATTTTGTATTGGCGAAATTAGCCAGCAGCATAAGGGTTAATCCTTTCATGCCTGAATGTTCCTATTGAAAAAGTTTTCCAGGATGCAGTGACACTTATGAAAATAACCAGAATGTTTGAGCATGAATTCACAAAAAAGTATTTGAAGGTTAAGATGTTAGTTGAGTTCTGACTAAACAATTTTCATCGGCAAATATTTTTGGAAAATTCTTTTGTACCCACCAAAATAATCTGGTCCTTTTTGGACATTGCAGGCATGGATAGGTTGAGGGTATGATAGGAGTTCAAAGGGTTGTCCAGGGGTGCTGGTTGCTAAAGGGTTCAGCGATTTGTGTCATGATTAATGATTAGCTGGCGGCATTCTTTTCTTTATAAGTATGATTTATAACCTAAGCATTTCTTAACCCTTCCAATGCCAAGGCTATTTTTGTCCATAGTACAAGCTTTTTAAAATCAATCTAAACCCTGTCATGTCGGTACTCATTGAATAGCCCTTGCTGAGTTCTCTCAGATGAGTACCCATATGCCAGGGTTTCAGTCATTTTTCAGCTTTTTTGCATCATTTTGTATCAGCAAAATTAGCCACCAGCAGCATAAGGGTTAACCCATTAATGCCGGACCAGCCAAAACTATGTGACTATTTTGGTTGTATCTCCCTAACAAAAGCTGTATATAGAAAATAGTCCAGACAACAATTTTTAGGGCAACTTTTAAGCATTAATGGTTTAACCACCCCCCCCCCCCCCCCCTAAGGCATGATGGGAAGGGTACCAGTGACTTAGGTTGGCTGGTGGTTTTCCCCAGGTACTCAGACTCCCTCACCATGGATACCTGGTTAAGAAAAGCTTGTCCTTTAGATAGCAGAAAAGTGACAATGATGAAATTCCATTCCATTCTCGCAATTTCAAGGGAATGTACCAGGAGGATACAGTAGCAAATTTGTAGGGAAATAATTGAGCTGTGCCATTACTGCCAACAGCGTACAAATCATTCTCAATGTTTTGGTTATACTGTATCATCGAGGCCATAGCATTTTTTCATTCAGAAAATATTTGAGTGATTACTTTTGATCAGAAACTTACTAAAACTATTTTTTAGATTTTAAAATAATTTTTCATTCAATTTCTTTTGAATTTATTGTCTTGTTTTTCCTCAAGAAAAATCATTATCTTGCCAACATGTTTATCAGGCATGAATAGGTCACATGTATTTGCATGTAGATATAAGTATGATATGATGAATCACATGGATGATCTTTTATATAAACATTTTTTACCTACACTCCTATGTTGAGTGTTATTACTCAACACATTATAATCCTTTAGTTTGTTTATTTTGGGTCTATTGTCACTGCATTCCAGCAACACTGTAAACAATGAGTCTTAACCACACAGCAAACAATTCAATTCATAAACGTTTCTCAAAGCACAAAGTTGGCTGGGATCCAGTCCATAAGTCTACTGTGATGTAATGCCTAGAAGCATGAATCACTTAAAGGAATGTTTTTGTTAACCCATGAATGCTCACAGCAGCCAAAACAGGCCTGACGATTTTGGATATATTTTTCTAACAAGGCATTTTTGGGGGAAATATTTGAAGGAGAAATGTTAACCAGAGGTCAAACGACAACTCTCCTTCAAATATTTTGATAACTTTTGCTTTATTCCCGAGTTATTTTCAAAAGTATGAAAGTAGCAGACTATACTTTCTAGAGAAACTCTGAGTGTGAATGGGTTAATAAACCTTTTCATGTCTGGAGATGATGATACTATTGAAAATAACTTAGGAATTACCTGTATTCATAGATTGGGAAAATATTTGAAGGGGAGTTTTTGGAATTTCGTCACCTTTTCTGCCATTTTGTGGCAAAGTCATGACTAGCCATTTGTAAGTGCTGAAGGAAAATGAAGTACTCGGTGAAAAGTTACCACCTACTAATATACAACCCCAAGTCACTGGCAACTGTCTCACATGCCCTGGTCACATTCGAACCCTCCCATTGAAGACATTTCCTCAAACAAAGCTTATTTTGGAAGGTATTTCCAGGGGAAATGTACATCAGAATTTTAACCTGCAAATCTTTCTCAAATCTTTGTTATTCAAGATCTATTTCTTGGGTTATTTTCAAATGAGCCTAGATCCAGGTGATACTTATTTAAGCTCATAAGCACGAATTGATCAACCTATTTGTGCTTGGGCATTGTATTAAAGTTGCTATGTGGATCTTTGATTTTTTTTTGAAAATCAATCTGTAATAAAGCCTGCATGAATTCATCAAATATTCAAAGGAGGTTTTAGCTGAGTTTTGACGAACATTTCTCCTTCAAATATTTTCCAAATGATTCTTTTGCTAGAGAGATATCCCAAAAACTGTCAGGCCTTTTTTGGCTGCTACAGTTTAAAAAGGTTAAATACTTGACATATGTTGAGATATGAATTGTGCATTCACCAAGGTAGAATATTTACCTGATTGCTTTTATTTTTAGTGACCAAAATCTACTTTGGATGACAACTTTATTCCTTTAACAAATGGAGACATGACAGAATATAATGGATAACATTCATGTATTTGATGTCAATCTTCATCCATGACTTGCCCATGCGCTAGAGACACCTACTGGGAAGTGAATGAACTACCACACTAAAAACATACTGTTTGCTGGTGACATCTAGTGGCCACTTTGTAAACTACATCAAAGGGAGCCATTGCATATTTCAGCAAGTTCGCTGATATATCACAGATGATGACACATAAATGTGGCTTACTTTCCACTGGAAAGATTGAAGATTTACAAGAATAAAAAACTTTTTTGAGTTCTGCACTAAATTACTCAAAATGGGCAAAAATAAAAGCAATATCAAGACCTACGATACAAACGGCAATGAATGGAGGTACTTTAGTTCCTCAGAATGGACTACTTCCGCCCAGGAAAAACAGGCGCCGAGACTTTTTAAGGGGGGTCCGTTCGATTCCAGAACTAACAATGTTGAGAAAAAAACTGGAAACAATAAAAAGGTGGCCGCCTCAACTTATGACCAGAGGAAGAAGAAGAGCTCAGGAACGTTATCCAGATTATTCGGAACTTCAAAAAGTGCGAAATCCAAAAGCAGAAGCAAGAGTTTATCGTATGAAATGGAGATTGATTTTGAGGATGATTATAACGAAGATGTGTTTCCTAAAAATGAGAAAAATGAGAGGTATTTAAACGGTGAATCCACTTGGCTGTCGAGGTTATTACGTAATTCAGATAATAAGCGCAGTGTAGTCGGCAAGAAGGGTGCTAAAAACTCAGAATTTGCTTCTCGCCGTAAAAGCCTGGGCGCAGAGTGGGCTCCGGAGCATCCTGGTGGCGATAAGAGGAACTATGAAAGGAATGCAACAATCGATCGCCCCATTGTTGATCGCTCACACGGAACCTTAGATAATTTCACATTTGTTCATAATGGTAAGAATTATCGAGAAATTGATGCAGTAAACGATCGCCCCGTTGTTGGTCGCTCACGCGGAACCTTAGATAATTTCACATTTGTTCACAATGGTAAGAATTATCGCGAAATTGATGCAGTAAACAATCGCCCCGGTGTTGGTCGCTCACGCGGAACCTTAGATAATTTCACATTTGTTCACAATGGTAAGAATTATCGCGAAATTGATGCAGTAAACGATCGCCCCGGTGTTGATTACTCACATGGAACCTTAGGTAATTTCACATTTGGTCGTAGTCGTATAACAGATCGAGAAAGTGATAATAGAACCAGCCCTAGGAGAAAGGAGCAAGGCTCTGATGGAGTATTAAGCAATGGGCAATCGAATCACCAATCATACGCACCCATGGTGCACGAAAACCCGGAAAATAGGGTGTCAGATTTCTCAACAACAAATAGGAAACGGACAGACTTCCATCGAAGCCAAAGTCACCAGCCATTGGGTGATCTCCGTAGCCATCGTCCCTCCGAAAATCACATCGGGTACGACCCGAGAATGTATAATCCATACCCTAAATTCTTTGAGTACGACTACAGTGCTCGGACGTTGCACGAAACGGATACGCGCCATTGGATGCCCTATCAGGAAGGGCATGACGCACCCCGTGACGATTGGGTTTACGATGGGTTCAACACCGAAGGGTATTTATACCCGGATACCTATCTACGGGAATACCAGAGACCCCAACGCGATCACAGTTATCAGCATCAGAAAACGCTCAAACAGGAAGTGAGGTTCATGGGTGTCGAAAATGCTAACGACACGATAGGTAAAGAAACCGCAAAACGGAAGGCTGAGAAAAAAGCCAGTAAGGCGGCCAAAAAGAATACGGAAAAAGTGCCAAAAAGTGATATTTTCAAAGACCTTAAGGATGGAGGTAGCCAAGAAGTGCCACAACATTTCACGAGTTATAAACGCTGGAATTCCTCCAAGGCTGAGGATTTATATTTTACTATGCCCAGAATGATAACGAGGATGAATATCCATTCAGCCAACCCCTTCAGATCGGTGAACTTTCAGGTAGGAATACTGACAGATTCCTCATCTTTTTCAGCATCCTCATTATATTACAGGTCATCATCAACCTCATTGTGGTCGTAGTCATCATCATCATCATCATCATCATCACCGCCACCAACACCACCACCATCATCATCTTTATAATCATCATTATCATCTTCACGATCACTATCATCATCTTTCACATCATCATTTACATAAACAGCTTCCTTATCATCATCATCATCATCAGAACTATTATTTACACCATTATCATCATCATCATCATCATCATCATCATCATCATCATCATCCTACTACCACCATCATCTTTATCATCATCATCGTCATCATCATCATCATCGTTGTTGTCAATATAATCATCCACATGATAATCATCTTCTCCAGCACCAGCAATTATCACGCTATCATTCTCCATCACTGAGTGTTGGTGATAATGTACTGACAAACACAATAATTTAAGTTACCGTATGTGTGATAAGTTAGGTAACTTTAATTATCAAACTATTAGAGTGGCAGATGATGCTTTAATAGCGTATTAATAGGTGGCCATAAAGGAAAGCTGCTGTGGTGTATTATTTACTGTATGTGCAGGGTGAGGGTGACATGTGTTGTCCTGTATTGCCTTAAACCAATTAATATGCCTCATATTTTACTTGACCAGTGTCGTCTGGACCTGGCATAATTTTGACGATAACTTTAGAATGAAGCATGGATTAAGGAAATATTTGAAGAGGAGTTGTAGATAGAATTCTGATGAACAATTCTCATTCAAATATTTTCTAATTATTGCTTTTGTTAGAGAAATATATCACCAAAATTGTCAGGCGTTTTTGGCTGCAAGAGGCTTAAATAGGTCAATGTCATACCGGCCTTTAAGCCTCTTGGTCATCCTGCCCTGGACACTGGTCTCTTGAGACAGATCTCATAAGATGATGCTATTCTTTGTTCTGGTCTATTATCTTATGCTTACTGTTTAAGTGTTAGTGTGCGTGGATAGTGATAGGTGGCGCCAGGGTTGGTCACATTGCAAGCAAAGTTTAAGGGATTTCTGAACGTGGGGTATATTTTAAATGGATTTAAATGGATTTTAAGTTTGCCACTGTCACCTTGTCGAATACTGTACCTTACCTTTTAAGGCAATATTCAATAGGCAAAAGATTTTAATATAAGAGTCAAATTTAGACAGTCTCAGGATGGGAAATTAAAATAAAAAAAGGAAATCAGTAAGATTCATAAATTAAGGAAATTTCAGTCTCGGAAAATAAAACTGGTCTACAGTATGTTTTTGATATTCCTAAAAAGAAACATTGTGAAGCACCTATTAAACAAACTAAGAATTAGTTAATTTTCAAATTTCTGTGCAGTATTGATAAACCCAAATTTCACCCCTGAGAATGCAGTGTGATGTGTTTGTAAATTTCCGTTTTCTGGAATGATGGATATTTGGCCCTGGAACATGGGTACAGAACTATCAGAAGCCTGGTACATTAGAAGCAATGAAGCAATGTTAACCCATTAATGCTGAGACACAGCAGCGAAAACCAACCTGAAAATATTGATGAAATCTTGTAGGCAAAAGTATAGTTAGGAAAACATTTGATTGAGAAATGTTGATCAGAACATAACCAACAACTCTCCTTCAAATTTTTTGTAAAATCATTCTCATTTTCAAAGTTATCGTCAAAAGTATCATAGATGCAGACGACAATTTCTCGAGGAACTCTTCAGCATTAATGGGTTAAGGAGGGGGGATTAGTCTGGGTATTTGATATTTGTCACACTGGCATCTTGATTTGTGATTAACAACATTTCTCACCTCAAAAAGAATTACCTTTGGTATTATCGGCAGGCACAGGTTGGTAGTTTCTTTTGAGTTTTGCATTAAATAATGTTGATGGATTTCATTTTTATTTTTTTCTCAGCGTGATATATTGTTTAGTGTTGCATGCGAAATGGAATTTGTGTGCTTCAATACTTAACCCATTCACACTCAAGAGTTCCTCTAGAAGTATCGTCTACTACTTTCATACTTTTGGAAATAACTTGGGAATAAAGCGAAAGTTTGTGAAATATTTCAAGGAGAGTTGTTGTTTATCTTCTGATCAACATTTCTCCTTCAAATGTTTTCAAAAAAATGCTTTTATAAGGAAAATATTTCCAAAATCGACAGGCCTCTTTTGGTTGCTCTGAGTGTAAATGGGTTAAACCATTCATGCCTGGAGATATCCTCAACAATTGTCGCCCAGACTTAAAATACTTTTGAAAATTACTTTGAAAATACTAGTTGGGAAAAAATTAAGGGAGAGTGGTTAATTGGTTTCTGATGATGATATTTCCTTCAAATATTATCTGAAACCTGTATTTGTTAGAGAGATATCACCAAAATAGTCAGACAGTTTTGACCAGGACTACTTATGCTTGTAGGGGCCGAAAATGCAAGAAAACTTGCCAACTACATCATATTTAGGAAAATATATGGAGGGGAATTCTTAATCCATAAACAACCAAAACATCACCTTCAAATATTTTGTTAATCAATGCCCAATTACAAAGTTATTGTCAAAGGTATCATATATCCAGGCAACACAGGTCTACAAAGATCTACAAAGCATGTATGGTTAAACCCATTCATGCCTTGAGGTCTAGATGAGAGTCGTCTGGTCCTTTGAAACACCCCACCCACACACACACACCTTTTAACGGAGGAAGGCTTGACAAAATTTGACAAATTTCTAACAAATCCCCAAAACTGTCACAGGTCTTTGATCATTAATTAGTGGATGTCACCTGACATTTCTGTAGCGTTTACTAATTGGCATGTAGATACATGTGTTCCTTCCTTCACCCTTGAGAGATGGCATGGAATTCAGGAGATCACTGATAGATAAACATCTGGGGCGTAAATGTCATCTCGACCAAGATGGAAATATCTTGAAAGCAAACTAATGATTTGAGAAATACCTCCCTGAAAGCTGATGTACCTGTTGAGTTAACCTGTTTCAGCCAAAACTGCCTGACTATTTTGCTGATATCTCTCTAACAAAAATAATATTCAGAACATATTTGAAGGAGTTGTTCAGACGACACATGTCAAATAGATCTCCAGACATGAATGGGTTAAGGTAGAACCCTATTCGATACACGGGTCATTTTTAAAACTTGAATATCTGAAAACTGAGTTTAATGAAGACAGCGGCACTTATGCCATTGTAAAGGTTACATCTCATAGTTACAGAATAATGGTAAACATATCAATAAATGACTATTTTGAAGTAATGCGGCACCCTTAAAGAACATATCTGGATGTGCTTGTTTTTTGGCAAAAGGTCAAGACTTACCCTTTACTTGAAAATGAGAGTCTACCATATGATTATTCATGTCTTTTGTGAGGTGCAAGGTCCTACCTCAACAGGGGATTTGCACGATGAGTATCTTAAAAACATTTTTGAATGCTCCCATAAGCCTCAAAATTACTAACAGCACGTGGTTTACATAGTAAATGCTGATTTTCAGGTCCTATCAGAATTCAACGTACCTGTGACATGACCTTGCACCTAGACGGGCTTCATATCTGTCATATTCTAAAATACTGGCTTCGGAGACTGTATCTTTATTCACTTTGAGCCAAAAAATGAGTTGAAAATTTTGGTCATCTCGAAGGAATCTGCATGGTCGAAGCATACACTCATGTTGTTTGGGATAAATTTAACACGGAGGGCGCACAGACCCGACCATTGTTCTTGTGGTCGTACATCAAAAGGAAGTTGCTAGGACGAGATTCGTGGCGGGTGACCACTACTCATGTGCAATCTTTTGCTTTGATATCCATGCTTAGGGGCCGGCCAAAGACACCACCTAGTGGTGATGATCTTGCTGTACTAGACTATCACCTTAAACAATCCCTCTCCAATTGTTTTTCAAATATTTCTTTATTTTATGAGATTTGAGAGTCATCAGACCATGTGCACACTCCAGATGTAAATGGGATTGATTGATAACAGTTAACCCTTCCAATGCTGAGGCTACTTTCAGCCAAAGCACAAGGATGCAAAACTCTATGAAAACCATCCAAACCCTGTCATGTTTTTATGTATTGGATAGTTCTCTCGGGGTACTCCCAGATGGGTACCCATGTGCAAGGGTTTCGCTCATTTATCAGGTATTTGCATCGTCAGTGGAAATTGCACAATAATTCCATCTTGTGGCAAGTGTATGAACTAAAGGACCAGATAGGAGTTCAGCAGAAATCGGCAGTTATTGAAGAAAAGTTGTATGTCATGCTCTCATTTACTACATTGCTTATTCAGATGTTTCCTGAGAGATACTTTCATCTGAAGATATCATCTAAGGAGGTAGTCTGGGAAGCTCAGATGGATTTAAAGCAAACTCGATCTTGGCAATAATATCTATAATAAATGCAACTTAAACCAATTCATGCTCATTGACCTTAAATGTATTATTATTATTATTATTATTATTATTATTATTTTTATTTTTATTATTATTATTATTATTATTATTATTATTATTATTATTATTATTATTATTGTTATTATTAAAATTATAATTATTCATATTATTATCATTATTATTATTATTATTATTATTATCTTTATTATTATTATCTTTATTATTATTATTATTATTATTATTATTATTATTATTATTATTATTATTATCGTTATAATTATCTTCATTCTTATTTCCATTATTGTTATTACTATTTTCATTATTATCATTGTTATTATTATCATTATCATCATTATTATCATTAGAATTATCTTTATTTATAATATTATCATTATTATTATTAATATCATCATTATCAGAGTTGAGTATTATTATCTGTGTCTCAGTACAGTGTCCTCTGTGTTAGCTAACAGGTGAGCAGTGGGCCTTAAAGTCGCACAGAAGGTGTGCGCTAATAATGTCACCAAATCCCGTTGCCATGGCAACATGCACCAACTGTCACCGCCATGCTTTACGGGGCAGACGGGGCTCTAGTTATTGATTTAAGGATTTTTTTATTAAATCTCTCGTGATACCACTTGGATATAGGTCATCTTTTCACTTTATTCGGAAAAGGCATGACTTAAGGATATGTGTGGAGCGTACTGAAAGGGGAGCTTTTGTGGTGAGTTAAGGATGAATAGTATGTAATGTACATGTAGGTATGTATACAGCATGTAGATTTCCTTTCCTAATTACTGCTCATCATCTGAACACATGGTGTCAGTATTTTCCTACTTTCTCTCGGACACATGGTCTGGTAATTTCCAACATAACTGATCAAATATAGTAGAATTTTAAAAGCATTTTAAGAGGGATTGTTCAACAAGGAAGAAACAACAACTTTCAGTCAAGAATTTCTCAAAAGTTTGCTTTGTCATCAAAACATTTTCATTTGTTTGAGACAATGTGCCTACTCTAGACTAGTGAGTTGGTGAGCTGTAAGCTGTATTGAGGTTAAAATGTCAGCTTTTAGTTCATATTCAAAATAATTTGTGGACACTTTGTATGGCTGTTTTATTACATTCTATTGTGACTTGGTGCATTTTACCTGAGGTTTCACAAAGGCTTGATTTTTTGTGCATTGTGAAAAGTCATTGTGCCTACTATAGAGCTGCGGTACAAAGAACTAATGTTATGCAGGCTGCTTTTGTTGTATAATGTGTGTACATATTATTTCAGCTCAATTGATTCCACGGAGCCAGCCATGCTTTTTATTAGGAAAGACTCACATGCAGCTGAAATATTAGCCTTGGCCGGGGTTTTGAAATTGGGCGTCCGAAAATCAGCAATCTTTTTTTTATTATTAGATAAATTTTTATTCAGTTCTTGCATAATATCTCACAGCAATAAGCATTTCAATAAAAGTTGGTACATACAGTGATATCATGTACAAACATCAGCAATCATGGAAATGTTAGTTATCTAGTTTTCCTAAGGATTCCACAATACATTCTGATAATAAGTGTTGTATATTTTATTTCAATTAAATTGAGAAAATGCATGATATCGTCAATTGATAAACCTCCCATCATTCACATTGAAGGGAAATTTTAAATTTTCTGTTTGCTACTGCAAAATATTTGTATACCAGATTGAAGATTGGAAAATGGGCTTTATATAATGTTAAACTTTGTATCCATAATAGACTAGTGGAAATAAAGAAAGAATTTGGAAGATTTTCACAGGCTAAATAGCATAACAACGCCAGCATCAACACTATTGCCATCACCATTGCCATACTCAAAACCATCACTATCACTGACATGACAACATCTTTACCTTAATGACCTCATTGATGTTATTATTCAATGTCAGTATCATCATCATCATCATCATCATTATCATCATCATCATCATCATCATCACCACCTCACCTTCATTGTTATTATTCAATGACATTATTGTCATCATCTTCTTCATCATTATCATCTTTGTTTTCGCCTTCATTGTCATTATTTCACCTTCATTTTTATTATTCAATGTCATTATCATCATCATCATCATCATCATCATCATCATCATCATCCTTGTTGTTGCCATCGTCATCACTACATCATCTTTATTGTTATTATTCAATGTCATTATTTTCATCATCATCATCATCATCATCATCCTTGTAGTTGCCATCATCATCATAATATCACTTTTATTGTTATTATCTAATACTAAGTATATGATGATCATCATCATTATCATCATTGTTGTTGTCTCTGACATGATCTATACTGTCATCAGTGTCATATCCAAATGTTTTAATGCCTGTATGATTTGCCATCTGATTTGAATATTGTTTGTTATCTCCCTTCCCAGGATTCCCTAGCTAAAAGGCGACAAGCGCAACAGATGCCAGAGACGGACAGAGAAACGATCACTTCCAATTATTTCTACCAGGTAAAACTTAAACTTGACAAGTATCGTCTGGACCTGTCATACTTTTGGGAAATAACTTTGCAATGATACATAAATTTGCAAAATATGTGAAGGAGAGTTGTAGATGGAGTTCTGATGAACAACTCTCCTTCAAATATTTTCTAATTATTGCTTTTGTTAGAGAGATAGTACCAAAATTGTCAGGTGGTTTTGGCTGCTACAGGCATGAATGGGTTAACTCTTTCATGCTTATGGCACCCAAAAATGGCCTGACAACTTTGGTGTTAAAAATCATGTTTTAGGAAATATTTTGAGGAGAAATGCTCATAGATACTTAAACTTCAACGCTCCTTCAAATATTTTGTCAATTTAAGTTTGACTCCAAAGTTACTTTCAAAAGTATCATAGGTCCAGATGACACTCCTCAAAGGAAATCCAGGCATAAATAGGTTAACCCATTACTGTTCACAGCAGCCAAAAGCAGCCTAGCAATCTTGAGGAAACCTTGCAGGCAAAAGCATTGCTAGGGAAATATTTGATGGAGCAAAGATTCTAATCAGAACATTACCATCAACTCTCCTTCAAATATTTTGCAAAATTATTTTCAATTCCTAAGTTATTGTCAAAAGTATCTTAGATCCACGCAACAATTCGATCTGTAGGAGCTCTAATAGCCCATTCACACTTAGAGCGGCAAAAACCGGCCTCACAATTTTGATAATATATTTCAAACAAAAGTATTTTTTTGAAAATATTTTATAGACGCCAAACAACAACTCTCCTTCAAATATTTTGTGAACAATTGCTTAATTCTCAAGTTATTTTCACAAGTATGAGAGTAGCAGAAGACGCTTCCTAGAGGAAGTGTGAATTGGTTAAGCACTAATGGTTTAAATCAAAATCTATCTGCCCATGGGGTTAGCAAACTACATGTTTTGCTATTACTATCCAGTTTCTATAATTTGCTCTTCCCAAAAGTCAGTCTTTGTGGCAAGTGCGCTGCATGTTTTTACTTGCATTATCGAGTTTTTATTTCTGCCTTTTAGGCCAGGTGGCCACTGTATTTTTACTTGTACTTTCAAAACTTTATTTTACCTTAACAAAAGTATTCTTGTCCCAATTAATATTTACCTTTCCTCTACGTAAGGTTAATGTTTTTTCTTTTGTTTTGTAGGCTCAGCATTCTACAGACACAGCTCAAAGTTACGGCAGGGACAGCGTACACGGAGGCACAATGCAGGATATGCCACCTCCGGCGCCACCAGGGGGCAACACTGCAACTGTTATAAATAATGGAACTCTAGTTCACAGCAACGGAACTTTGGCCAATCGCAATTCCGCAGCAACCAATGCGAACAGACCTGATTGGTTGTCTGTGCAGTCGTCTTCAGCTGGCAGTGAAAACATGTCGGTGTCACGTCGGTCAAAACCACCTCCACCCCCACCTTCGGAGGTTCAAAATGGTGGGGATTATAACGATGGACATATTTACGAGACAAGCGTGCCCAGGAGGACTGAGGATAACGTCTACGGATTCTCCACGCAGTTACCGGAAAAACGTAGACCGGTTCCCCCGCCACCTGTAAGTCAGGGGCGGTCTACGCCACCACTGCCACCGCCACCTGCAAATGGAGCTGGGTCGCCAAAACTTCCCCCTCCTCCGCCACCTGCGAGCGATTCTCCACCGCCTCGTCCTCCGAAATCACGACCCGTATCGCAAGCATCGCTGACTAGTCCTAGACGGAGGGTTCCCCCGCCCCCTGGGGCTCAGGACGCGTTGTCGTTTTCCTCGGATTCCAGCGATTCGGGCTCTGTTTCTCGGGCATCATCGATACCATCTTACGTACCTCCACCGCCATCCTTCGCCAACAGTGAGGCGCCACCCGGCCCACCTCCACCGCCTGGGCCACCGCCACCACCTACTCAGAATTTTACTTGGCAACCAGCCGGCCCACTTCCACCGCCTGGGCCACCACCACCACCGGCACAGACGTTTCCTAGGCAACCACCCGGCCCACCTCCACCGCCTGGGCCGCCACCACCACCTGGCCAGAATGTTGCTAGGCAACCACCCGCCCCACCTCCAGCGCCTGGGCCACCACCACCACCAGCGCAGAAGTTTCCTAGGCAACCAGCGGGTTCTCCATCTCCGACATGGAATAGCCAAACTCTGAACCCAAGCAGGCCAGCCCCGGTTCAGCCCAACAGGTGGGCGAACACCCAACCCAAACCGACACCACCCCCCGTGGGACCCAAGACAAAGGTGCCCCCTCCCACCATGCCTAAATCTGCTCCTCCGAGGGTAGCACCCAAGACATACCCTAAACCCAATAACGGAAACCATGTCTCGCAAGGCGGGTACGATGATTCGCCGCCAACACCACCCCCTGTCAACACGATGGCAAAATCAGGGTACAGGGCAGCACCCCCACCACCACCGCCATCTGGGTTTGGATCGGGCGCGCCTCCACCACCGGCGCCACCTATAAGCGGTGCACCACCACCCCCGCCACCTATAAACGGCCTCCTGGCAGGAATACAGACCATGCAACTGAAGCGCGTAGAGCCACAGCAAGAACAAGATGACGGTAAGTCAAAAATCTAAACGTCGCAAAATGTAGTCTTCTAATACTTGTACCATAGTCTTAGCCATCAGCGCGTCCTCATAGTGTCATTTGGACACCCAGATTCTCGAAAACCTCCCTTCAGTATAGCCAAATTTTTTCTGAGGAATAACTTGAAATGTCAACTTCAAGTGTATAATTGAATTATTTTCACCTCAATATAATTCCCATGGCATTGTATAAAGGTATTCGGTTTATAGTCTTGTATTGTATATGGATATTATACCTTATTTGAATAACTAGATACTTGTTTATGGTTGTAATCTGAGTATATTTGGTTTCCCTTGAAAACTTGGACTCCCAAGAAAACTGATGTGTCAAATGGTGTTTTTCAAATGGTATATTCATGATATTCCTCTGAGCATGATCTTAAATTGTCACTTTTCTTATAGTTAAAAGGGCTGCAAAGTCAAATATTTTTATAGCCCCCCGGGCTCGCTATAACAGATAGCCCCTTAGTCATAACTATCTAATCATGGAAAAACGGCATTACGGGCAAGCTGAACAAGCCCTCAACTTGTGCAGTTGGACTATCTAACATTAGAATGGAAATTGAGAGGTACATTCATTGCATTCATAACAGGATCTTTTGAATAGCAGTATAGTTGATAGCCACCTTAAAAAGTCACAAAGGCAGTAATAAAATGGGCGAGAAAAATATACAGAAATAGCATCAAACCTAAAGTATAAAGCATTAGGAACATTTTTATCGTTCCTATGTCAATGTTTAATAAGGTAATTACTATAAAATTGGCCAGGAAACCTGAACGCCTGGTAGGACTATCTGATCTTGGGTCCAACTTGCCCCACATGACTACCTGGGTTGACCGGGTATATGTCGAGCCCTGGCAGCACAAAATTTTCTATAGTCCCTGGCTATGGGCTAGTGGTTATCTGGACCGCTGTTCTTTACTCAACATGTACGGTTTCTTCCTAAACATGCATGTATATGGTGATACAGATGGTGCCACCTATTGTTTAATGCATAAACCAAATATCTGATTAGAAGATTGGTTTGCATTCATGAGCATGCAGTTCAGAATAATGCTGTTGCTATACCAGCAGGTCTTCTGGGTTCTTTGATTCTATTGTTTGATTAAAAAAAAGCAGTTTATTTGGCTGAATAAGTGATGTTTTAAAAATTAGACCAACCTGCTGGGCATGGGATCCAGCGGAGACTCGCATCTGCGAAATCACGCTTACGAGCCGGGCATTGTAACCAGTAGGCCACGGTGGATCCCAATCCTGATGGGTGGATTCAGGGACCCGTCCTGCCTGTCTTTTGGACACGCTGTTCCCTGAAAATCTGCTTTTTGTACAGGCAAAAATTTCTATGAAGAATTTTTAATTTTGATATTTCAGGGAGAATAACCAAATATTTTTCTAACAAACCATCTTCTAGGACATCGCAGAAGTGTAAATTGCCCCTTTTGACACAATGGAATATAGTTCGTATAAGGATTTGAAGTAGATTAGTATGGCCAGGCAGAAATTATGGAATTGCTGTTTTGGACAGACATTTTTGAAATCCTGGCTTTAAAGGCCCTGGGTGCACAAAGCTATCTCAGCCACCTTTGATACAGCCATGAATATATTCATACCGCTCTCCAGCCCAGAGAGATGAAACGAGATAGAGCAGATAGAGCACCTCTATCATGCATACTGGAGACATACATTACATATGTAATGTACGTCTCTGCCCATACCTAGACTCATCATTACCATGATGGAGCCTACGTTTTTCCATAAAGATGGAAAACCTAGCTCCTTTATCACAAGACGTTTTTCTGGTTAAGTGTTTCTGTTGAATAACGTATTCATGAGAAGTGAGTATTGCTGTCACATGTGTAATATCCTCTTTGCTAATTGGTCTAACCCTTGTGCTGCTGGTGGCTAATTTGGCTATTACAAAATGATGCAAAATACCTAAGAAATGACTGTAACCCTGACACAAGGGTACTCATTCCAACACGATAGGGTTTAGATGGTTTTCAAAAGTATTTGCATCCTTGTTCGTTAGACAAAAGTAGCTGCAGCATTGGAAGGGTTAAGGTATTTCATTTATTTTCAAATAGAATTTGCAACATGTAAGAAAACATAGTATATGTTTGGCTCAGATGTTGGTGTGCAAAATATGATGCAACTACATGAAAAGGATCCTCATTTTATGTTTAACCCTTCAATACTAAAGACATCTTCTTGGAATTCCCATCTGGATGTACGATACTTTTGACAGTAGCTATTGAATTGAATGATTTTACAAAATATTTCAAGGAGAGTTGATGGTTATGTTGTGAATAATATTTCTCCTTCAAATATTTGAAGTTTTTGAGTGCTACATTCCATCAAAATTGCCATGCTACCTTTGGCTGCTCCAAGCATTAATGGGTTAATGTTTTCTGCATTCACTGTTCCAATTCATTTTGCTATGCATTTTTTTGAGTAGGCTAGCCATGCATAGGTCGAGTAAATAAAAATAAATTGTTACAAGATTTCACCACTGCAGTGCTGCCATCTTTTGGTAAAATGAGGAACTACAATTTAGAAAACTCTATTGATAAAATGAAATTGAAAATGTGAAGACCATGACTTGAGAATAAGAAATGATATAAGGAAAGACTATAAATTTGAAATGACTTTCACATTTTATCTGGAGGAGAGTTGTGTTTTGGGTAAAAATGGGCCGACCTTGCTGTCCCTGCCCTTAGGGTTATATTCTGAGGATCTTAAAGAAATTGGATTTTAATATATTTACATAATAAAATCCAATTTAGCAGGAATGAGGTATTTCATGAAATAAGCTCTGAAAAAGTCAGCATGGAGATTTCCATGACAAGTGTCGTCTGGACCTATGATTCTTTTGAAACTAACTTTGAAATTAATCATAAATTCAAAAGATATTTGAAGGAGAGTTGTGTATTGGATTTAGATCAATATTTCTCCTTTTTATAATTTTTGAAAATTGCTTTTGTGAGAGATACAGGCGAACTTGCATATGATGGACCACTGTATGCCGTACTTTTGGCTATGACGGACGATATGCTTGGTCCAAGTCCCATGCATATCAAATATGTGTTATATGTATATGACAGACTTTGCATATGACGGACCAATTTTTCTGGTCACATTGAGTCTGTCATATGCAAGTTCGCCTGTATTACCAAAATAGTCAGGCGGTTTTGGGATACTTCAATGATTAATGGGTTAAGGGTTCAATACTTTTGCAGCATAAATTACAATCTTCACAATATCCTCTCTCAACTTTTCTCTCAGTATTTCCAACACGTAGTGAATTACAAACCTGCTTGTCTATCAACTTGTTATTATACTCAAGCAAGTAGTAATTTGCTTCAGAAATAATGGCATTCCTAGCTAATGCCACTGTATGCAATACTACAAATAACTACTATAATTGCAGGTCTATCTTAACCCTTTCAATGCTAAGGCTACGTTCGTCCAAAGCACAAGAACGCAAAGATTTTTTAAAACCATCTAAACTATGTCATGTTGGTATTCATTGGATAGCTCTCGCTGAGAACTCTCAGATGAGTACCCATTTGCCATGGTTTCAGTCATTTTTCAGGTTTGTTTTTTGCATCAATTTGTATTGGCCAAATTAGCCATCACCATATTAAGGGTTAACTCTTTCATGCTTTGGGTTGATGCTACGAAATATATTGAGCAAGGAAACTGATGAGAATAGTTCAAGAATAATTAAAGAATGAGTTTAAAATTAACTTCCCAAAAAGATGCTTTGGTTAGAAAGATGTCACTGAAATTCTTTTTAGTCGGCTATACTAGAATGGGTAGTTCAGAATTTAACCCTTATGCTACTGGTGGCTAATTTGGCCAATACAAAATGATACAAAAAGTGAAAAAATGACTGAAACCTTGGCACCCGATGAATATCAACACAACAGGGTTTAGATGGTTTTTATAGATCTTTGCATCCTTGTGCTTTGGACGAAAGTATAGCTTCAGGATTGGAAGGGTTAAGGGTATGTGTATGTACAGTTGCAGGCTTCTCTTCCTAACCAGCCATGCATTGAGCCATACATACCTCTAGCTCCCATAAACACCTGGATTTGTTGTTAACCCAATAATGCTTACAGCGACCAAAGCAGCCTGACAATTTTGATGAAATCTTGCAGGCAGAACCAAATTTGAAAAAATATTTGGATGAGAATTGTTGACCAGACCACTCCCAACAATTCTCCTTCAAATATTTTATAAAATCATTCATAATGTCCAAGATATCATCCAAAGCATCAAAGATCCATATGACAATTTCATGAGTACCTTTTAATCATTTATAGTGGGTTATAACCTTTCTGGAAAGACCATTTTACTTAGCATTTCTGAGGGAGGAATCTCAGTCAATCCCAACCAACATATATTTAGTGAATTTACAATTAATTCCAAAGTTATCTTCGAAATAAAAGAATCGTAAGTACGCCAACAACACTTGTGAAAGAGGTCTCCGGGCATGAAAGGGTTAAGCATGCTGTGAAAGGAAACAATAATTTCCGGATAAAGGATCCATCCATGTGTATCCACTTTCAGTGGGACTGTGTATAATATCTAAGCCATTCACACCCAGTTACTCTAGAGAGTATCGTCTGCTACTCTCATACTTTTGAAAATAACTTTGGAATAAAGCTAAAATTCACAAAATATTTGATGGAGAGTTGTTGTTTGGCTTCTTATCAACATTTCTCCTTCAAATGTTTTTCGGAATATGCGTTTGTTAGTACAATATTTCCAAATTTGTCAGACCCGTTTTGGCTGATCTGAGTGTAAATGGAATAAAGCCAAAGTTCACAAAATATTTGGAGGAGAGTTGTTTGGCTTCTTATCAACATTTCTCCCTCAAATGTTTTCCAGGATATGCCTTTTTTGTACAATATATCCAAATTTGTTCGGCTGTTTTTTTTTTACATGAGTGTAAATGGGTTAAAAAGAGCGGCAAAAAACTCTTGTAGAAAGGGCAGAACCTCGTGGCTCCTGCCAGTGACTCACAGAACTAGAACTAGGCCCACTGCCACTGACATCTTTGGCAGTTGATTTGCATAATATCTGAGAGCAACTCTTCCCCATATACATGTTACAGGGCTTGCAGTATCTAGTCATAAAACAAAAATGGATATAATGCTGTGGTTAAAAATATACATGTTCTGTAGTGAATGATAGCAGCTTTTGGCCCTGGTAGATGTATATGAAATATCGGATGTGGATCAATAATTCAGCAGAAGCCTTTCGTGAAATAGTTCCAGTGTACCATTCAGCTTTGTTTTGGTCAGCTAAGGAGGGAGCAGATCGGTAAGAAACCTTATTTTTCTTCGCATTACCTACCCTGTACACCTTGAAATTTGATTGGTGAGATATGGGAAAATGCCATTGTTTGTGTCTCATCTGCTGGTTGATAATCGGATCCACCATGCACAAATGACAAAGGATCGCAGCGTGTGCATCTGTTGATGATTTCAAGGTAGAAGCTTTTGTCGATCGGTTTTCTCCTAAGCTACAGGTTTATCGGTTGAAAATAATGATTAAATGGCGTTATAAGCTAACCATCTCTCTCACGTGTAGGGGAAATTTCCAAGTGTAACATGATTATCATTTCGGGCCTTTGTGCATGTATGATACGGTACCGATTCTCAACAAAGACTCTGTGTCGGTGATTCATTCTTAACTCACAGAAGGCAGGTCAATATCATAGATTGAGTTAGTGTATTGATAACTATATTCCATAGTTCACACTCACTGCTCGGCGTAGCGGCATACACAGAAATAGATGTTGATGAGGAATATGTTACTAAATATACCAGAATATGTTGATCATGCTAGTCTGGTATCCAGGATTTCTGTATAAGGTTTTTTTGTAGGAATTGGGAGGTGGGGGGTTCGTTTTCGAAGAGAGGAAGATCTACCTCATTTTTCTAGGCAAAACTAGTAAAGCGATAACTTGAAGGAATTCAACATTTTTCAATTGTAAAGGAGGGTTTCGTCAAACCCTTGGAATCCTTCCGTATCTATAACTGGAATATGTTGATCATTTGAATGCATGGAATATTGGGATGAAGCAATATTTTGCTGCTGGGTAGTAATCATAGTGAGAAATGGTTGTCTTATATTACTTGTTCATCATGTATGGTTTACGCTCAATTTGCTTAATGAGGATGCTAGGTTCAGAGAAAGCTGGCTTAGCAAGGAATCCATGTGAAAATATACTTAGCTATTAAGCCCGAAAACACTCAGAGAGCAATATTGATGGGTGCTATTGGAGACCGGAGAGGTTTTTGGATGGAGGCCTCACGTGGTTTAGCGGTGCTGGAGCCTCTACAGCTAGCAGCAAGTAGCAATCAGGGAGGGTTCTGGATTTTGAATAAGGGGTTTGTTTTGTATTAGGGGGGTTGTTCTAATGACATCTATATCTACTTTATTTTTCTTTAGCAAAACTAGAGATAATCCTCTACAGCAGCAAGTAGCAATCAGAGGGGGGGGGGGGGGGTGATGGGATGTAGGATTTCTGTATAAGGGGTTTGTTTTGTACTAGGAGGGTTTGTTCTAATAGAAAGCTAGATCTACCTAAATTAGATTGAATCCTCTATAGCAGCAAGTATAGCAATCAGGAGGGGGGATACAGGATTTCTGTATAAGGGCTTTGTTTTGTATGAGGGGTGTCTGTTCTAATAGAAATCGAGATCTACCTTATTTTCTTTTCTTTAGCAATACTCGAGCTAATCCTCTACATCAGCAAGTAGCAATCAATAGGGGGGGGGGGTCCAGGATTTCTGTATAAGGGGTTTGTTTTGTGTGAAGGGGGTTAGTTCTAATAGAAATCTAGATCTACTTTATTTTTCTTTAGTAAAACGAGATAATCCTCTACAGCAGCAAGTAACATTCCTCCTTCCATTATTTTCAAATATATGCTTGGATAGCAACAAAATAGTCAAGTTTTTTTGTATTTTTTTTCTTTGGGTGGGGTTACAGACAGGAATGGGTTAAAAAGTTGCACTGTTCTATATTTAATATTGCAAATGAGGCAGAAGTAATGAAAATGCAACTTGACAATTTAGCTTTTGTAATGGATGTTGCATGCTTAAACAAATCCACACGCACACACACAGAATGCGCGCACACACACATGATCACTCCAGTAACCTAACCTTTAGGTCATCCGAAGAGAGTCAATAATCACCATATTGAATAGCAATGAATAGTTTATAATGTAGAAACATCCCTCTAATTTCAGACTATCAACTGAAGGTCACCAAATATAATAAGAACAATATTTTGATGAGAAATAAAAACACCCATTCATGTTATATTCTATGGAGACCTTGGTTATGGGCACAAATTCATCTTGAATGGGTCACATTGACTGAGGATAAAAAAATTTCCATTCCTGACCCCAGAAGCTAAACGGTCACTTTAAATTAGCAATTGTCTCATGACTTGGAGCCTGACGCTGGCATTTCTATGTTAATTGGTTGATGATGATGAATTAATATTTTACAAATGCAACTAGCCTGGCCCCTGCTCACGCACACTTCTGCTACCCATGCAGACAGTCAGACAAAGGCCCCATTTACGCCTCAGAGTTCTTTGAGAAATTGTCGTCTGGATTTATGATACTTTTGAAAATATCTTTGGATTTAAGAATGATTTTTAAATATATTTGAAGGAGAGTTGTCGGTGATGTCCCAATCAACATTTATTCATGAAGTATGTTTCGATTTATGCTTTTGTTTTCAAGATTACATCAAAATTGTCAGGCTTCATTTTGCTGCTGCGAGCCTTAATTGGTGAAATGACTAAGTCAAGTACTGAATGGTTATGAATAGTTTATGATGTGGAAATGACAACAAAATAAGATGTCAGAAACAGACTTAAAATGCACATGAACATAGATTTGCGAAGTATTTGAAGGAGAGTTTAAGGTTAAGTTCTTATTTCCATTTCTTCTTCAATTTCTTTTCCAGAAAATGTCATTATAACCTGTTCACACTCAGAGTTACTCTAGATAGTATCATTTACTTCTTTTATACTTTTGAAAATAACTTAAATTAACCCATTCATAATCAGAGTCACTTTAGATAGTATCATCTGCTACTCTAGTATTTTTGAAAATAACTTGCGAATTAAGGGAAACTTCACAAAATATTTAAAGGAGAGTTGTTGTTTAGCTTCTGATCAATATTTCCTCTTCATATCTTCCCAGAAAATGCTTTTATAATTAAAATATTTCCCAAATCGTCAGGCCTGCTTTTGCTACTCTTGAGTGGTAGTAGGATAATACAGTATCTCTAAATAAGGGATAGGTACAACTTTTTGTTGGACTGGCCTTTTTCTTTTGGTGGCCTTGCCTTAACCAAGGAAGGAAACAGGATCTCACTGTATTATCCTTTTCATCTTTAGAATTGCCCTTGAAAAATACTGGATGGATCCAGTAACAAGTGTTGTCTGGACCTGTGATACTTTTGAGAATAACTTCGGAATCGAGCATTCATTCACAACATATTTGAAGGAGAGTTGTAGGTAAATATCTGTTGAACATCTCTCCTTCAAATATTTTCTTGAAATTGCTTTCATTAGAGAGATATCCCCAAAATAGTCAGGCATTATTTGGCGCTACATGCTTGAGTAGGTTTTGAAGATGACTTCAGAGTAAAGCAGGCATTCAGAAAGTATTTCAAGGATAGTAATTATTTGGGTTCTGATAACGATTTCTCCTTCATGAATAATTCTACAAGATGTTTTGATTAATATGATATCTCCAAATTATTCAGGACTTTTTGGGGTTCAAAGGGGTTTTGTGGGGTTTTTATGAATGCCTTTATTGGTTGTTACAGAATACCTGAAAGCGCTGTTACCTATTTCAGCTTCAATATTTAATGGAACTTTGGTCATCAACTTAAAACTCATTTAATATTAATTGTTTTTGCTTATAGTAAAAAAGGCATTTTTTCATTGGTTGAACTTATCACATTTTTTGAGGAAAAGAGAAGAATTTAAGTTTCAATATTTAATGGAACTTTGGTCATCAATTCTAAGCTCATTTAATATTAATTGTTTTTGCTGATAGTGAAACAAACGTTTTTCCATTGGTTAAACTAATCACATTTTTTGAATGAATAAAAGATTTGAGTAGAATTTAATGGGGCAGGTGTAGTAATTAGAACATTAACCTATTCATACCTGTAATGCCAAAAAACGGCCGATTTAGGTGATATCTCTCTAAGAAAAGGATTTTTGTTAAAGAATTTGAAGGAGAAATGTTGATCAAAATCCAAGGCACAACTCTCCTTCAATTATTTTTAGAATTTATCATTAATTGCAAATTTATTTCCAAAAGTGTCTTAGATCCAGACGACTCTTGTCAAGGAGATCTCTATGCATGAAGGGTTAACCCATTCCAGCCTGAAGGGCCCAAAATTCCCTGACTATGTTTGGTGACATCTTTTTGACCAGTGCAACCCTAGAAAAATATTTGAAGAAGAATTCGTTTATCTGAACCATATCAACAACTCTCCTTGAAATATGTTCTAAATTTATACCTGATTCTCAAGTTATTCTCAAAATTATCTTAGTTACAGAAGACAGTTGTCAAATAAAATTGAATGGGTTGAGACCTGTGAGTTCGCCACCATCCAATATAGACTCAGATAATCACATTATCCTCATGCTGTTGGTGGCTAATTTGGCCAATCCAAAATGATGCAAAAATCCTGGAAAATGATTGAAACCCTGGCAATTGGGTACTCATCTGAGAGTACTCAATGAGAGCTATCCAATGAATACCAACATGACATGGTTCAGATGGTTTATAAAAATCTCTACGTTCTTGTGTTTTGGATGAAAGTAGCCTCCGCATTGGAAGGATTAAAAGGTGACTAAGCAACTTTTTATCTGCCCTGTATACTTTCTCGTGTGCCCTAAAATAAATTTTGAATTTCATGATTTTTCTTGGTTAGATCGACAAAGAATATATGCGGGATAAATGTCTATGGAATTAGTCTGACGGCAACTACATGAAAATATCTTGGCGCCTAGCTGATGTTAAATTGCACCAGTTATGGAAAGCGAACAACCGCTAACCTTGAAAGCTGAGATGTATGGGTCGCAAGGAAATTTCCTTTGCCTTTCCATGCATAGTTCTTGTCCAATCAAAATCAAGAATTTATATGTGAGGGATAATGATACATTATATTACCCCATTAATGCTCACAGCGGCCAAAAGCAGCCTGGCAATTTTGATGAAATATTGCAGGCAAAAGCAAAGTTAAGAAATTATTTGATTGAGAAATATTGATCAGAGCATTACTTACAACCCTCCTTCAAATAGTTCGTGAAATCATTCTTAATTTCAAAGATATTGTCAAAAGTATCAAAGATCCAGACAACAATTTCTGGATGAACTTAAAAGCATTAATGGGTTAAAGCGGCGCAAGAGGCTTGATGTTACACGTAAGGTATAATGATACATATTAAAGCGCTTAGGGCTTGATGGTTTGTGGTTAACCTAATCATGCCTAGAACTCTCCTTGAAAAGTATCGTCTGCTTCTACGATACTTCTGAAAGTATATGAATAAAGCATGGATTCACAAACTAGTTGATGGAGAATTATGGATGGAGTTATGATTAATATTTATCTTTCAAATATTCTCAGAATGATGCTTTTGTGTGATATGTATCGCCAGAAACGTCAGGCCTTTCTTTAGTTGCTGCAGACATGAATGGGTTAATATGCTTATAACCCAGTCATTCATTTTATATACTTAGCACAGTTATCTGATACCACGGGAGAGATTCTCCCTTAACTGCTACTCTCACTTAGCAGTGTCCATTAATTCGTTAACACTCAGAGCGGCCAAAGCAGGCCTGACAATTTTGGAAATATTTTACTTACAGAAGCATTTTCTGGAAAATAATTGAAGGAGAAATGTTGAAGAGAAGCTAAACAACAACTCTCCTTCAAATATTTTGTGAACTTTCGCTTTATTTCCAAGTTATTTTCAAAAATATGAGAATAGCAGACGATACTTTCTAGAGGAACTCTGAATATGAATGGGTTGATATACCTAGCAGAGTTATCTGATACCACACAGGAGAGATTCTTCCTACTGCTAGGGGCTCTCACTTAGCAGTCTCCAATTAAATAACCCATTCATAATCCAGAGTACCCTTTGGCATCTGCATCTATGGTACTTTTGGAAATAACTTGGTAATTAAAAAAGATTTTACAAAATATTTGAAGGAGAGTTGTTAGTAGTGTTTTGATTAACATTTCTCCTTGAAATCTTATCCCAAATATGCTTTCGCTTATAAGATTTTACTGAAAATGTCAGACTGCTTCTAGTGGTTTTTAGCATAAATGGGTTAAGGCACTGATCTTATCGCAAGTATTGAATATGTTGCATATTGTTTTACCTATTTCATGCGTAAAGATTTTAACAAGTGTGGATTGAATCTGTATTATTCTTTGAAAATAACTTTGGAAGCTATAATAAATTCACATACTTAATGAAGAAGAGTTGTGGGTTGGGTTCTGATGAACCCTTGAAGCGAAATGTAATCTATTAAAAAGAATGCTCTGGGCACAAAGTTATTATCATAGCACTCAGAATGTTAAATAGTTCTTGCTCAGTATGTAGGCCATTTGTAAACATAGAATATTAAATAATTCTCTTAAATCATCCTAATTGTGCAACCATGTATGTCAAAAAATTAAGAGGAATTATGAATATTCACAATGTTTTGCAAACTATATAGGCGTGAATGGATTGACGCTTTGGGTAACAACATTAACCTGTTAATGCTCATAGCGGCCAAAAGCAGTCTGACAAAGTCAATTAAATCACTCAAGGGAAAGCAAAATTAGGGAAATATTTCAAGGAGAAATGTTGGTAAGAACACTACCAACAGCTCTCCTTGAAATATTTTGTAAAATCATTTTCAATTCCAAAGTTATTGTCAAAAGTATTTTACATTCAGACGACAATTTCTGGAGGAATTCTTAAGCATTAATGGATTAAATCCTAGAGACCCTGCTGGCTTTTAGCCCCGCTTGTATGTAGCGTGGATTTTCTGTCAATATATAGAACTGATAGTGTAGACACAATCCTTACCAACAACTCTCCTTGAAATATTTTATAAAATCATTTTCAATTCCAAAGTTATTGTCCAAAGTATCTTAGATCCAGACGACAATTTCTGGTGGAACTCCAGACACCCTGCTGGCTTTTAGCCCTGCTTGTATGTAACATGTGGATTTCTGTCAATATATGGAACCGATAATGTAGGTAAAATCATTATCACCAACTCTCCTTAAAATATTTTGTAAAATCATTTTCAATTCCAAAGTTATTGTCAAAAGTATTTTAGATCCAGACGACAATTTCTGGTAAACTCCAGACATCCTGCTGGCTTTTATGTTAACATGTGGATTTTCCGTCAATATATGGAGCTGATAGTGTGGACACAATCATTACCATCATCAGTTGAGGTAATTAGCATATTCAACGCAAACCGCTGTACTCTATGAATCAGCGTTCAATCAGCGTCCCCGAGGGAGATGATGGAGACAGATGTCACATGTCACCTATAGAGGGCAGCACTGGGGTTATCGAGGAATTACGCATGCTAATC
This sequence comes from Maea johnstoni, assembly GCA_963942565.1. NCBI lineage: Eukaryota > Metazoa > Annelida > Polychaeta > Spionida > Magelonidae > Maea > Maea johnstoni. The sequence goes on from OZ012698.1 coordinate 11,761,486, forward strand.
AGAATGTGTGTGGGTCTCGTAGGAGCTTGAGGCTATTCGTGGTTTGTGGCAGATGGATTATAGATTCGGGTCATTATTTTATCGGGGAATAATTCAGTTCTAATTCAGTGCAGTATTTCACTGAGTCATATTAACCTATTGATGGTTAAAGAGTTCATCAAGAAATTGTCGTCTGGATCTTTAATATTTTTCACAATAACTTAGAATTATTTTATAAAATTTTTAGAAGGAGAGTTGAAAAGAGTATTACCAAACAAGCATAGGTGTTTTTGGACTCCACAGGCCATAAAGTTATTTTTACAAGTTTGACAGGTCCAAAAGACACTGGTAAAGTAGATCTGGCATAAATGGGTTAACCCTTTTGCCAATACAAAATGATGCAAAAAAGCCTTAAAAAAGACTGAAATCCTGACACATATAGTATTAATCTGAGAGTACTCAGTGAGAGCTTTCTAATGAATACCTACATGATAGGGTTTAGATGTTTTTCAAATATCTTTGCATCCTTGTGCTTTGGACAAAAGTAGCCTCAGCATTGTAAGGGTTAATATAGCTTGAGTGAGTAGTCATTTCCCATGCTGCTTGGCTGCAGCCTGGTCAATTATTTTGTGATGCTGCACTGGGGAACAGATCGATGGACTCAGCGAATCACTTCTTCAACTACATCAGCTAATTAACCCTTCCAAACCTGACGCAACTTTTGTTCAAAGCACAAGGACACAACCCACAACTCTCCTTCAAATATCTTAAATATCTTCAAATAAATTCTTAAGTTATTTTGAACAGCTTCAAAGGTCTAGGCCATACTTGTCTCGGGGATCTTTAGGCATAAATGGCTTATAACCCTTCCAATGCTGAGGCTACCTTCGTCCGAAGCACAAGGACACAACAATTTTTGAAAACCATCTAAACCCTGTCATGTTGGTATTCATTGGAAAGCTCTCGCTGAGTACTCTGAGATGAGTACCCATTTGCCAGGGTTCAGTCATTTTTCAGGTTTTTTGCATCATTTTGTATTTGCTAATTTAGCCACTGGCAGCATAAGGGTTAATATAGCTTGAGCGTGTAGTCATTTGGTCAATTATTTTGTGATGCTGCACTGGGGATTGGGTCAATGGACCCAACAAATCACTTCTTTTAACCTTTGCTGCTTGTGGCTAATTTTGCCAACACAAAATGATTCAAAAATCCTGAGAAATCACTGAAACCCTGGCAAATGGGTACTCATCTGAAAGTACTCAGTGAGAGCTATCTAATGAGTACAAACATGACAGGGTTTTATATTGTTTTCAAAAATGTTTGCGTCCTTGTAATTTGGATGAATTAGCTTCAGCATTGGAAAGGTTAATATAGTTTGAGCAGGGAGTCATTTCCCATGCTGCTTGGTCAATTATTTTGTGATGCTGCACTGGGTATTGGATCAATGGACTCAGCGATTCACTTCTTCAACTACAACAGCTAATTAACCCTTATACGGCTGGTGGCTAATTTTGCCAATACTAAATGATGCAAAAATCCTGAGAAATGACTGAAACCCTGGCAAATGGGTACTCATCTGAGAGTACTCAAAGAGAGCTATCCAATGAGTACCAACATGACAGTGTTTGGAAGGTTTTCACAAATCTTTGGGCAAAAATAGCCTTAGAATTGAAAGGGTTAACTACAACAGTTAATTTACATCTCCCTCCGCGCGCTTGATTACTTTGAGGCAGGCGAACATCTCATTTCTAAACTTGCTCAGCGAATAAAAACCCAGGATCTATTTAAGACCTGACATTCAACTGCTTCATGCAGTCTTTAATTTTGCTGTCAAGTGTGTAGCATAAATGATTTGAACGTCATTATGATAATGTGACACTCTAGAATATTCTATGATGATCTTGCATGCATGCAAGTCTCTAATAATTTTGATAGACTAGCTCTAATTTTTTACATGATTATAATGGTTTATAATGATTATAGCTACTAAGGCTCCACAGTAGCCCAGATTTCTAGGCTGCCATATGTATTTTTTCTTTTACCAGGCACCAACTAGTTTAGGTGGCCATTGTGGCCAATTTAGTTTACATTTATCTCACCAGGTGAATAGAGGACTCAGTTTGAGTATGACATATTCCCTAAAACTTTTAGAGATAAGAGGATCAGGTGTTGCCATCTAACTACCATATGTGGTACTACGTACACCACACTGCTTGGTCAACACAGAAGGGATTCTCAACCCTTTAGGGACTATGTATATATTAGTATAGTCTAGCTCCAAAATTATTTAGGGGTAGTCAGTGATTTTTGCTCATGTTATGTGATTTTCATTTAACTGGCCAGACCTGATTTAGCCTTGATTTAATGGGAAAAGGTGGAGATGATTCCAAATCAACATCACCCCCCCCCCCCCCCTGTACCCTGCCTCAATGTTCTTGTTACACACACACACACACTTCTTCACCTGCCCTACACAATTTCTCTATGGTACCAGCTTGTCTCAAATTACATGTGATTAGATTCGTCCCTGTATGCAGGTGAGCCAAACTTTGGGACTCTAGACTTGTACCAAGTATCGCATCATGGAGAAATTCCCCCTTTATTTCATTATTTACATCCATATTTCAGTAGCTATGAGCTTGTCATTAGCCGGGTAACATGTATATAGTAATTTGGTCGGTGTATCGGTTCATGATGAAATTCCCCCTTTAGTTTCGTTATCCATATCCATATTTCAGTCGCTTGGAGTTTGTCATTGGCTGGGTAACATGTATATAGTAATTGGGTAGGTGCAAGGTGTGGCCATCCTGCAGGCTCAGAGGTGACTCAAAATGGACTCCTGTAAAATATGGACAATCTGTTGCCATGGAGTTTTCAGGTCACATGACTTTCCACACTGTCATACATATCCTGGGTGTTTGTCACCTGCATAAGCCTTGTCTCTATTATCGGTTGTAGTAGTCTCGCTTTTGTGAACGGAAGTTTCGCTATCACTATACTTTCCTCAATATCATCACCACCATCATCACCATCTTCATCGGTGTCATTATTATCCTCACTAATATTGGCATCAACACCATCATCATTATCATCACAGTTGTTATCATCATCATCATAATCATCATGCCCCTAAAGTTTACTTGCCCTGCCATCACTTCCACTTGCCCCGCCACTCTGTTAAACAAAGGTGACGTACATTTCGAGGACTCTGCCCAAAACAGTATTTGCCAAGCGGGGCAAGTTAGGGTCTTGTTCTCAGCTTGTCCAGTTACCGCTTTATGCCAAATTCACTAGAAAATTGCACACTAGTTTGGTCAGGTTGGTAAATTTGGGAAGAGGCAGAAGCCCTCTCGGCAACAAGATATGATATCCACTATCATTGTAACCCCTTCTGACAATTTCTCACCCTTTCACTATATGAAGGGAAGTCTTCTGGAGAATCAGATATTTTCACTAAAAGTTCAATCTTAGTGAAATTCTGTGAAATATCCTAACCCCCCCCCCCCCCACCCTTTCCTTTCTTGATGTAGACCTAAAAAAAAGTATATATCAACAGGCCTTATGCAGATTTTGTCCTTAAATATCATTTTCAGCAAATAGTATAACCATCTGAAAACTAAGATATATAAACTAAGGTTTTTTATCCCATTTGTGAAAATTTGTTCAATTTCTCTGCACAATTTTCCCCCACATTTTTCCCTATCTTTCACTGTGTATTTCGTTGGGCCGAGTGCAGCTAGATTTCGTCCTACATTGCGGTTAGGAATCTCAGCACAGATGTGAAAGTGCTTATAAGATGACGGGACGCCAAGCATCTGTGACCGTCAACTGTTGCATTTACATAATCTCTCTCATTTTCACGTCAAGTGAAAAACTCAGTGCTTGGCCCGAAGCCTTGTAGCGTTTCCCCAGCTCGGAGTACTATATTATTGGATGTATATTTCAACCATAGGACTATGGCGTTATCACCTTTTCGTCCAAATGTCATGAAAATCCGTAAGTACTGCACGCAGAAATCCGATCGTTGATTTCAAACGCAATGTAATGTATAAGTGGGTGTGTGTGAAACGTACGACGCATAGACCATATAAGTCATAGCCACAAACAGCTGTGTTTCAAGGCTGAAGTTGATGTATGTAGCGACGCAACTTCTTAGGGTGAAGCTCGGGATTCCTCAGAGTTTCCGGATTTCTGCATCCATTGAGGAATTTATTGGAGGGTATCCGTAGTGCGATGATATGTGACGGATATGACGTTTTATGGTATATGTGTATATGTGTGTTCATTGTTGTTTTGGTACTAAAAGGGAAGTTATGATGACCATTTCTGACTGTATATTGTGACTCAATAGATATATTTTTACTCGAGGAAGTAATACTTGTACACAACTTTGTTACACATAGACTAATTATTAACAATGGCATTTGTTACTTTTACTTTTGTATTTGTACTCACTTTTGGTTTTGTACCATGCATCCTGTTTTAATCTATATAATCTGTGTGTATGATTGTGGGATGGGGTGAAGACCAGCCTAATGGAATAAGATTGAGAAGTATGTGATTTCTTTAGCTACACTTTGATTATTTAGAATGTTCTTAAATGTGTGTATGATTGGCATATAAACATTTACTTCATCGATTTTTTCTTTAGAAAGGCCAATATTATCAAGCAGGTAATAATACATATTTATCCACTGCAAACACTTAACTATGTGAACATGATGTTTTGCAAAAGTCTCAAAATGATTTTTGCAAAATGGATTGCGCTCAGCTTTCACAGCAGATTTTTGTTTTCAAAATATAGTTGCTCTACAATATTATACATGGTCCAGTGACAAATTTCTTATTCACTAATTTATGAAGTATAAACTCCAGGTATTTGTTGTTTTCCTGCCAATATTATCATTCAAAGATTTCTAACTAATTGCACACTAAGAGTACTTGGGATAAATTCATTTCCTTCCCCTTATGAGGTTGCATAACCTTGACCTACTTATCAAGGTTGTAATTAGGTCATTCCTTTTTTATTTAACCCTTATTATGTGGAAGCTACTTAAGTCCAAAGCACAAGGACAACGATTTTTGAAAACCATCTAAACCTTATCATGTGGGTTTTCATCGGATAGCTCTTGCTGAGAACTCTCAGATGGGCATCCACTTGTGCCAGGTTTTCAGTCATTTCCTAGTTTTTTTGCACAATTTTGTATTGGGCAAATTAGCCACCAGCAGCATAAGGGTCAATTTTCAATGGTTGTTTTGTAGTGCAGAGTACAATGCCTTATGCATAAACAATTTGTATGAGGATATATAACCTTGACATTATATGCAAGGTCACGATTGCTTTAGGTTTTAATTTCTTTTTCAAGAGTTGCCTTTTGAATAGACTTTGTTTATTTTGTTACTCTATTGACCTGGTTATCATACCAGAAAGACAAACATACTAAAGAAAAGGTGCGTCCAAAATCAACAGTATTTTAGACCACTCGGCTAAAGGGGTAGGCCCCTCAACCACCAACGTTGCTGTCTTATCTATAAGACAATTTAATATGATAATCTATATGTGATTTATGGCTGTCTACGCTATATTTACAGCATAGCAGACTTGAATTGTTTATTTTGCATATCCTTCTCTCATAGGTTGCTACCCATTTAAGCTGTTGTCTGTTAAGTAGTGTTCTGAGTTCTGAATCTTCAACAAAAAAAACTTAGTAATGGTAGATGAATATAAAAAGACATTTGATAAAGATCTTTAGGTTGTGTTCTGAATAACATTTCTCTTTCAAATTTTCTGTAAAATTTACTTTAATAGTGATAATAATGATATAATGATAAAAATAATAATAATAATAATAATAATAATAATAATAATAATAATAATGATAATAATAATAATAAAGAAAATAATAATAAAATGATAATAATAATAATACTGCTAATTATGATATTAATACCTCCACCACCACCACTAAATTTAGAATTTACTTTAAAGTAATGATGATAATAATAATAATAATAATAATAATAACAATAATAATAATAATGATAAAAAAAAATTAAAATTCGAAAAAATAAAAATAATTATAATACTGCTACCACCACCACCACTACCACTGAGTACTGCTATAGTGGTCGTTATCCCCAGGCTAGTTGTACTCTTCAGGCAGGACAATCATGTTGATGCCCTCAGGAAACAAACCTGCTGCCACCCAACAACCTGACCAGGGTTCAGCTGGCGAGATGATAACAATGGGATCCCATTCATGCTTATCCCTTCCAATGCTGAGGCTACTTTCGTCCAATTAAACAAAACGATGCAAAGATTTTCGAAAACTATCTAAACCCTCTCATGTTGGTATTCATTGGATAGCACTCGTTGAGTACTCTCAGATGAGTATCCATGTGCCAGGGTTTCAGTCATTTTTCAGTTTTTTTGCATCATTTTGTATTGGAAAAACTAACCACCACCAGCAGAATTATTATTATTATTATTATTATTATTATCATCATTTTTATTATTATCATTATCATTATTATTACTATTATTATTATTATTATTATTATTATTATTATTATTATTATTATTATTATCATTATTATTATTATTATTATTATTATTATTATTATTATTAACACATTATTATCATCATCATCATCATAGCTTCATAACAATGAAATATTTTGAGAATCCTTTTCTCCCGTTCGGACATATAATCCCTTTTTAAAACCTGATTTATTATTATTATTATTATTATTATTATTATTATTATTATTATTATTATTATTATTATTATTATTATTATTATTATTATAAATATTATTATTATTATTATTATTATTATTATTATTATTATTATCATCATTATTATTATTAACATATTATTATCATCATCATCATTATATCTTCATAACAATGAAGTACTTTGAGAATCCCTCGCTCCCGTTTGGACACATAATCCCTTTTTAAAACCTGATTTATACATATAAAGGTGTGCCCATTGACATATGCTCAATAGCTAGTGTAAAACAGAGTAAGGGCTAGAAGTAGCTATCAGATTGGCTACGAATACCGGGTCTTACGATCGCGGCATGGCTAGACTGCAGGGTCAGAGGAGGAAGGAGATTAGCATCGATCAATAACATGCTGTTTGAGAACGGCTGATTGCCACAGGGAAGAAGTAATGGTCGGTTCTAGACAACGCCGATAGTGGTGTGGCCACTAGCCAGTAGGTGGCTATCTCATAGATACAGACATATAGCATTCTGTTTGAGAACTACTGATTGCCACGGGGAAGAAGTTATGGTCAGTTCTAGACAATGCCAATAGTGGTGCGTCCACTAGCTAGTAGGTGGCTATCTTGATCCAGTGATCCAGATCTAGAGTTTATGCTCCCATTGAACTTAGACTCAAATTTTCTTTGTTGTCACTACAGAAAATTGTGTTGCGCTATAATAACATTTGCCTTTGTAGCCAGGCTGGCTATAAGAAAAGTGAAATTTTACGATTTCGCTTAGAGCAATATTAACAATAAAATCAGTTGAAGAACACCATTTGACACATCAGTTGTCCTTTGGTACAATTCAGATATGCAATAAAACTGTGAAAAGTAGCTTATGCCTTCAATGATTGTTTTTAGGGAAGGACTGTAGTGAGACTGCAGCATTAAGAAAATCTAGGGCTATAAGGTCTTGGGTGGGCTATGGCGATTTGAAAACCAAAGCCTAAACCCTGAATTGAAGTAACATTTATTTTAACCATTTGTACTTTTCCTTTGTTTCAGAGAGGTCAAGTAAGACACCCGGGTCTGGAGACAACCACAGTGCCTTGATAGCACAAATACAAGGCGGGATACGGCTAAAGCGAAGCCCTGGACCACAGATACGAGATATACATAGACACGGTGAGTAAACTTGTACCTTGATTGCACAAATACAAGGCGGGATACAGCTAAAGCGAAGCCCTGGACCACAGATACGAGATATACATAGGCACGGTGAGTAAACTTATACCTTGATTGCACAAATACAAGGCGGGATACAGCTAAAGCAAAGCCCTGGACCACAGATACGAGATATACATAGGCACGGTGAGTAAGCTTAACCCTTGAGAAAGTTGACAGTGACTTGGGGTTAGGTGGGGTTTTTCAATGGTTACATTTTCAACTGGCTTGTCACAACTTGCCCTATTCTCTCTCTCTCTCTCTCTCTCTCTCTCTCTCTCTCTTCATCTCTCTCTCTCTCTCTCTCTCTCTCTCTCTCTCTCTCTCTCTCTCTCTCTCTCTCTCTCTCTCTCTCTCTCTCTCTCTCTCTCTCTCTCTCTCTCTCTCTCTCTCTCTCTCTCTCTCTTCTCTTCTCTCTCTCTCTCTCTCTCTCTCCCTCTCTCTCTCATCTCTCTCTCTCATCTCTCTCTCCTCTTCTCTCTCTCTCTTCTCTCTCACTCTCTCTTTGTTTTTCTCTCTCATTCACTCACTCTCTCCCTCTATCTATATTATGAACGAAGCCCCTGGATTTCCTATACTTCGGGCCTCCAAATCTTCTACATATATATGGATGATTTGTTGGGCATTCAGGAGTAGCGAAGAAGCCTCTCTTGCACAGTGCTAGGATTTGCGGCATTTTATAACCAGTAGGAATGCAGGGGTGTGACCTCACCCTGGATTCACAAGATGCTCTGCCTGAGATAATGTCCCCTGTCGTGATCAGATCACCAGAACAATGCGGGATCAGCCCATTGTTTCAGGAAGGTGGGCTAGGGTGTTTATATATGTACTTTCCAATCACTTGGAAGCGATACTTATTCAATCCTTAGGCCTAGAAAAAAAGTGTGTTTTTTCTCTGTAATGGTCCGCAGAAAATAGGGTGGGTAGGTTGGTAAAACAATTTTTTTGGATAATTTTTTTGTTCAAAAATGTGTTTTATGCATGTTTTATGTTGATTGAGAGTTAGAAGGACAGACAAAATGTTATGGCAGGGATTATTTTGAGTAAAAACCTGTTGGGGTAGCGTTACAGCAAATAAGCAAATTCTTTTAGGCCTTATCCTGCTGGTGGCTAATTTGGCCAATAGAAAATTATGCAAATAAACTTAAAAATGACTGAAACCCTGTTGCTCATCTGAGATGATTCGGCAAGAGCTATCCAATGAATACCAACATGATAGGGTTTAGATCTTTGCTTCTCTGTGCTTCGGACAAAAATAGCCTCCACATTGGATGTACTAAGCACCCATACATTCTTTGGAGGAAAGTATATCCTCAGCATCATAATATGTAGATCCCATGGAAAGATTCTCTGGTGACTGCTAAGTAAGCAGTTGTAGAATTTGATTAACCCTCATGCTGCCAATTTGGTCAATACAAAATGCTACAATAAACCTGAAAAAATGACTGAAACCTTGGCACATGGTACTCATATGAGCAGGGTATGTCCCCCCTACTCTCCGAATGGTCTCATTGAGCAGTCATTGACAGTGCCTTAGACCACTCAGTTATTGGGGCAGGCCCTTGTTTATGCACCCCTCCCTCTTTTCTGAATCGTCTCATTGAGCAGTCATCGAGAGTGCCCTAGACCACCTAGCCATGTACGTTTTTTTCGGAATGGTCCCATTGAGCAGTCATTGGCAGTGCCCTAGACCACTCAGCCATTGGGGCAGGCCCTTACAAGTCCTGGTCTGTCCTAGACTGCTCAGCTATCGGGGCAGGCCCTTGCAGGTCTTGGTATGTTCCCCCTACTCTCTGAATGGTCTCACCCAGGCGGTGCGTGAAGCATGGACTGATAAAATACCTCCCTGTCTGGCTGCCTCCCAACATCACCACCAGCTGAGGACCTCACCCTGCCTCAGTCACTCATTAGCTGGCCGCCGGTCCTCACTCGCTGACCGCTCACTGACCACAGGAGCTGACCAGTGCCTTAGTTCTTGAAAATTTGCATAAAGATGCCCTCCAAGCAGCAGCATCAGCAGCATTATCAGGAGATCACCTGTGTGGTTGACTTCGGGGAGGAGGAGAAGGATGAGGAGGATTACGGAGGTGAATTCCAGAAGGAGTGGGGTACTGGTGCTACATCTCTTTCTCTCTGATTACATTTGTTTTTATCTTGTGTATTTTTTTCTAGGCATCTTGACATTTCTTTTTTTATCTTCTTTTTTTTTAGGGGGGGGGAGGTACTAGTGGTACTTCTCTCATAATTGTTACCTCAAAGAAACTATTCTTTAAGCATTAACTTTTGGTTTACCAGTGCTACTTCTCTCTCATGATATTATTTTTTTCCTGGACGTTTGACATATCTCCAAGACATTTTATTTATTTCCTCTAAAAGGGTCAATTATGATATTGATGTTAGAGAATTTGCATACAATGAGTCAAGATTTGGGCCATTGGTCAGCCTGTTGGGCCTGCCCATAGCTAGAGATCTGCATATCGATAGAAGTCAAGACCTGTCATGGGTTTTTACTGATCTTGCTTTTCTTATCATACTCTAAGGTCATCACTTAGAAACTTAGAATTGAAATTGAACTTAATTTCAATTCTCCTATTAATCGATACCTTGCAGAGTTGACTTTACATTGTATGGGTTGTCCCAATAGCCAAGCGGTCTAAGGTATTTCACACTAACTGTTCAGTGTATATATCACCACTGTCAGTATAATACTCTTTGATCACCTTTGCATCATTTAGAATTGAAACTATACTTAATTCCAATTCAGACCTCCCGCTAAACGATACCTTGACTTTACATTGTGTGGGTTGTCCCATTAACCAAGTGGTCTAAGGTATTTCACAGCAACTGGGCAGTTTATATACCACCTCTGTCAATATCATACTCTTAGGTCATCTTTACATCATTTAGAATTGAAATTGTACTTGATTTTGATTCAGTTCAGACCTTCCACTACACAATATCTCTGAGTTGACTTTACATTGTATGTGTTGCCCCATTAGCCAAGTGATCTAAGGTTTTTCAAAGGAAATTATTCACTGTATATATCACCTCTCTCAATATTATACTCTTAGGCTATCTTTACTTCATTTAGAATTAAAATTGTACTTAATTCCAATTGAGTTCAGACCTCCCGCTAAAGGATACCTCTCAGAGTGGAGTTTACATTGCCTAAGACTAGAGAGGGCTGCCCCAATAGCCATGTGGTCTACGGTGTTGTACATTAACTGCTCACCACTGGCAAGGCTTCCGTATTCACTTGATTATTATTATTGTCAGGGTTAGTTGGTGCTTTCCCAGGGTACTTTGGCTTCCTCCACATGCAACAATGAGAGATTCCCTTGCCAGGTGTCGTCTGGACCTATGATACTTTTGAAAACAACTTCGGAATTAATCATGAATTAGAAAAATATTTGAAGGAGAGCTGTGGGTCAGTTTCATATCAACATTTCTCCTAGAAATATTTTTTGAAATAATGATTTGTTAGTGAGATTTCATTTAATTCATCAGGAAGTTTTGGGCACTACCGCAGGCTTTAATGGATTAATACGGCAAAAAAGGTGATGATTAACAAAATTCTCCTAGACAAACCTTTTGTCAGAGGAATATATGTTGATTCTTTAGAAAATGGGATATGTTTGGGATATATTGAGGCTATGCCAAAGAGAGCCTATGATGTAATTCTATAATGACAAAGGCCATTGTTTAATCATAGCTTAATTATTAATAAGGAAGTTAATATCAATATAGTAGATTGATTTTATGCTTTAGGCAGGGTGTGAAATTGTGTTCTAACAATGCACTGCCACTGTCTCTGAATCCTGTGCTTGACACTGAAATAAAACCATTCATGCGTGGAGATCTTGACAAATGTTGTCTGAACCTATGACACTTTTGAAAATAACTTTGTAATTTGGCATAAATTCACAAAATATTTGATGGAGAATTGTAGGTTCAGTTCTGATTTAATTAACTCCTTGAAATATTTTCTGAAGTATATTTTGGAGAGATATTACTAGAATTACTAAGCTATTGTAAGTGCTAAAGGTATAAATGGGTTAAATCTATCCATTCATGCTTGTGTGAATGTGTCATATTTACCCATTGATCCTTTGTAGCAGCCAAAAAAGACGACCTGACTGTTTTGGTGATATCTCTCAATCAAAATAATATTTTTAAAAATATTTAAAGGAGAAATGTTCATCAGAACTCAACTAACAAGTCTCCTTCAAATATATTAAGAAATCATGCAATTTTCGTCAGAAACTTTCAAAAATGTCATAGGTCCTGACGACAATTGTCGAGGAACTTCATAAACATAAATGTGTTAATATTGAGTCCCGAGTTTCCTGTGAGTAATTCACAGGTGGGTAGAAATAGAATCAATAGTTGTAGCCTGGGTCGCACTCCCTCTGGAATCAAATGTAAGGTAAGGTGTGTATTACTTTATTTACTCTATTTTAATATTGCCATGTTTGTTTAGGAAGTGGATCTGCATTACCGTAAATTCTCTGAAATTTAGACCACCCTAGGAATTTGGGCAACTATAATTTATTTTCAAAACAATTAATGGGAAATCTGGGAAACCCTCAATATATATCGCCAGGTGCCATTTTACAAAATATGGACCTAGCTGTAAATCTTGCTGATACATCATCAAGGTATTTTCAGAAAACATGGGCCACCCTCAACCCAGAAAAATCGTAATCATTAAAAAGTGTCCCAAATTACTGAGAATTTACGGTAACCATTTCACATGTATTGTGTGCGTAAGGTCTGACTCATGAAAATACTGTTATTTAAAATACTATTCATAAAAATACTATTACATTAAAGCAATATTTTGTGAAATATTTGACTGAAATCTTTCGTAGTTGTCAGATTACGGGTGAACTCCAGAAACAAAGGGTTTAGTTTGATTGATGGCAATGACTCACCTTAATTAGTGCATTTGTACAGATCAGATTTCCAGTGTGTTTGCCGAATCTATATCTTTGTTTTCGAGATAAAAATGTTACAACAGCAAAGGTAGATTGTGATGAGAATTTAAACTGCTTTAATCATTTTCACTTAATCAAAATCTTAACCCACTGGACAATTAGTCATTGAAACCAATTTGAATGGATTTTTTGAAGAATATAATCAAAATGTTGTTTTCATGAGTGAACCCTTAAAAAGAGTAATTTCAGCAAATATGAATGAGCATGTTAGTAAGAGATGAATTATAAAATTCTTGGCATCAGGATCTATGTTTGGCAATTAAATGATTTCAGTCTTTATATTTAAAATGTGCTTTCTGAGACAAAAAAAAATTGATTCTAGAGTTTCAAAAGTTATTTGTTCAAATTAATCTCTTGTATTGTATATAAGTATTGTATATAAATCTTAACGATACGATATGCTAGGGTACTTAATTTTTCGCTATCAGTATTTGGCATTGTCTAGAGTACTGGTACTTATCTCTATTTGGCACTTATGTTTTCTTTCTCTCTTCCATTGCACAGATTCCCTGAAGATAGACAGTTGTGAAACTCCTTCAGAAGTCTCGGAAGACTACGAGCATCAGGTGACCGGGGACGCGGAGGAATTTAGCGGGATATCGGAGGCAGATAATACCAACAATAACTACCCCCCTCCACCTAACGCTTCTACTACAGCACCACGTAAGTCCCCTAGATCTGTAGCCACTCGCACTATGTGCAACAGCGATATTTATTTTCATGAAGGAAATATACACGTACAATTGACACCAAACACACAGACATATCACAACACAACAAACATATAAATATATATATATATATATATATATATATATATATATATATATATATATATATATATATATATATATATATATATATATATATATATATATATATATATATATATATATATATATATATATATATATATATATATATATATATATATATTTACCAATCCATGTGAAATACTCAGAAATGAACTATTTAGAGCATAAAGCTACATTGTTTCTCTAAGAAAGTTGTGATACCCAAACGGAAATATCTTGATATAATATTTGACTGAGATGTGTTTTTCTCATTGTGTTTAACTACAGTTCTACTGAAGTCCTCTTGATCTGTACCAACGCGCACATGGTCTGATGCAAACGGAAATATCTTGATAATAGAAAGATATCTTAGGAAATATACTAAACCCATAGCCCGAGGGCTACAGAAAATTGCTTTAAGAATATTTGCCTTTATAGCCCGTCTGGCTAAAGCAAAAGTGACATGTTTAGGATCATACTCAAAGGAATATCAAGAATATAATCAGTTGAAGAACATCATTTGACACATCAATTGTCCTTTAGTACAGTTCCAAAATGAAATGTACCAGTGAAAAAATAGCGTACAACTTAAAATTTATTTTTTTGAAAGGACGGCAGGATTTAGAAAAGCTATGGCTATGAGATCTTGGGTGGGGCTATGGCGATTCAACAACTGGAAGTCCTGTGGTCTCCCAAGAGTTTATAAACGAAGCCTGACCCCAGCAATCTATTATTGATCAGTAGCCAGGATTCCTAGTGTGGCATTGAGGAGGTAATCCAGTAAACCCGTGCTTGTATCAATGATCATGTGAGAACGAGTATCTATTATTCATCAATACCTACAACTATGCTTATTGTGGCACTTAGGACTTAACCCATTAGCCCCCATTAACCCATTAATGCTTAAGAGTTCCTGAAGAAATTGTCGTCAGGATATATAATACTTTTGATAAGAACTTTGGAATTAAGAGTGATTTTGAAAATTATTTGAAAGGATATTGTTGGCAATATTCTGAATAACATTTTTCCTTTAAATATGTCTCCAAAGCTCTTTTGCCTGCAAGGTTTCATTAAGAATTGTCAGGCTGTTTTTGGCCACTGTGGGCATTAAAGGGTTAAGTACTCAGAGGAATCAGACATACCCACGTAAGAAACCTTGTTGCAGAAATGTATTTGTTTCAGAAAAGATCTCTCTATGACCACCTGGTGAGCAATGTCAGAACTAAATCAGTGTAGACTCAGTTTAAAGTTGGTATTATTTTCCGGCCTCAACGTTAACTCAAAATGTTACTGGTCACCTAGGATCTACTCGTCCTGCAAAATTTCTACTGGTCCTTCAATATTTTCTAAAACATAATAAGGAAAAACATTGCATAAAATTCACTGACAACATTTATTTTTATTTATTTTATGTTTATTTATTTCAAAAACATTTGGGGACATTTTTGAGGAGAAATTTGTTAACAAGAATGTCCCCAAATGTTTACTGGCACTGTAGGACCAGTGGAGGTCTTTTTTACTGGCCCAAAGCTGTTTTGTGGAATTATTACTGTCCTGGAGCCAGCCAATCACTGTTTAGCATTGGAGCCCTGATTATCCTGAATATAATATAAAGAAGTAAAAGAATCGCTTGTCCTAGGTCTAGGCTGTATATCAGACAGCTACTAAACCTTTTGATTCAAAACGTTTAGGGTCCCCAGAGCTGAATTTCTAGAAACGAAATCCCAGAAACTCTGTGCTCTGTGGTTCTCTGCCTCTTTGCCTGGCTGCAGAGAAGATGGATGGGGTACCACTGTACCAGGCCACACTGCCCTCCGTGGTAGTTAGTAGTCATGCATCATTCAGCTCATGGTCTCAGAGGCAGGCTAGATTATTACACTGCTCATGCAAGGCCTTGCTTTCTCCAGAGATGTTGATAGTCCCTGCTTTCTCCTGCTCCGAGACCTGCACTATGTGCGGACAGAGAAATACATCCCCTTGATCCATAGGTACTGCATGCTAGCCTCTACGGCATCTGCGCCTCGGGTTACGCGCTGTAGCCTGGGGGTTGTATTGGTCACGTGATCTGTGCAGTAAGCATGCGGCAGAGAGTCTGGCTGGCTGACTGGCTGGCTGGGGGATGTCATCCTATCTAGGTCAGATAGTGAGAGGCAGCGAAATTTGATGATGCATGACCAGTGCCCACTCCCTGTCTACTACTCTCAGGTGCGGATAACCCGTAAAGAGATATTATATCTTTTTGCACTTTGGTTCACAGTTTTCAGGATAATGAGTAGGTCATGCTAGAACCTATAAAAGTTGGAATGAACATCCATGAAACTGATTGCCATGTATGTGCCATAAAATTGAATTTGGGCGTTTTCCTAGAAGTTGATATCAAAGGTGTTCAATGAACATGTTTTGATACAAGCTTTTGAAGGCATTGGATTTGGACCTGGTAAATACAGAGAATTACTTTTGAAAGTATTTATGATGCAGATGATAATTTCTAGAGGAAGGCATTAGCATAAATGGTATAATATTCAGATGTATAAGAGAAATGTTCATTAAGTACAGTAGGTTAGATCAACCAATCATATTCTCTCTCTCTCTGATATATCAAAATATGTTTCTATGCCCAAATATGGTGGTAAGAGACTTTTGGGGTATTGTTTGTTTATTATATATAATGCGATTGAGGTGCAACACTCAAGTGGTGTCAACACTATGAAGGAGACACTTCACTAAGGCCATAACATTATTGGCTGTTGCCTGGTTCTAGTGGCAGGGTCAAGTAGTACTAGTGCTGCCATCTATATGTCAGTAGGATAACCAATTTGTTAGATCTGGAAACCAGTAAGTTCACACATACAGGCATAAATCAACTTAGGTCAGTGCAACAAATTTACTTATTCTTTTTCCTAGTATTGAATTGAAAAATAGAAATTTGCATCAAAACATACACTGATCAATTAACTGAAATATTCTTTTTGGAAAAATTGTTGGATGTACTGAGCAATTTTAGTTAGACGCCTTGCATGACAACTGCTGATGGTGACTAATTTTACAATATAAAATGATGCGAAAAATGCTGCAAATGCCTGAAACCCTGGCATGTGGGTACTCATCTGGGAGTACTCAGTGAGCACTATCTTATGAATACCAACATGGCTAGGTTTAGTCCTGTTGGTATTCATTAGATAGCTCTCTTTTTGGTTTTCATAATTCTTTGCATCCCTTATGCTTTTGACAAAAGTAGCCTCGGCACTGGAAGGGTTAATCACCCATACCAAAAGCATGTTTAGTGCTAGTGTATTTCTCAGCTAGTGTTAGTAGGTTAGGTTTCTAGTGTTTTGAAAATCATCGCTTAACCCCAAGTCACTGGCAACTTTCTCACATGCCCCGGAAGGGATTCAAACCCTGGCATTGATGAGAGACAGCTAGTAATCAGTGGCAATGTTTTAGACCACACAGTGATCAGAGCAGGCCCCTCATAAAAGGGTCTAATAAGTAGTATTCTACTAATCTCATGGTCCCATACAGGCATTTTTGATTGGTTAACCTTTGAGCATTGAAATGTCTACCAAGAGAAGATTATCTTGCTTCCCAAGAAGTTGAAATAGTTTGATGCAAAGGCCTCATGGGAAATAAATGTAATGGGCCTTCTAAGAGAACACAAAGCATGCATGGAAAGGGTGCTTTACCCTTGTGCTGCTGCTGGCTAATTTAGCCAATACAGAATGATGCAAAAACAGAAAAATGGCTAAAACCCTGGCATATGGGTACTCATCTGAGAGTACTCAGCAAGGGCTATCCATTGAAAACCAAGATTGCAGGGTTTTCAAATATTTCTGCGTTCTTGGGCCTTTGATGAATGTAGCCTCAGCATTGAAAGGCTTAAATATCAAATGTCAATTATTGGTAAATAATGAGGTTTGATTATGCTGCATTATTGAAATAGCTAAATTACTTGACTGCTGCCATTTAACCTCTAAGAGACTTGTCCCCCTATTAGCCCGTTTGGAAATAACCATTTCTGCCCAATATTGAATTATAGAGGGAATTTCCCAGCAAGATTTATTGATGCCTTTGAACATGCGGAGGTCCCCGTAGGAACTGTGGCAAGCAATACTGGCACAATTATGGCTTAACCCTTTCATGCATGAAACTCTACTCGACACTTTTGAAATTATTCTAAGCACTAAGATCAGATTTACAAAATGGTATAATGAGAGCGGTTGATTTAGTTGAAATAGATATTTCTCCTTCAAAAGAACCTTTGTTTAGATAAATAAATAAAAAGGTTAGCGTTTCATGCCATAGGGGTTTTCCATTGGCTAGTTATTCTGAACCGAGGATTCTTTTGATACTTAATCTAAGGTACAGAATCGCTCAAAATATTCAAAAGGCAGTCGCGTCAGTTAAGTTGTAACTAACATTTCTCCTTCAAATATTTTCCTCCGAAAGATGCATTTATTAGGGGCTGTCATCGAAATAACCTGGGCTTTAGCAGCTGCCAGAGATATATATGGGTTTAACCCTTCCGATGCTAAGGCTACTTTTGTCCAAAGCACAAGGAAGCAAAGAGTTTTGAAAACCTTCTGAACCCTGTCATGTTGGTATTCATTGGATAGCTCTCCCTGAGTACTCCCAGATGAGTACCCATTAACCAGGGTTTCAGTAATGCTTCAGGTTTTTTGCATAATTTTGTATTGGCAAAATTAGCCACGGCCAAATTAGCCAGCAGCAGCATAAGGGTTAAGCAACATCAAGACTGTTATGTCATCCTCTTAGCAGAACTGTTATACATGATCCCCTAGGCTCTCAGAAGTTCTATTATGTCAATCCTTTATCCCCATAATGTAATCCTCTATGGTATTAACCATTCACACACCAAAGTTGTTTTGAGGTGCCTGGAAAATCTGACCAAAGCTACATTCAGTACAAGGGCTATTATGTTGTAATCCCTGCTTATCCCTTATGCTGCTGGTGGCTAATGTGGGCAATACAAAGAGGCAAAAAAAACTGAAAAATGACTGAAACCCTGGCACATGGGTACTCATCTGAGAGTACTCAGCGAGGGCTATCCAACGAATACCAACATGATAGGGTTTAGATGATTTTCAAAATTCTTTGTCTCCTTGTGCTTTGGGCGAAAGTAGCCTTAGCATTAGAAGGGTTAAATTTTAAAGTTTAATACACCCCTAGTTGAACCTCCATCAGCAACTGAGGAGTGAGGACCTTCTTCCAATTGAAGATAGTCATACCGGGTAAAGCTGCATACAAGAAAAATTTGCCTCACACTCATGTTAACTCTTTTTTTTAAATTATTTTTTTTTATTTTATTTTACTTTTTAAAAATGAATTTTTCATTTTTTTCATTTTTTTTTTTTTTTTTTTTTCATTTTGACTTTTTTCTCTTTTTCTTCTTTTTTTTTGCGAAACAAGTCATCTAGATTAGGGGGGGGGGGGCTATTTTAAAATCTGTGTCAGTGCATACATGTATATGTGATTTGCATTATGGCAGGTGTTGGGTGGTGCACAATGCCTCATCATCAGTATTGTATTTCCATCATAATACTCGACCACTCGTGTTACAATCTGTCAGGCTTACGCCCTGCCTGCCTCGCCCGCCTGCCAGCAGAAGTAGTGCCATTGTGCGCAGGGCTCGCTAACGGTGGCGCTTAACCCATTCAAGACTGCAGCAGCAAAATCTGTCTGACTATTTTGATAATACCTCTAAAACGAAAGTAATATTCACAAAATATTTGAAGGAGAATTGTCCATCGGAACTCTATCTACAACTCTCCTTCAAATATTTTGCCAATTTATGCTTTGTTCCAAAGTTATTTTCATAAGTATGACAGGTCCTGACGACACTGGTTAAGTAGATCTCTAGGCACAAATGGGTTAATGTTACTTCAGCGTTTTCCATCACTGCTGGCCACTCCCTAAGAGACCATAGCTCTTGATACACGCACACATACACACATACTTAGCTCATACAGTAGCGTCTTCTTCTGGTCAAAGGAAAAGCAATCGGAAAAGAGGTAGGTTTTGTGTAGAAGATTCAGAAAGCTTTGATTATTCTCATAGTTGACCATCTATCTTATGTGAGTAATATGTGTATGAGAACATAGGATTTTAGGTATGGCTTAAGTTCCAGATTGTTCTCATGATTGACCATCAATGTATGTTAGCAATATGTTTATATATATATATATATATATATATATATATATATATATATATATATATATATATGTATATATATATATATATATATATATATATATATATATATATATATATATGTATATATATATATATATATATATATATATATATATATATATATATATATATATATATATATATATATATATATATATATATATATATATATATATATATATATATATATGATTTAAGGTATGGCTTTACCTAGTCCTACGACATTCATCCACCTTGTAGACATGGTCTCTATTTGACAAGATTTATACTAATCTCAAATCTTATATGCTTCTATTCAATCTCCAATGTGAAAATACATAGGTAGGAATTATGCTGCAATGAATTCTTTTAGGGTTTATTGACATTTTTATCCATGTATTTAATTTGTAAGGCAAGATTCATTCAAAGCTTATTAGTTTTTATTCAACTGTCAACCTGAGCAATATTATCTAAAGCAGTGACTTACAATGTCTCTGTCTAAAGCAATGGCTGCACTAATCTTTTTAGAGGTATATAACAACCTATCATTCAGAGTGTATGGCAAGATTCATTCAAACCTTATTAGTTTTTATTCAACTGACAACGTGAGCAATATTTACCTAAAGCAATGGCCGCACATTTAAGGTACTAGTATATATGACAACCTAGGCCAATGTACATTTCAGTTGCTCCATCTTGCAGACAATATCTTCTTAACTAAAGCTAACCCTTCGAATGCTGAGGCTAAAGCACAAGGATGCAAATATTTTCAAAAACCATCTAAACCTGGTCATGTTGGTATTCATTGGATAGCTCTTGCTGAGTACTCTCAAATGAATTCCAGTGTATCAGAATTTCAGTTGAGTTTTCAGGTTTTTGCAGTTTTTTCAGCATTTTGTATTGGCCAAATTAACCACCACCAGCAGAAGAGTTAAATCTGAGGGGGGGGGGAGCTTCATATTTTTATGGAAGGACCCCTCAAGGAACTGATTTCCAGACTACTATAAAATTATATAAATCGGATTGCCACCCTTAAAATTTTCACAGTATGACACATTACTGATATTTCCTTAACGATTTGATACCTTAAGAAAATCATTAATGATGCTGCCTACCTCATAGGGACCCATGCAATTTTATTGAATTCAAATGTTAACTGTCAGCTTCGGAAATTTCACTAATAATAAGCAAGCTGCCTTTGTGTGAAGATGTCCAGGTAGCAGTTAGATCATTTTTGTATGTATTTTGATAATCAAACATTATGATAAAATACCTTTTCCCATTAGATATTGCTATTGTATCAAGTACCAGTGCCTATTCCTACTGCATACCGTAAATATTTACAAGTACCAGCATGACAGGGTTTAGATGATTTTCAAACATTTTTGCATCCTTGTGCTTTGGGCACAATTAAGGTAGCCCCAGCATTGGAAGGGTTGAATTTAAGGATATTGATACTGATACTTGATACTCGAAATACATTTAGACTTGAGTGTGGTAGAAATGAAACATTCTGTTTTCAGTCCCAAATCTTGCCACTCCCATTCACTTACTTCATTCTCGTTAGAATTATATCAGGGAAGTATACCATCTCAGGAAAAACCTATTTATTTGTTATATGATGATTTATTGTTTTGATTTAGATAAATGGCCCAAAATGGCAAGGACGGATCCTGTCACATTTATCACTTTAAGATTAGACCTTGGCAATTACATACTCTATTAGCACCATTTGTAACCACTTATAGGGTAATAGGCCTAATTATGATTTAACCCATTAACCCTTATGCTGGTGGCTAATTTGGCCAACACAAAATGAGGCAAAAAAAAACTGAAAAATGACTGAAACGCTGGCATATGGGTACTCATCTGAAAGTACTCAGCGAGAGCTATCCATTGAATACCAAGAGGACAGGGTTTAGATGCTTTTCAAAAATCTTTGCATCCTTGTGCTTTTGACGAAATAAGCCTAAGCATTGGAAGGGTTAATGCTCGCAACGACCAAAAGCAGCCTGAGATTTTGATGATGTTTTGCAGGCAAGAGCAATATGAGGAAAAGATTTGATGGAGAAATGTCAATCAGTACATTACCTACAACTCTCCTTCAAATATTTTGTGAAATCATTCTCAATTTTAAAGTAATAGTCAAAGGTAGCATAGATCCAGAAGACAAATTTCTGTGGAACTCTTAATTAAGCATCAATAAGTTAACCCATTTATGCCAGTAGCGTCCAATTTAATGTTGTGCTATCTTTGAAATATATTCATGACCAGATCATACTGTCGGGGTTAGGTTCTGATTAAAGAGATTTCTTGAGGTATTTTACAAAAAAAAAAATGCTCTAGTCAGAATGGCATTACAAAATAGTTTTCATTTCTAACTTATTCACTTAAGGCTTTTAGAATTGAGCCACATTTTAGAAATCATACCAGAATTATTTCTCAACCAACTTCTACTCTCTTAATTCAAATGTCTTTGCATGGGCCAGTTTTGAACTATTAGTGTCACCTAGTCTGCATGAATATATTGCATTGAGATGTAGTTCCAGAAATGCCCAGTAGATGGCAGTTTGTCCAAAGAAAGTCTCCCATTGGGCAAGCTGGTTGACCAATCATAGCTCTAGGATATTCCTGTTAATTGAGATCCCTCTACTGGGGAACACTTGAACTAAATGTAGCTGAGGCTTCCTAGGAAATTCCTGCATTTCTTTAGCATTATCCTAGAAATCACTGAGGACAATCCAGGCCTCAATGCTAATTTGAATTATTATACCTCACGTGAAAATACTCTCATCCCATTGGATGAGAGCCATGTGTCAAAGCTGTTAGCAACCTGTGTCTCTGTAGGTTCCTTGACAGCGGTCACCATTCGACGCATTAGCACCCGCTGTCAAGGAGACGACGTATTAGCACCCGTTGTCAAGGTGCTGTTTCATGATTCCCTATATTGTTGAGGACGTCATGCTTTCAAGATCCCCGTGCGTGGCGAAAGTATTTCAAGGCCTCAGCAGAATGCCGCCGTCAACAATGGAATTATCTCATTGTTGAGAACAACATGCGCGAGTGTCTCAATTCAGGGGGAAAAGTAAAATCTCAACCCAGTTGAGATGGTAGGTTGTTCAGGAAGGATAAAACAAATACATGTAGTATATCCCAACATGCATGGTCAGCACGGTAAACCTGCTGCTCCGAAATTACATTGCCAAAGTGAGTTTTGTAAGTTTCAACTTGTCATGGATTTTGGGTGCCCGGGGGTGAGGGGGGTGTTGTTCGGTATAATAAAACAATTATGACATCCCTGTGGGTTGCTAACATGATAGTCTACCCCTCGTGAGTATTGTCACCCTCGGGCTTCGCCCTCGGGTGACAATGCTCACTCGGGGTAGACAATCATGTTAGCAAGCCCACAGGGATGTCATATTTGTATAATGTCACTGGCTCTTTTGGACCAGTAACACCTAGCATCACTGGTCCTGCAAATATTTTTTTCTGGTCCTACAAATTATTCTTTAACATAACAAGTAAAAACATTGCATGAAATTCCCATACAACAGTTATTTTTTTATTTATTTATCTTCATTTAATTTTTAAAAAGAACTGGTTAACAAGAATGTCCCCATATGTTTACTGGCCCTGTAGGACTAGTTGGGGTCTTTCATTACTGTCCCGAAACCATTTTTGGAAGTTTTACTGGCCTGGGGCCAGCGGTTCACTGTTAGCATTAAGCCCCGTAGTCTGAGCTAGATTTGGTAGTACCATAATAGCAATAGCACCCTGACATTACAAACGTGAATTTGATGAGAGAAAGAACTTTTGGGAACTTCTCACTTCTCCATTCATCTCTTTGTATTTGTCTTAACCCTTCCTTCTCCTCCTTTGATTTCAGAGCCCTATAAAATGCCTGGCTCAGCAAGCTCAAATGGTAGTGCATATAATATAGGTGAGTCTGCCCTTGGTGTGATTTAGGTGTTTATATGCATGTTGTAATATAGGATTCCTATGTGCATGTTTCAATATAGGTTTCCATGTGTATTTTATAATATAGGTGTATATGAACATGTTATAACATAGGTGCCTATGTACATGTTATAAGGTGTCTATGTACATGGTATAAGATGGCTATATGTGTATGTTATAACATAGGTGTCTATGTACATGTTATAACATAGGTGTCTATGTACATGTTATAAGATGGCTATGTGCATGTTTCAATATAGGTGTCTATACCTACATGTTATAACATAGGTGTCCATGTACATGTTATAAGATGGCTATGTGTATGTTATAACATAGGTGTCTATGTACATGTTATAACATAGGTGTCTATGTACATGTTATAAGATGGCTATGTGCATGTTTCAATATAGGTGTCTATACCTACATGTTATAACATAGGTGTCTATGTACATGTTATAAGATGGCTATGTGCATGTTATAACATAGGTGCCTATGTACATGTTATAAGGTGTCTATGTACATGGTATAAGATGGCTATGTGTATGTTATAACATAGGTGTCTATGTACATGTTATAACATAGGTGTCTATGTACATGTTATAAGATGGCTATGTGCATGTTTCAATATAGGTGTCTATACCTACATGTTATAACATAGGTGTCCATGTACATGTTATAAGATGGCTATGTGTATGTTATAACATAGGTGTCTATGTACATGTTATAACATAGGTGTCTATGTACATGTTATAAGATGGCTATGTGCATGTTTCAATATAGGTGTCTATACCTACATGTTATAACATAGGTGTCTATGTACATGTTATAAGATGGCTATGTGCATGCTATAACATAGGTGTCTATGTACATGTTATAACATAGGTGTCTATCTACATGTTTTAACATAGGTGTCTTAATGCACATGTTATAAGACGTCTATGTACATGATGTAAGATGTCTATGTACATGTTATAAGATGGGTATGTGCATGTTATCATTTTGGTGTTTATGTGTATGTTATAAAAGTGTCTTTGTGAATGTTATATAGGTGTATATGTGTATATTATGATAGAGGTGTCTATGTATATGTTTTGATAAAGATGTATTTGTGTATTTTATGATATCAGTGCTTGACAGATAGTCCCATAGTCATGACTGTCTAATCATGGAAAAATAGCATTTTGAGCAAGCTGAACAAGCCCCCAACTTGCCCCGCTTGACTATCTAACATTAGAATGGAAATTGAGAGGTACATTCATTGAATTCATAACAGGACGTTTTAATTAAACAATATAGTTGACAGCAACCTTGAAAAGTCATAAATGGTAAAGGCGGAAATAAAATGGGCAAGAAAAATATACAGAAATAACATCAAACCTAAAGAATTAAGAAAATTTTATTGTCTCTATGTCAAGGTTAAACAAGGTAATTGCTATCAAATTGTCCAGGCAACCTGAACGCCTAGCGGGACTATCTGATCTTGGGTCCAACTTGCGCCGCCTGACTACCTGGGTTGGCCGGGTACTGTTTAGCCTGGATATAGGTGCATATTTCTCCCTTCTTGGGCCATACAGTTATCAATAGATGTACTGTAAAATTATATGATTCAGGTGCCTTTTTCTTACTTTTTGAGTCATTTTGCTAAGAAAAAGATATGTGAAGCAATAACCAAACATATTTGGCAGAAATTATTATTTATTTACGTTTGCACCTTTGCCAATAGCTGTCACCCTGAGAATTCATGCCATACTGATATGCAATGTCTAAATAATACAAAATTGGCATCGAATCACTTTTTACCAAGTTCCTCAGTACTTAAACCCAATAATACTCACAGCCGCCAAAAGCAGCCTGGTGATTTTAGTTGAATCATCCAGGTGAAAGCATAGTTGGTTTAGATAGTTTTCAAAAAAATTAGCCCCAGCATAGGAATTAAGGGTTAAGATATGTGATGAACAGAGATGAGGACTTCTTTAAGCTTTTTGCAGACTAATGACTTGAGCAGGGTCAAAGGTCACAATGTCTATATGTCTGCAGCTGTGCCGCCAACAAGATGGCCGCCTTATTGCATAATTGGCTTCTATTTGACATGTAGCAATTTTCTGGCATCTAAATAAGGCAATCTGTCACAAGGAAGCCACATTAAGTGGCCTAGTTTCAACAGTATAATTTATCGCAGCAATTAATTGGGGGAAGAATGTACTTCAGTGCAGTACAGATTCATTTATTTAGCCTTTTATCAAATCACAGGGATTGGTTACTGTTTACGGCTTTAACTTAGAATACTAAATTTTCACTTTACAGCCTCGCTGGAGGGTATTTGTGCTACTTAAAATCGCGCATTCAAGCACTCAAACTAAATCAGATACAAAGCAGGATATTTATTTGAAGGATATTATTTTGGCCCTATATCATGGAGAGCGCAGGTGGCTTTCAAACATTTAGTGGTCTTATATGTGTCTTGTATATGTAGCTGCAGCATTGAAAGGGTTAATAAGGATGAACTTTCTAAGCTAAAATGGCCAAGATATTTCATCAATATACATTGCATCCTGATGCCAATTCATAGGTAGTTCAATCTTCTCCTAAGATTGGAACTGCTTATCTATGATCTGAATAATTTTGCGAGACTCATACAAGAAAATTTTGCATTACGTTTTTCTAGCTAATTGTCTATAGAGATTGAAATGGGTCCTCACGTGACTAGTTTGTTTTAACCCTTATCCTGCTAACCACAACAATAGTCGTGGTGTACAGCAGTGCTCATAAGTTTCACAGCAGGATAAGGGTTAAGATAAAAAAAGGCTCACAATATTGCAATGAATATGAAATAGTGTCGCCATGTGTACCGTATGATACAATATTGCATTGCATATGATACAATATTGCATTGCATATGAAACAATACTGCAATGCTTATGATACAACAATATTGCAATGCTTAGGCGGGACAGAATATTGTACCTTTCTACATATTATTAATGAAATGCTTGACAATGGAATCTTGTAATCCGTGATTAATAGAAGTAATTCCCTATTCCTGTTTGGGGGCTGCCCCAATAGCTGAATAGACTAAGGTGGGCGCACTCCAGATGCAAATGGGTTAACCCTAATGCTGCTGGTGGCTAATTTTGCCAACACAAAATAATGCAAAAACAACCTGTAAAATGACTGAAACCATGGCATATGGTACTCATCTAAGAGTACTTAGCGAGAGCTATCTAATGAATACCAACATGGCAGGGATTAGATGGTTTTCAAAAATCTTTGCGTCCTTGTGCTTTGGACGAAAGTAACCTCATTATTGAAAGGGTTAATCATTTTTTCCTGAGATATGGTATGATATGAGTCTGATGAGAAGTGGAATGTTAGAAGTTATTGGGACCTTTGGACAAAAGTAGCCTTAGCATTTGGGAGTGTTAATATGGTAAAAAAAGTGATGATAAATGAAATTTCAAATCTGGATCAAAATCCCTTCCCGTGACATAGTGATCTTTAAGCCGGTCCAGGATGTTGCTGTACTTGCTTGAGCAGAGACGTTGATAAATAGACCTCTCTGCTAAAATCCTCAGACCAGGTAGGTACACTCCAGATGGAAATGGGTTAATATGACAAAAAAAAAGGCGATGATAAATGAAATTTCAAATCTGGATCAAAATCTATTCCCATGACATAGTGATCTTTAAGCCGGTCCAGGATGTTGCTATACCTGTTAGCATTTTTTTTTTGTCAAAAGTTGTTGTTTTTTGAAGATATTTTCAATGCATTTTGCTAAAGTCCTCAGACCAGGTAGGTACACTCCAGATGGAAATGGGTTAATATGACAAAAAAAAAGGCGATGATAAATGAAATTTCAAATCTGGATCAAAATCTATATCCGTGACATAGTGATCTTTAAGCCGGTCCAGGTGTTCCCATCACAGATGTTGACCACAGCCTACCACTATCCTTGGGCTTAATTAAAGGTGGAGCTACATACTGCGAATAGCTCATATACATGGTATGGGGCCCCTGCAGTATGTACATCTATAGCAAACCATGTATACGCACTTGTTAGGTGCATATTCATAACCAGGTGTAACAGACATATTGCCTGCCCACCATTGATTGAAAGTTTTGTGAGGGTACACATGTTCCAGGGCACCTATGATTTTGGTCACATATAGGGAACATGGATTGCTGGTCCTTTTTCCATCCCAAATCACGGGTATTGATACAGATGTGTGATGCCCAGAATAAGTCTAGACTTGAGAGTGTGGTAGAAGTGAATTTTACTCTCACCAGTCCTGAAGTCATTTTGGTTCTGGGCTAGGGTTACGGAAAACGGAAAACACATCTCTTGAACTTGAATATACCATCTCCACACTGAGAATTGAAAACCTCGAAAAGATCGATCCTAAGTTAATCTGAGGACCACTCTTCAAGGTTGATAAATCTCCCAAAATCTTTCCTCAGTACAAGATCAGTTGCACAGAGTTGAAGGATAGCCAGCCAAGTTGGGTTTTCAAGGGAGAATCACGAAAGGGATATTGGAGTTGTTCTCAGTGAATTCAGAAGATTTTGTGAGGATTTACGAAAGATTTACAATGCCGGAACCGACGGTAGGAGGATTACCATCCAGTCCCGACCACGATTACGAGGAGCTGAACGCTGCTTACGAGGACAGCCAGCCAGCGCCACCTATTAAGGGTAGGAATAAATATAGTAGGTTTAGGGAGGGGAGGGCTGGGACAATAGACACCCTTCTACACCCCAACCCTCCAGGGTAACTTTTCCAATGCTGAGGCTACTTTCGTCCAAAGCACAAGGACGCAAAGATTTTTGAAAACCATCTAAACCCTGTCATGTTGGTATTTATTGGATAGCTCTCGCTGAGTACTCGCAGGTGAGTACTCATTTGCCAGGGTTTCACTCGTTCTTTAGGGTTTTTGCATAATTTTGTAATGGCCAAAGTAGCCACCATCAGTATAGTGGTTAAGTTTATGGAGGGTGGGATGGGACAATAGACTCCCTTCTCCAACCCAACCCCCAGGGGTAATATAGCACATCAGCCAGTTATGCCATAGATTATTCATATCTGTGTTATCCCCATATGAACTCCCCTTTTTTGGGTGGGGGGGAATATCACTTTAACTCATTCGTCCCAGAAGTTCCCCTTTAAATTGGAGCTATGATACTTTTGAAAATAACTTTGAAAATAGGTATATATTCACATAATATTTAAATAAGACTTGCTAGCTAGGTTCAGGTCACAATTTCTCCTTCAAGATATTTTCCAAAAAATCACCTTCCAAAAAAGATTATCACCAAAATAGTGAAGGAGAAATAGTTATGGGAGGTCTTAGAACTGTCTTTCAAATATCAAAGGAGAGCATATCAATGTCATCACTTTCTTATAAACAAACTCTACCACCTACTATTCTGTTCTTGTGGCTTGCATATAGTATACACTATTGGAAGGAATAAGGAATTTTGATTATCATCACTTTTTCTGCCATATTTAGGCTTAATCGTGAATAGCCATTTGTAAATGGTGGAGGAAACGGGAATATCTGAGGAAAACCACTGCCTAACCCCTAAACACTGGTATCTTTCTTCCATGCCCCTGGTGGATGTGAGGTAGCAAGCAGTCAGTGGCAATGCCTTCAACCATTTGACCATCAGGGCAGGCCCCCTATACACCATGGCTCGACTGTACTGTGCTAATGTTTTTGATTTTCTTTTTTTTTTTTTGACTCCGACTTTTTGACTTGTACTTTTTGTAAAGAAAATACTGCAACAATACTGCATGTATTGGCAAAAGTATCCACCAGCAGCATAAAAGGGTTAGAATTTGCTGTAGCTGTGCTTTTAATATTTTTCAGATGTGACGCAGCTTCCAGGCTATACACCAGTGCCGGAGAACTGCCCAACATGGAGGAAGGCCATGTTAGAGAAGAAAAACGCAGAATTATTAGAATCAGCGAAGGTAAGAAAGAAGTCCCAGGCATGCCCCATTTGAAATCGCAGGTAAAACGGTTCCCTGGCAGTTAGATATCATTGATGACTCTACACATAGTTGACTTACTGAACATTGTTGACTTACTGATCATTGTTGACTTACTCGGCATTGTTAACTTAATTGACATTGCTGACTTGCTCAACGTTGTTGTCTTGCTTGACATTGTTGACTTACTCCACATTGCTGACTTATTTAACATTGTTGACTTGCTTGGCACTGTTGACTTAATTGACAGTGTTGACTTACTTGAGATTGTTGCCTTTTTTATAATGAAAGTATTAGTATATTAATATTGATTATATATATATATATATTGAAATAATTTTCTATTTACACAGACGTCTCAAAATGATAATTAGAAGTCACATCAAAGCTGTACTCACCTGTCGGGGCAGGCCCAGAGACAGTATTCCTCCAATTAAGCGCACAGATCCCAAATAAGTACATTTGTTGTGGATCTCACAAAAATTAAAGTAACTTTTTATCTTTTTCATGTGCATATTTGTTTTCTTTTCTAGAGAGACATAGAAGTACGGATGCAAGAGGAAGAAAAGTGGAAGGATGTCCCTGAGTGGAAGAGAAAGCTCATGCTGGAAAAAGAGAAAAAGAAATATGAAGAAATGGTGAGTTTGCTATCATCTGAGAGAAGTAGACAGGGAGTGGGCACTGGTCATGAATCATCAAATTTCGCTGCCTCTCACTATCTGACCTAGATAGTATAACAGCTTCCAGCCAGCCAGTCAACCAGCAGTGCACAGATCACGTGACCAATACAACCCCAGGCTACAGCGCGTAACTCGAGGCGCATATGCCGTAGAGGCTGGCATGCAGTACCTATGGTGTTGCGGTTCAAGGGGATGTATTTCTCTGCTATCATGTACCACTGTTTGGAGGTGTTATTTAACATATAAATGCAGCCGTTTTGCTTACCCAGAATATCTAAAACTTACAGTAGAAAGGGTTTCCTTATAGCCCTAGCGTCCAATGCTGTCTACTTTCAAAGTTTTTTGAAAACCATTGAAACCCTGTCATGTTGGTATTCATTGAATACTCACTGATGAGTATCTATGTGCCAGGGTTTCAGTCATTTGTCAGCTTTTTTGCATCATTTTGTATTGGCAAAATTAGCCACCACAAGCATGAGTTTAAAATCTCTGTTACAACTTTGTATAAGGAGTCTTGATGAAAATGGACTAGCAGATATCCAAATATATTTTTCCAAATTTTATCATTTTTGTTACATCGCACTTACTTAAAGTTGGCACACCACCAGATGTAAATGGGCTAAAAATAGATTAGACAAATATGCATCAGACTAGAAATGCACATGTTGTTGCACCATCTGGTGAGCATTTCCTGAACTGACAGACAGCCATGTGTGAGTACCAGTATTAACCCCATTAATGCCAGGGGCACCTCTAGAAATTGTCGTATGCATCTATGCTACTTTTGACAATAAATTTGGGATTGAAAATCAGTTTTCAAATTATTTGAAGGAGAGTTTTTGGTAGTGTTCTAAGTAACATTTCTCCTCCAATTTATTTTCCCAACTTTGCTTTGGTTTGAAAAATTTCATCAAACCTGTCCGGATGCTTTTGGCCACTGTGTGCTTTAATTGGTTGACTCATTCACTTCTAAAGCACCACCCAAAGTTTTTCAGACTTTTTTGCCAATTTTGGGGGGAATAGAGCATTTTTAGGAAATTATTTGAAGGAGCAAAGTTAAACAGATCCTAACGTTATACTCTCCTGCAAATGTTTTATAATTTTGTGCTTCAACCCTAATTTCTCTTCAAAATAACTGATCCGTTGAAAATAAAAAGAGAAAATAAAAGTAAAACTGAAATTTAAAAAAAAACATGATTTATTCAAGGGATATGATTGATACCTCTCTTTGAGATATTTCCCAAAATGTTTTTATCAAAAAAAATATACTCAAAAAAGTCACTTAATTAGGCCTTTATACATCATTATAGACATGAATGGTTTAAATAATGATCAACTAATATTTTTCAATTTATATACATACATATACATATATATCATGGGAAATTGTTTTTCAAATTCCAGGCAGGAACTGAGGATGAACGACGTATGCGCGAGGAAGAGAGGGTGAAATTCCAGAATATGCCGGCGTGGAAACAGAACCTACTGATGTCGAAGAAGGGAGAGCAGGATAGCTGAAATGCCTCGACTGCTCGCGATCGAAACAATATCAGCATATCAACACTTTCTCCTTGAACCGCGTGGTTGAACCCTTCCAATGCTGTGGCTACTTTCATCCAAAGCACAAGGACGCCAAAAACTTTGAATACCATCCAAATGCTGTCATGTTGGTATTCATTTGATAGCTCTCGCTGAGCTCTCTCATATGAGTACCCATATGCCAGGGTTTTGGTCATTTTTCTGGGGTTTTGCATCTTTTTGTATTGGTCAAATTAGTTACCAGTAGCTTAAGGGTTAAATTAATAACCCATTCACATCTGGAGTGCGCACATTGTATGACGTGTATGGATATATCTTGAAAACAAAGCAACGTTTTGAGAAATATTTGTCTAAGAGTTGTTGCCCCTGATTGGTTTAAAAGGTCCTCCTCAAATATTTTTCAAACATTTCATTGGTTGATGAGTTATACTCAAAGTCGTCAGAGCATGTGCGCACTTTATATGCAAATTGGTTTGATATCGACCACGACGGGGGATCGCGTGCTCACCAGCAGTGCTACTACAGAATTCTTCCAGTCTCCATGGCAACGGCTGCCACACGGTGCTGCCACCTACAGCTAGCCTTGGCAATCACTACATCACCTCCTAGTTTCGGTGCTGACCAAAAGGTGGCGTCTCAGTGACATTTAGTCTGTCTGTAGGCGAGAAACTTACAAACCTGAATTGTATTTTGCGTGTGACCAATTTCTCTTTTCTGTGCGGACAGAATTGTTATCTTTTTGAACATTCCTACTTATTGTGATATTTTCTATTCTTTCTGCATGCTAAACCTAAGGAATTGTGGGGTACCATTAGCTCACAGAAATTGATAGGTAGCAATTTAACCCATTCATGCCTGAGCATCCCAAAAGGGTGCAAAGTAATCAAATATTTGGAATATATTATTCTGCAACACCTCTTTTGAATAATATTTTTATAAATATGGATCGATTACCAACCTTTCAGGCTAAAGCATAATTTGGAAAATATTTGATGGAGAAATGTTAATCAGAACTTAACAAATAACTCTCCTTCAAATCACTCTTAGTTTTTGAAGTATTGTCAGATGACAATTTCAAGAGTAACTCTCAAGGGAAAATGGGTTAACCCATTCATGCCTGGAGATTTACTTAACCGGTGTCGTCTGGACCTGTCAAACTATTGAAAATAACTTTGCAATAAAGCATTAATTTGAAGGAGAGTTGTAGATATAGTGTTAATGAATAACTCTCCTTCATATAATTTCCAACCATTTCTTTAGCTAGAGAGATGTCACCAAAATAGTCAGACGGTTTTGGCTGCTACAGGCATGAATGGGTTAAGGAAGGTACTAGTATTGATACATTGCTTAAGCGTGAAAAAAGTTGGTGCATTGTGGTAAATTAGCAATGTGTAGACAGCAGATAGCTTTGTAGGGAAGTTGAATGTGTATCAACCTATGGTTCTCACATGCCCAAATATGGCCTGATACGTTTGGCGATAACTCTATAAGAAAAGCATATCATGTAAAACATTTGAATGAGAAATATTAATCAGAAAACTAATAATAACACTTCATCAAATATTTTGTAAAAACATCTTTCTTTATTCACATTTTTTGTCAAAAAATATCATTGATATAAACTAGATTGTCTACAGGAACTTTTTACCCTTCCAATGCTGAGGCCACTTTTGTTAAAGGCACTAGGATGCAAAGATTTTTGAAAACCTTCTAAACCCTATCATGCTGGTATTCATTGGAAAGCTCTCACTGAGTACTTTTAGATGAGTTCCCATTTGCCAGGGTTTCAGGTTTTTTGCATCATTTTGTAACGGCCAAATTAGCCACCAGCAGCCAAAGGGTTAGGCATGAATGGGCTAAGTGCCAACAACTAATCACACGTATGAGAAATATACTTATTCTTTTATTTAAATTCTAGGATGTAGAGATAAAAGAAAAAGTAGGAAATGATTGAATATCAAAACTTGATGATAATTTTGTGTATTGGTTGATAAAACAATTCTTTAACATAGTTTACATACTATTGTCATGGATTGGGCATATGCAATGAATCTAATAAGTAACATCATAACATCAGCTATTATGAAAAGCCTATTAATTCTCGTTAATTCTATTAATTCATTCAACAATTTATTTCAAGAATTAAATGAAATGTATTGGACAATGTTATATCTGTTTTAAGGAAGGTATGTAAAGGATATGAGAAGTGAAAATACATGCTTATTAATGTAGAAGATATGACACAACACCATTTATGGCTGTAAGTAGCCAAAATAGGCCTGACAATTTTGGTGATATCTTTCTAAAAAAACTTCTTTTGATTGAAATTTGAAGGGGAATTGTTCTTCAGAACTGAAGCTACAATTCTCCTTCGAATATTTTGTGAATTTATGCTTTATTCTGTATTTATTGTCAAAGTATCATGGATCCAAGTAATAGTTATCAGAAGAATTTAGGCATGAATGGGATAGACGCTTAATGCAGATGAATATTGATATTTGTTTAACCCATTGATTCTCGCAGCGACCAAAAGAAGTCTGGCAAATTTAGAAAAATCATTCCAGCTAAAGCATTAATCAGGAAAATATTTGAAGGAGAAAAGTTAATCAGAACACAAGCAACAACTCTTCTTCAAATATTTTCTTAAATTATTCTTAATTTCCAAGTTATTATCAAAAGTGTCAAAGATCCAGACGTCAATTTCAAGAATAACTCTCGAGTATTAATGGGTTAAGGTCTTTAAGTGTTGTCTGGCCTAGTAACTCTGTGTGACTTTTTACCCGCAGGTGCCTCCCTCTGGTGGGGATTTTGGAAGTTAGTTGAATCACAAACTGGGGCTAGTTTTGGCTGTCGTGGTTCGAACCGGGCACGTAATCTGGTTTCAACCAAAGTCGTTTTGACGAGCTGTTTCACCCCTGGTTTGAACCAAGTCACATGGTTTGGTTCAAAAAATTGTAACCACTGATTGATAGTGGTTCACGCTATGAACTATGGGAGATAAATATGGCGACCAATCACCATCCTTTTTCTTCCTTGACAAACCACAATTATTTTAGTGCTGGTTCTGGTTAGTCACATGGTTTGTGATGTTTCTGGTTGGAACCAGGCTTGCCAAAACATGCCCCTGAAGTATTTATAGCCTGAGCCCATGACACTGCTGAACCATAGTTAACATTATTTGTCAAATCATGAATGGTCCACTGTGCTTTTTGTAATTGTTTTCTCTGTGCATTCCTTCGAGTAGAAACATATATAAAGTTTATATAAATATATATATACATATATATATATAGTGGTGTAGCCCTCCCCCAATCCCTGGTCCATGGCCTTGTAATCTTGTGATCCATGTTCAGAAATTCCTCGCCCTTGCCTGTTTGGTTTGGGTTACTTAAAAAACTTGAAACGAAATGGTCAAAATAGCCAAAATCATTGAAACACTTGAAATCCTACCTAATGATGGTCTTCACATGCTCAATGTATGGAGAGCTGTGCAAGGTTAATGAAAAAATTTGTGAGTCAAAGGTATCATCACGTTTTTTATTATTTTGATAACGAAAAATTTCTTTTGAGAAGAATTGTAATCATATCGATGGTGAATATTACAAAGAATCGTATTAGCCCTTTAAGAATGATTTCCTAGCTTATTGCAGGGATTTTTCTTTCTTGTGGGTATTTTCACACGTTTCAACTATTTTGGCCGTTTCATCTCAGGTTTTGTGAGTAACCTTTGGTTTGTATATAGACGTATTGTAGTTACCACTGAAGGCTATTATAGAGACACGTAATTAATTATACCATGTAACCAGTGCTTGAAATACAAATAAATCTGGATGCACTTTTATCTCTTGGCTTGGTGTTATCTCTTATAGAATGAAGGTTATGAAATATTGTATAACTGGTAATCTGGTATTGTTTACAGACATTTAATGTTTGCTATTTTTGCACTTCTTATGATAGCGCAAAATAACATCCTTCAAATAGACATCTATACATGTATAGTAAAAAATGTCTAGTTTGAGTGCTTGAATGGGCAAATTTAAAGTAGCACAAATACCCTCCAGCAGGGCTGTAAAGTGAAATCTGTAGCACTCCAAATTAAAGCCGTATACAGTAATGTATACTGTGTTAATTTTGCACATATGAAGTAATGCGCTCAGCAGACAGCCAGCTTTGATGCACTGTTTAATTTTTGCTTATGGGGGTTAAATGACAAGCTTTTGTGTCAGCATTTTGTACAATATTAGAATAGGGATCGAATGTCCAAATAATGGTGCACAGTTTAATAATTGAGTACCCCAGAGGTGCGCTAAGTACGCATTAATTAAAGTGCCGCAATAATATCACGGTATGAAATATCGCCTGTTCCTAACATTTGTCAGGAACTAAGGTACTTTTGGCAATTGGTTAAATAGGTATGAATTCATAAACTATTGCTAGTTCTAAAGATACTGCTCGAATTGATATTTCCCCTTTTCAAAATCTGAAAAGATTTAAAGAAAGAATTTCATTTTCTTTCAACTTTTTCTACCATATTAAGGCTAAACCCTGAATAGCCAGTCTTTAATAGTGAAGAAAACTGGAGAACTTGTATCTGCTACCAGGGGCAAACATGTTAAAATTTCCAATTGTTAGGCCAAGAAAAAAAATTGTTTGTTTCCTGTAAAGGTCAAAAATATAGGGTAGGTAGGTCGGTAAATTATTTATTTATTTATTTATTTTTTGGTCAAAAATGCATGTTTTATGCATGTTTTATGTTGATCGGGAGTTGGGAGGGCTGAAAAAACTTTAGGGTAGGGATATTTTTGAATAAAGAAATCAAACAACATTTTTTCAGGCCATATTCTGTATTGTTGCATTTTGCCCATTTATTGTAGACAAGTATCTGAACGGAATTGTTAATGAAAAAACTCTTTGATTTACAGAGAATATACATTTTATTATCTTTAAAATACAATCATGTCTTTCATTATACAAACAGTAGAGGAGAGGTTGATTAGAAAAATACCTATTACTTCCATTAGAAAAAGAATGAACAAAATCTTGATATTATAGTAGGTTTGCTTATACCATGTTACCATATACTGAACAGAAATTTGATATATATATATATATATATATATATATATATATATATATATATATATATATATATATATATATATATATATAAATATATATATATATATGTGTGTGTAAGTATAAATAAATATATATATATGTATGTATATGTATATATTAATAGTTATATACCAATATATATGTATATATAGTTATATACCAATGCTGAAAAAAGGCAAAGGATGTTTTGGACTGTTGTATACAAAAATTACAATACATTATCATAAACAATATGGCAAGATGTACAGTATGGTAGTGGTGATGTAATACATATAATATTGCCTCAATGATGAACTTTCATTACTTCGATCCCATAAAACAAGATAAAGAATATTCATAAAAAATGCAGTTTATACTACTAGTATATGATAGTACATTACACAATCTGGGTGTGCATTTCAGGCCTAAGTCAAGTATCCCGGTCCCATCCTCATTAAGAAGAAAACAAAAGAATATATAAACGAAAACAGGAAATTAGAAGTAATTTCTTTTTTATAATAAATACTTACCTGCGATCATTGGAAGCTATCTCCAGGGCTTGCTCTGGTCACCCAAAAGGTAGGCTCTCATTTGGCAGTCTCTCCCTATGGAAGATCCTTGCGATGATCATAGCGGAGGGTCTACTAAATGTAGCCTCCAAAATTAAAAATAGACCGTGGTTTGTGTGATCCCCGCTAGGGGCCGCACTGATACCGGTCGTGACGTCACGGTTGGCGCATGCGCCTTCATCCTCTTCTCATTTTTGGCGTTAAATACCATCATGGAAGAACGGATTCTAGGGGAGGATACAGAAGGGTGGGCAATGATCGCAGGTAAGTATTTATTATAAAAAAAGAAATTACTTCTAATTTCCTGTTTTATATCTAAATTCTTACCTGCTCACATTGGAAGCAGAGTACCACCGCCAAGAAAAGCTGTGGAAGGATCAGTTCTATTTCCTAGAAGCTGTGCCAGCCGTGACCAGCACTGCTCTACTAAACCTGCCTTTTGTTGCAGGAAGATCTTTAAGATAGAACTGCGCAAAAGTTTGCGGCCGGCTCCAGGCTGCGGCATCCATAATAGCTTCAAATGGCACTCCGGCCATTGTAGCCCAAGTAGTTGCGACCCCTCTGGTGTCGTGGGCTCTAATGCCCATGCGTTGCCTCCGTTCCTTAGGAAGGTGCGAGAACGCCCCCGCTATGGCCTCTTTGACCCAACCAGCGACTGTACTCTTGGTAGCCTTAGTATAAGGCTCCCTTGACCGAATGAATAGGGCTTTTTCATCCCCTCGCAAGGGCTTGGTTAATTCCAAGTACCATTTCAGGGCCCGGACAGGGCAATGTACTTTGTCGTCTGGCGAGAACTCCTTCAGGCTGAGGAGAAACACCTCACTAGGAGTAAACGAGACCGACTGGTTTTTGTCCAATAGGAGGGATGGGAGAAGACGGACTCCTCCATTTTCCCACCGCAGATGACATGCGTCTATCCTGCAGGAATGGACCCAGCTTCCTCGCCTGGCCGAAGCCAGCTGCAGTAGGAAAGCTGTCTTGACCGCCACCGACCTCAATGGTGCCGTGTGAATCGGCTCAAAGGGAGGGCCCGCTAGGTACTTGAGTACCGTCGGGAGATCCCAAGTCTCATTGAGCGTCCTTGGTCTGGCGGAAACCACAAACAGACCCTTAATAAGGGTCGACAAATCCGTGTTGGACGACACAGTTGTCCCATCCGGAAAACCTCTATGAATGGCTGCGATGGCAGATTTGTAACCTGCAATGGTTGACGGAGCTAAGGGCTTCCCCTTATGCTTCACCGTCCGCAGGCCATTCAGGAATTCCGCGACTTCCGCTACAGGGGCCTCAGCGGGACCCACACCTCGCTCCACACACCATCGTCGGTAGTGGAGAAGACGGGAATCATAAAGCCGGCAAGTTGATTCTCGCCTGGCCCTGGCTGCCGTCTCTGCAAATCCCTGCGAAAAGCCTCGGTCAACGAAGGATTTGCGGACAGCGGCCATACAGCCAGTCTCATTCTGTCCGGTTTGGGGTAAAACATCCCCGTGACCGAGTTCTTCAGGAGGTTGTCCTTGGGTGTGATCACTCGCGGAAGGTCTGTCAGCATGCTGGTCAGCTGACGGAACCACGGCTGGCTGGGCCAGAACGGGGCTACTAGGAGGATCCGGGCTGACCACTGCAGCCTCAGTTTCCTCAATACCCTCGGGATGAGGTTGGTCGGCGGGTACGCGTACCCGTACAGACTCTCCCAATTCTGCGTCAGAGCGTTTATTCCGCTCGACGTCTGAGAGGGGCGCACTGAGAAGAACACTGGAAGTTTGTGGTTCTTCTCTGACGCGAAGAGATCCACATGGGGAGTCGGCCAATGCTCGAATATGAGCCGAACCACTGTCTTGTGGAGGGACCACTCCGTAGGGTGGTTGTGTTTCCCCCTGGACAGGGCGTCCGCCAGGACGTTCCTGACTCCCGATATGTGGTTGGCAACCAGGTAGATCCCGTGTTGCCTGCACCAGGCCCACAGGTCCAGTGCCAGGTAGCACAAGGTGGGGGATTGAGTTCCACTCCCTTGTTGATGTAGGCCACTGTAGTGGTATTGTCCGTAAGGACATCCACAGCAGTGTCCCGTACCTGAGGCAGAAAATGCTGCAGAGTCAGCCATACTGCCTGCAGTTCGAGCCAGTTGATGTGGTGCTTGGCCCAAGCCCGCGGCCACTGACCTGAGATCACCCAGTCTCCTAGGTGACCTCCCCAGCCCTCCATCGAGGCATCCGTGACTATCGTCATAGTCGGATCTGGCCTGAGAAACGGCCGGCCCACCGTCAGGTTGGCCCGCGATGCCGACCACTCCAGCTCTCTGAGCGATTCGTGGTCGGGGTATATCCGGAGATATGGGCTGTCCGAGACTTGCGTCCACTGACTGTGGAGCATAAGTTGGATCAGACGAGTATGTGTCACCGCCATGGGGACTAACTCGCGCAGACTGGACAGATGTCCTAAGAGCTTCTGCCAAGTTTTCGCTGGCTGAGGGCTCCGTGCTAGGAGCGAGGATGCCAGTCGCGACGCTCTGATGACCCTCTTCTCGCTCGGGAAAACGAGCATATTGATGAGGTCGAGGGTCGATCCCAGGAATGCTGGGAACTGTGTGGGTATCAACTGGGACTTTCCTTCGTTTACGAGGAAGCCCAGTTTTGTCACCCAGAACAGTGTGAGGTCGCGTTGACGTTCCACAAGCGACCTTGACTGGTTCTTTAGAAGCCAGTCGTCTAGATACTGGTGCATGTCTACACCCTGTATCTTGAGGAACGCCTCGATGGTTCGCACAATCCTCGTGAACACCCGAGGTGAGAGCCCGAACGGGAGCACCAGGAATTTGTACGCCCTGCCATCGTAGGCAAAGCGGAGGAACCGTGTGTGTTCGGGAGCTACGGGGACGTGAAAGTAGGCGTCTCTTAAGTCTATAGAGACTGCCCACGTCTCTGACATTGAGGAGTCCCTCAAATGCTCGGAGGTCTTTAGCCTCTGCTGGTGGGCCTCTCCCAGGCAGTCCATCACTGTTCGTAGCGTCTCCATCCGAAAGGATAGGGGCTTTACGAATTTGTTGAACGCCTTTAAATTGAGAATCGGGCGCCAACCGCCCGACTCTTTGGCCACCAGAAAGATAGGGGAGTAAAACCCCGGTATGTCCGCGTGGAAGGGAATCTCCCTGATCGCCCGTTTCTCGAGCATGGACTCCAGGCCTCGTTCGAGGTCCTGACGTCGCGCCTGATTCCGAGGAATCGGGGTGCAGCGGGGCTCCTTTGTTCTTGGGGGGTTCCCCGTGAACTCTATCCTGTAGCCCTTGGTTACAGTCTGCAGTACAAACTGGTCCGACGTAATCAGGGGCCACAGGTGGGCGAACGCTCTTAATCGCCCCCCCCACCGGACAAAGCTGATCATTCTGCATCAGCTTTGGGGGCTGGTTTTGGGGTGTTATAGGTGGAGTAAGCGTCTTTTTTGGCGCCTCCACCTCGACCCCTACCACGGCCTCTACCGGCACCTCTACCTCCACCGCCTTCGGACGAGGAGGAGTTCGAGCCTCCACCACCTTTTTTACCCTTCTTGTTGTACTTGCCGCCCGAGCCTCTGCCTTTTTTGAAGGGGATCCGAAAACGATCCCCCGATTGCTTCGAGGTCGAGGGCTGGTCACGGGCTAACTGAGCCTGTGACGCACTCAAGAGTTGGGTCTTGGTGGTCGACTCTACTGTTTGGGTCCATTGGCCCGCAAACATGAGACCCTTTGTCAGGGGAAGCTCTCTGAGACGCAGTCTGGCCATCGTGGGCACGACTTTCTTGTTCTCCGCCAGAGCTGCCGATAAGAATCGGATGCGACGGTCAAATCCCGCCTCCAACTTCTGGCGTGTGGAGATGCGTCCTATAGCTGCGGTTAAATAGTTGGCCAGAGACACGGCCCCGGCCAGTGTCTCGTCCACCATACATTCTGGCATAGGTGGTGGCGTCAACCCCGCGAGGAGAGCAGCGCGCTCTTTCTCTCTACTTACTATAGTCGCAGAAATGAACCCTTGAGTTCGCTGCAAATATATCGAGAGGCGCGCGAGGAGAGATGAAGTCGATTCGACTTGCTTTGCGAATCTCTCCGCCTCTTTGGTCACCGGATGTGGTCCTTTCGGTCCAAAGGGCTTCGCCGGATCCCAATCCAACTTGTAGGTGGATCGCATGTATTCTGTCACCTCGGCGTCCACTTCGAGGACCTTAAGCAAGGTCTCGTCCTCTTCGACAAGAGGGAAGAAACGCGCGAGGGTAGAGTCCCCGAAGGACCCGGCCTCCTTCACCACCCGTCTGTCGTCGACAGTACACGCTATCTTAGAGACCCCGTCACGGGCCCATAGCGCTGGTGCCTCCACCGCACGTGAGGTCGGTGTGGCAAAGACACTGAACTCCGACTCCTCCGGGGGAGGAGAAGCGGATGGTGGTGAGGAGAACTTTAGCACCTTCGCAAGTGCATGGAGAACGGGCACGAACTCCAGAGGGCGAGAAAATTTAAAATCCTGCGCCTCCCAGGATTCGCGCCACGACCTAGTGAGGTCAGGGTGTGGTGGGATCGTGTGATCTCCACTCCCATCTCTAGGCGGACCCAGCCTTGCGTAGACCGACGTCACCGGAGCGGTGGACGTGGAGGCCGTCGCGGCTGTC
Source organism: Maea johnstoni (assembly GCA_963942565.1). Taxonomy (NCBI): domain Eukaryota; kingdom Metazoa; phylum Annelida; class Polychaeta; order Spionida; family Magelonidae; genus Maea; species Maea johnstoni. The sequence continues at coordinate 11,803,845 of OZ012698.1, forward strand.
TGAAGTGGCGGAGGCACCTCAGGGGGAGCCACAGGTTCCGCAGGCTTGTCGGAAGCTGCGCCCAAGAGCTCTCGATCGAGCTCAGACCACGCCTCTACAGGTGGAAGACCACAGGGGTCGAAGACCTCCTCGACTTGATCATCGAAGTGATCGTCGTCTTCATCATCCGATTGGTCGGAGAACTGACCGGGAGACAAAGATGCCGGTGACGACCGGCCGGACCTCGTCCTGGTAGGCGAGGGAGAGGCCTCACGGCGGTGAGGTCTCTTGGACGGAGGAGGTGAGCACCTCGATGGAGACAAAGAGGGAGATCGCGGTCTCTTCTCAGGGGCAGCTGGTTTATCCAGCTTCTGAGAAATCGCCACAAGCGACTGAGTGATCGCCAAGATTGACTGTGTCATATCTGGCTGCTGAGGCGGAGGAGGAGGATTTGCCTCCTTCAGGGCCGCCACTAACGTCGCTATGTCGAACACCGGAGGTACATTCGGTGTCGGCTGTGGTTGTGGCTGATTAGCCAGAGTCAGGACTGGGGGGGGAAACAAGTCCTCTTCCACCAGGCCATGACCCTGAGAACCTACACGCCCTGCCAGCTCAAACAACTTCTCCATGTTTTCTTGCTGGCCACAGGGAATGTGCTCCCCTTCAGAGTCCTCTCCGAACAGGTCCACATAGGGGTCACCCCCCAGTGGATCCGCTTCGAGTTCGGGGAACAAGGGGTCTCTCATCGGCGAGGCGACTCCCACCTGGGCTGCGTCATATGACTTCAAGGCAGCCTTTGTTGGAGTACGCCCAACCGATGGAGATACTGCTACTGCGGGAGATACCGCAGGTGCGGTGATCACCGCAGATGTAGCAGCAGCTGCCGAAGCAGTCCTCCGGGTGCTGCTCCTAGTAGTGGGGCCAGAAGACCCCTCTGAGGCACCACTCTTTGTGGCCCCCCCCTTTTTTCTGCTAGGAGCAGCAGTCCCGCGGGATTTCTTCGTTGGGGGTGACTCATCACGAAGACGAGTTGAAGGCATGGCCTTCCTTGGAGATCTCCTCCTGTGTTCAGGAGTGGGAGATTTTCCCGCAGATCTCTTCCCCGTAGATGCGGTAGAAGAGGCTGACACCGCGGTTGCGGAGGTCACCGCAGTTGCGGAGGTTACCGCAGTTACCGCGATTGCGGGATTTCCCGCATCTCCCGCATTTGCGGGATTTACCGCATTTGCGGTATTTACCGCATCTCCCGCGATTGCGGTATTTACCGCACTTCCCGCAGCTGCGGGAGTTACCGCAGGTGCGGTACGTCGAGTCCTAGCTCGACCACGCTCTAATGGCAAACCTGAAGGTTTGTCAGAGCGCGGAGAACGAGAACGTTCTCTGCGTGCTTTAGTTTTGCGGGCCCGATAGGCCGCATCCCTCTCAGACCGTTGGATTCTCTTGGTCATCCAAGAATCGAATCCCACCCAGGTCTCCTCCGTCCAGGATTCGCACACAGTGCAGGTATGGTTCCTGTCACAACGGGTGTGCCGAGAGCAGCACCCGTGTGCGATCCAGGGTACGTCAGGAGCAGGGCGAGTGGTGAAATTCGGGCAGGGCGAAGCCCCACACCGAATCTGAGAAGAAGGTCGTCCCGCCGCGGACGCTATACACGCTGGCCGACGACATCGTCGAAGGTCAGATGGAAACAAGACAAAATATACAGGGAAACACAGAGATACCGACAAGTTACCTGTCCCAGCGATGTATAATGGTCTCACTGTTATACTCGCTTGTACGTCTGTACTGTATGCTCGAGTTTATAGCATAAACGAGCGTAAACTTCCGAGAGCTTTCAAAAACCGATTGGCAGAGCAATGGCGCCCAAAAGAGAAGAGGATGAAGGCGCATGCGCCAACCGTGACGTCACGACCGGTATCAGTGCGGCCCCTAGCGGGGATCACACAAACCACGGTCTATTTTTAATTTTGGAGGCTACATTTAGTAGACCCTCCGCTATGATCATCGCAAGGATCTTCCATAGGGAGAGACTGCCAAATGAGAGCCTACCTTTTGGGTGACCAGAGCAAGCCCTGGAGATAGCTTCCAATGTGAGCAGGTAAGAATTTAGATATAAAAATATATATACACACATATATATTTGAATGTATATAAATATATATATATATATATATATATATAATATATAAGTACCACTGTCCTCACTGTTTTCCTACTTACCATGGCAAGTTTAAGTGACTACTGGTCAAGTAAAAACATTTTTCACAAGTTGACAAGTTGAAGTTTCATAAGTCTGTCTTTTTCGATTGCTTAAATGCATAAACAAATCAAATCAGATCTAAAATACATTTTTTATGCTATAAACAAAGATGCCGCCATAAGAATGACATCTTTCCTTCTTACTGCAGACTTTAATGGGTTAAAGTCTATCATGATACTCTACACCAGTGACGCCTACTGAGTATTGAACAAACTAAAATAA
>OZ012698.1:11806505-11837839 GCA_963942565.1 Maea johnstoni
ATAGAGAGAGAGAGAGAGAGAGAGAGAGAGAGAGAGAGAGAGAGAGATATAGATATATAGATATATATAGATATATATAGATAGATGTATATAGATATATATAGATATATATATACATATTTATATATTTTTATATATATATTTACATATATATATTCATGTATATACATATACTGTAAAACTGGTAATGTTTGCGTGTAGTAAATATTGCGTTTTTTTCATTTTCTCTTTTATGCGTGTTTTAATTAATGCGAATCTCCACCAATAAACAGCGCCATCTAACGGTAAAACAATAAACTAAACACGGCCAGGGAACAAGACCACTACATCTGGATTTATCAGAATTACTTGAACTTGAAGATAAAATAGAAATGAATGAGATGATAAATGATTCCGTGGAAAGTACTGTCCCTGATCAGACTTCTCACCCATAAACCCATAAACAATGGGTATATAATTAAAGACATGCTGCATCTTTTGGTGTAAGTATTTTTTTTTATTTCAGATTATTTCGCCTTCAAATCTTTGCTCAAGTAACTCTGTCTGAATATTCATGATGCAAGTTAAAGATGGATGCCACAGCTTTTTGTTTACATGTTAAATTTCTTCCTTTTTCAGGCCACAAACATCATAAGACTAAAATCTAAATATATATTCATTTTCTTGAGTATTTCATCTAGCTCCGGTTTAAATTTCATTTAAAAACAAGAATCATAAAGGGTAGAACTGATTTAATGAAAAATGGGTATGAGTGACTATGATTACGATCACAGCACATCTCGTCCGCCATGTTGTTTATCGATCTCAACAACAGCCAGCTCATTCGTAGTAGTGCAGATTTATGGCTGAGATCAAAAATATAGATGGAATTTCTTACCCAAAAACATTGGGTATATAGTTAAAGACCTGCTGAATCTTTCGATGTAAGTATTTTCTTTAATTTCAGAATATTTCGTCTTCAAATCTTTCCTCAACGAATGCTACTTGAATTACTTAACGATCACAACGCCACCAGACGTCAGATATCTGAAACAGAAGGGACAGATTTATGCGTGTTTTAATTATTGCGTCCTCATGCATTCGCATTAAAACGCAATAATTAAAATCACGCAATCATTACCAGTTTTACAGTATGTATATATATATATATATGAAGGAACGGAATACACACACATATATATATATATATATATATATATATATATATATATATATATATATATATATATATATATATATATATATATATATATATATATATAATTGTTATATTGAACGGAATGTCTGTTTGTTTAATTATAGGGGGCAGATCAGTGCGGACCCACCACCAGGTTACCAGTCTCCTCCAGGATTCCAGATGCCTATGGCAACCGTCACATCGGGAGAGCACGAAACCTCGCCGATACCACCTGGAGTATTGCTATACCCCCCGGGCTCGAATTTCAACGGGGCAACCTACTCTCTGAGTGGGCTTTTTGCACAACCGGCAGCACCATCAGCACAACCGTCAGCACCAGGATATGCATCACCATCAGCACCATCGGCATCACCATCGTCAGCACCGTCAGCACCACCATCAGCACCACCAGGAAATGCTCCAGCACCATCGTACATGTCGGCAGTACCCATGCAACAGCCGCTACCAAACGCCCCTCCACCCTCGTATGACGATCTTGCTAGGGATGGACAAATCAATCTAGTCGTCTAACTCTGGCTCTGGATTTATATGGAATACTGCCAATAAATGCCTCTACTCAGGGTCTCTTAGCCGGGATTTTAAAAATGCCAAATTTTCAAACATGCTTCGCAATATTGGTGTTGGGAGACATATATTCTTAAATCCTGATATTGGAGAACACTTTTGGGTATTGAAATGTATATTTTTGTGGAGTGTGACTTGGTTAGTGAACTTATGGCCGACTCAAACCTATCTGGGGGGAATCCTTTTAAGTTCAACTGGGCTTCCACTCATTTATGTACAAGTATATACTGTATAATAGACAAAACTTGTATAGTTATTTACAGCTTTTGCCATTTTGGATATTTCCACATTGCCAAATGGTCAATCGCTTGTAAGAATTTTCGCCGGGTACTCGGGTTTCCTCCACTACTTACAACTGGCTAGTCACGAATTAGCCACAATTGGCATAAATGTGACGAAAAACAAAATTCAAATTCAAATGTAAGTTGTTCATGTGCAATGCGTTACTTAAAGAATTCAAATTCAATACTTTTAATTGAGAGATGAAAATGATTTTGATTTCTTTCATAACTGAAGACGGACAAGAACTTCTTTATGCCAAATTTAAGTTTGTCTGTTACACTAATTGTTGTATATACATATTCTTGTATGTACAGGTATGTACAGGTACGAAAATAAAAAACAGCATGTGTTGCGAAATTTAAAAAAATGTACAGGTATGTAATCTAATTTTTGTTTGTGAAAATGAAGATCAAGAAATGTAACATATCTTTTATCTATGAGACAGAAATGTGTAATAATATTTTTCTATCCATGTGACTTCTCGAGAGGTTGTGGTGAGGGTCCCAGTGAGTAAAGGTTGTATTATGGGATCTGATTTTATGGTATGGAATCTTTGATTTGTTTTATTGTGTTATTAAAAAGCGCTCTGCCAAGTTCTATTGGCAAGACACATGGCTTCCATCATACAGGTTTGGGTTTGAAGTTCCCCTGAACACACACACACACACACACACACACACACACACACACACACACACACACACACATAAACGCACTGACACACACACACACACACACACACACACACACACACACACACACATATATATATATATATATATATATATATATATATATATATATATATATATATATTATATATATATATATATATATATATATATATATATATATATATAGGTGATGGCGCGTTGGTCGGTGAATTTCATCCCTAGACGGTCGAGGCTGAAACGAAGTTATGGATTTCTTAGGAGAAGCATCATGAAAGGGAGATGTCTGTTGAGAAATAATGATGAAATAAAGAAATAATGATGTTAAAGAAATAATGATATTGTTCCTGTTGCGAATTGAATTTTTGTCAATTTACGGCAAAAATTCAATCTGCAGTTGGCAAGTATATACGGCGTGAATCTCACTCGTAGCTGGTCCGGGGCTGAAATGAAGAGAATACATGCAATAACTTCACAAAATCATTATGATATGACACCTTGGTAACTTGTGAATAAGTTATCAAGGTATCATATAATAAATTGCATATTTACCTGTAAAATTTTAGGGAAAGAAGATGGCCGCCGAATGTTTGCACTTTATGATTACTGTGTGGTTCAATAGATGGCGCTGCAGAATTCACTCGCTCGCGGAATAAGATATATGCGAAAAAAACGAAAAATCAATCTTTCGCGAAATTATATATATATATATATATATATATATATATATATATATATATATATATATATATATATATATATATATATATTCATATATATATTTCTTTATATATATATATACATATATATATATATATATATATATATATATATATATATATATATATATATATATATATATATATATCCTTAGTATTTATTGGTTAGGATCAGGAGTCCAAGTCCACACAATGTTCCTGAAGAACTCTGTAAGGTGACAAATATTGTAGATTTGTAATTCAAAATATGAAAGATATGAAATTATTTTTTAACAAGATATCACATTACATACTTGGCACCATTGGCACCTCTCATTTTTATTATGATATCACATCACAACATCTAGTCATATTTTGTGTATAATGCATGTATGTGCTTGTGTGGTCCTTTTACATTGTTTGACTTCACATTCTCTTGGAATGCGGACTAAGTCAAGTATTCCGGACCCATCCTATATATAGGAGATGGTGAATATGTATGCTTCAAAACCAATTAAACTGAATTTAATCTTGCCCCGCAGGTCCCTACCATCCTTTTATCCTTCAGTATACTGCGCAGCAGTTCCATATTCTGCATAAAATCCATTGAATTTAGTTCAATTCACATAGGTTTTACTGTTCTTCTAGCGGTCCGCCATGTTTGTTTGAAATTTGCACATGCATGGATGACAAAAAATGACGTCACCCAATGAGCAGGATGCACCTGCTTGATATGATGTGTTGTGTTTGTTAACAAGGCATTTCAATTGTGTTGGTGATTATAACAATACAATAAGAGTCGGACATTAAGGGTAAGTTCCTTCCTAATTTATGTTTGTGAAAGTTGGGTTTGGGCCCTGGGGGTCAAAACTTTATATATATCAGATCTATCAATAGTTTTTTAGAGGGTCCAATATATCTATCAGATCTATCAATAGTTTTTTAGAGGGTCCAATATATCTATCAGATCTATCAATAGTTTTCGTTCATATATTCTTTTGTTTTCTTCCTAATAAGGATGGGACCGGGATATTTGACTTAGGCCTGAAATGCACACCCAGATTGTGTAATGTACTATCATATACTAGATCTAGTAGTATAAACTGCATTTTTTATGAATATTCTTGATCTTGTTTTATGGAATCGAAGTAATGAAAGTTCATCATTGAGGCAATATTTTATGTATTATACTACCACTACCATACTGTACATCTTGCCATCTTGTTTATTATAATGTATTGTAATTTTTGTATACAACAGTCCAAAACATCCATTGCCTTTTTTCAGCATTGGTATATACATATATATTGGTATGTAACTATTAATATATACATATAAATACATATATATATATAAATACATATATATATATATATATATATATATATATATATATATATATATATATATATATATATATATATATATATATATATATATATATATATATATATATATATATATATATATATATATATATATATATATATATATATATATATATATATATATATATATATATATATATATATATATATATATATATATATATATATATATCAAATTTTTGTTCAGTATATGGTAACATGGTCTTAAGCAAACGTACTATAATATCAAGATTTTGTTCATTCTTTTTCTAATGGAAGTAATAGGTATTTTTCTAATCAACCTCTCCTCTACTGTTGGTATAATGAAAGACATGATTGTATTTGTACAAGAATAATAAAATGTATATTCTCTGTAAATCAAGAGTTTTTTCATTAACAATTCCGTTCAGATACTTGTCTATAATAAATGGGCAAAATGCAACAATACAGGATAGGGCCTGAAAAAATGTTGTTTGATTTCTTTATTCAAAAATATCCCTACCCTAAAGTTTTTTCAGCCCTCCCAACTCCCGATCAACATAAAACATGCATAAAACATGCATTTTTGACCAAAAAAAAAAAAAAATAATAATAATTTACCGACCTACCTACCCTATATTTTTGACCTTTACAGGAAACAAACAATTTTTTTTCTTGGCCTAACAATTGGAAATTTTAACATGTTTGCCCCTGGTAGCAGATACAAGTTCTCCAGTTTTCTTCACTATTAAAGACTGGCTATTCAGGGTTTAGCCTTAATATGGTAGAAAAAGTTGAAAGAAAATGAAATTCTTTCTTTAAATCTTTTCAGATTTTGAAAAGGGGAAATATCAATTCGAGCAGTATCTTTAGAACTAGCAATAGTTTATGAATTCATACTTACTTAACCAATTGCCAAAAGTTATACACAGTATACATTACTGTATACGGCTTTAATTTGGAGTGCTACAGATTTCACTTTACAGCCCTGCTGGAGGGTATTTGTGCTACTTTAAATTTGCCCATTCAAGCACTCAAACTAGATATTTTTTACTATATAGATATCTATTTGAAGTATGTTATTTTGCGCTATCATGGGAAGTGGCGAAAATAGCAAAAATCAAATGCCTATAAAAATACCAGGTACTGTAGAACACACAATGTACGCGTCTGTTTATATATAGCGTACAGAGCGTTTGAATCCCCTTCGCTATATATAAAAACACTGTACTTTTTTCTTACTGTACTGGCGCTGTCAGCGGCGGCTACCGTTGCTAACATAAAGGTACGCTATGATGCAAAAACTCCCCAATTCGCTATATTTGGGACACACGTCATATGTGTGTTCTACAGTTTATAATATTTCATAACCTTCATTCTATAAGAGATAACACCAAGCCAACGAATAAAAGTGCATCCAGATTTATTTGTATTTCAAGCACTGGTTACATGGTATAATTAATTACGTGTCTCTATAATAGCCTTCAGTGGTAACTACAATACGTCTATATACAAACCAAAGGTTACTCACAAAACCTGAGATGAAACGGTCAAGATAGTTGAAACGTGTGAAAATACCCACAAGAAAAATCCCTGCAATAAGCTAAGAAATCGTTCCTAAAAGGCTAATACAATTCTTCGTAATATTCACCATCGATAAGATTACAATTCTTCTTGGAAGAAATTTTTCGTTAAAATAATGAAAAATGTGATGATACCTTTGTCTCACAAAATTTCATGAATCCTGCACAGCTCTCCATATATTGAGCATGTGAAGACCATTATTAGGTAGGATTTCAAGTGTTTCAATGATTTTGGCTATTTTGACCATTTCGTTTCAAGTTTTTTAAGTAACCCAAACCAAACAGGCAAGGGCGAGGGAATTCGGACATGGATCACAAGATTACAAGGCCATGGACCAGGGATTGGGGGAGGGCTACACCACTATATATATATATGTATATATATATTTATATAAACTCTATATATGTTTCTACTCGAAGGAATGCACAGAGAAAACAATACAAAAAGCACAGTGGACCATTCATGATTTGACAAATAATGTTAATTATGGTTCAGCAGTGTCATGGGCTCAGGCTATAAATACTTCAGGGGCATGTTTTGGCAAGCCTGGTTCAAACCAGAAACGTCACAAACCATATGACTAACCAGAACCAGCACTAAAATGATTGTGGTTTGTCAAGGAAGAAAAAGGATGGTGATTGGTCGCCATATTTATCTCCCATAGTTCATAGCGTGAACCACTATCAATCGGTGGTTACAACTTTTTTTGAACCAAATCACATGACTTGGTTCAAACCAGGGGTGAAACAGCTCGCCAAAACAACTATGGTTCGAACCAGATCAAGTGCTTGGTTCGAACCACGACCGCCAAAACTAGTCCCAGTTTGTGATTCTACTAACTTCCAAAATCCCCACCAGAGGGAGGCACCTGCGGGTAAAAAGTCACACAGAGTTACTAAGCCAAAGAGGGGAATTCTCTTTCTACTCCCAGACAACACTTAAAGACCTTAACCCATTAATACTCGAGAGTTATTCTTGAAATTGACGTCTGGATCTTTGACACTTTTGATAATAACTTGGAAATTAAGAATAATTTAAGAAAATATTTGAAGAAGAGTTGTTGCTTGTGTTCTGATTAACATTTCTCCTTCAAATATTTTCCTGATTAATGCTTTAGCTGGAATGATTTTTCTAAATTTGCCAGACTTCTTTTGGCCGCTGCGAGAATCAATGGGTTAAACAAATATCAATATTCATCTGCATTAAGCGTCTATCCCATTCATGCCTAAATTCTTCTGATAACTATTACTTGGATCCATGATACTTTGACAATAAATACAGAATAAAGCATAAATTCACAAAATATTCGAAGGAGAATTGTAGCTTCAGTTCTGATGAACAATTCCCCTTCAAATTTCAATCAAAAGATGTTTTTTTAGAAAGATATCACCAAAATTGTCAGGCCTATTTTGGCTACTTACAGCCATAAATGGTGTTGTGTCATATCTTCTACATTAATAAGCATGTATTTTCACTTCTCATATCCTTTACATACCTTCCTTAAAACAAGATATAACTTTGTCCAATACATTTCATTTAATTCTTGAAATAACTTGTTGAATGAATTAATAGAATTAACGAGAATTAATAGGCTTTTCATAATAGCTGATGTTATGATGTTACTTATTAGATTCATTGCATATGCCCAATCCATGACAATAGTATGTAAACTATGTTAAAGAATTGTTTTATAAACCAATACACAAAATTATCATCAAGTTTTGATAATCAATCATTTCCTACTTTTTCTTTTATCTCTACATCCTAGAATTTAAATAAAAGAATAAGTATATTTCTCATACGTGTGCTTTGTTGTTGGCACTTAGCCCATTCATGCCTAACCCTTTGGCTGCTGGTGGCTAATTTGGTCGTTACAAAATGATGCAAACAACCTGAAACCCTGGCAAATGGGTACTCATCTAAAAGTACTCAGTGAGAGCTTTCCAATGAATACCAGCATGATAGGGTTTAGAACGTTTTCAAAAATCTTTGCATCCTTGTGCCTTGGGCGAAAGTAGCCTCAGCATTGGAAGGGTAAAAAGTTCCTGTAGACAATCTAGTTTATATCAATGATATTTTTTGACAAAAAATGTGTATAAAGAAAGATGTTCTTACACAATATTTGATGAAGTGTTATTATTAGTTTTCTGATTAATATTTCTCATTCAAATGTTTTACATGATATGCTTTTCTTAGAGAGTTATCGCCAAACGTATCAGGCCATATTTGGGCATGTGAGAACCATAGGTTGATACACATTCAACTTCCCTACAAAGCTATCTGCTGTCTACACATTGCTAATTTACCACAATGCACCAACTTTTTTCACGGTTAAGCAATGTATCAATACTAGTACCCTCCTTAACCCATTCATGCCTGTAGCAGCCAAAACCGTCTGACTATTTTGGTGACATCTCTCTAGCTAAAGAAATGGTTGGAAATTATATGAAGGAGAGTTATTCATTAACACTTTATCTACAACTCTCCTTCAAATGGTTTGCAAATTGATGCTTATTTTCAATAGTTAGACAGGTCCAGACAACACCGGTTAAGTAAATCTCCTGGCATGAATGGGTTAACCCATTATCGCTTGAGAGTTACTCTTGAAATTGTCATCTGACAATACTTCGAAAACTAAGAGTGATTTGAAGGAGAGTTATTTGTTAAGTTCTGATTAACATTTCTCCAAATATTTTCCAAATTATGCTTTAACCTGAAAGGTTGGTATTCAATCCATATTTGTAAAAGTATTATTCAAAAGAGGTGTTGCAGAATAATATATTCCAAATATTTGATTACTTTGCACCCTTTTGGGGTGCATCAGGCATGAATGGGTTAAATTGCTACCCTATCAATTTCTGTGAGCTAATGGTACCCCACAATTCCTTAGGTTAAGCATGCAGAAAGAATAGAAAATATCACAATAAGTAGGAATGTTCAAAAAGATAACAATTCTGTTCGTACAGAAAAGAGAAATTGGTCACACGCAAAATACAATTCAGGTTTGTAAGTTTCTCGCCTACAGACAGACTAAATGTCACTGAGACGCCACCTTTTGGTCAGCACCGAAACTAGGAGGTGATGTAGTGATTGCCAAGGCTAGCTGTAGGTGGCAGCACCGTGTAGCAGCTGTTGCCATGGAGACTGGAAGAATTCTGTAGTAGCACTGCTGGTGAGCACGCGATCCCCCGTCGTGGTCGATATCAAACCAATTTGCATATAAAGTGCGCACATGCTCTGACGACTTTTGAGTATAACTCATCAACCAATGAAATGTTTGAAAAATATTTGAGGAGGACCCTTTAAACCAATCAGGGGCAACAACTCTTGAACAAATATTTTTAAAAACGTTGCTTTGTTTTCAAGATATATCCATACACGTCAGACAATGTGCGCACTCCAGATGTGAATGGGTTATTAATTTAACCCTTACGCTACTGGTAACTAATTTGACCAATACAAAAAGATGCAAAAACCGTGAAAAATCACCAAAACCTTGACATATGGGTACTCATTTAAGAGTACTCAGCGAGAGCTATCCAATGAATACCAACATGACAGGGTTTTGATGATTTTCATAATCTTTGCGTCCTGACGAAAATAGCCTCAGCATTGGAAGGGTTCAACCACGCGGTTCAAGGAGAAAGTGTTGATATGCTGATATTGTTTCGATCGCGAGCAGTTGAGGCATTTCAGCTATCCTGCTCCCCCTTCTTCGACATCAGTAGGTTCTGTTTCCACGCCGGCATATTCTGGAATTTCACCCTCTCTTCCTCGCGCATACGCCGTTCGTCCTCAGTTCCTGCCTGGAATTTGAAAAACAATTTCCCATGATATATATGTATATGTATGTATATAAATTGAAAAATATTAGTAGATCATTATTTAAACCATTCATATCTTAAATGATGTATAAAGGCCTAAGTGACTTTTTTGAGTATATTTTTCTGATAAAAAATATTTTGGGAAATATCTTTTTTTTAATTTCAGTTTTACTTTTTTCTCTTTTTATTTTCAACCGATCAGTTATTTTGAAGAAGAATTAGGGTTGAAGCACAAAATTATAAAACATTTGCAGAAGAGTAAAAAAATGCTCTATTCCCCCCAAAATTGGCAAAAAAGTCTGAAAAACTTTGGGTGGTGCTTTAGAAGTGAATGAGTCAACCAATTAAAGCACACAGTGGCCAAAAGCATCCGGACAGGTTTGATGAAATCTTTCAAGCAAAAGCAAAGTTGGGAAAATAATTTGAAGGAGAAAAGTTACTTAGAACACTACCAAAAACTGTCCTTCAAATATTTTTAAAAACGTCTTTCAATCGCAAAGTTATTGTCAAAAGTAGCATAGATGCATACAACAATTTCTAGAGGTGCTCCAGGCATGAATGAGTTAATACTATGTACAGATATGGTACTGACACATGGCTGTCTGTCAGTTCAGGAAATGCACACCAGATGGTGCAACAACATGTGCATTTCTAGTCTGATGCATATTTGTCTAATCTATTTTTAGCCCATTTACATCTGGTGGTGTGACAACTTTAAGTAAGTGCGATGTAACAAAAATGATAACATTTGGAAAAATATATTTCATCAGACTGCTTATACAAAGTTGTAACAGAGATTTTAAACTCATGCATGGTGTGGCTAATTTTGCAAATACAAAATGAAGCAAGAAACCTGACAAATGACTGAAACACTGGCAGATAGATACTAAATGAATACCAACATGACAGGGTTTCAATGGTTTTCAAAAAACTTTGAAAGTAGACAGCATTGGAAGATAGGGCTAAGGAAACCCTTTCTACTGTAAGTTTTAGATATTCTGGGTAAGCAAAACAGCTGCATTTATATGTTAATCCATTCACACTTAAGAGTTTCTCTAAAAATTGTTGTCTGCTACTCTCATATTTTTGAAAATATCTCTTGAATAAAGCAAAAAATCACAAAATATTTGAAGGAGAGTTGTTGTTTAGCTTCTTATCAACATTTCTCCTTCAAATATTTCCCAGAAAATATCTTTGCAAGTAAAATATTTCCAAAATCGCCAGGCCTGTTTTGGCCGCTCTGAGCATTGATGGGTTAAATAACACCTTCAAAATGCGGTACATGATAGCAAACTCACCATTTCTTCATATTTCTTTTTCTCTTTTTCCAGCATAAGCTTTCTCTTCCACTCAGGGACATCCTTCCACTTCTCTTCCTCTTGCATCCGTACCTCTATGTCTCTCTAGAAAAGTAAACAAATACACACATGAAAAAGATAAAAAGTTACTTTCATTTCTGTGGGATCCACAACAAATGCACTTATTTGGGATCTGTGCGCTTAATTGGAGGAATACCGTCTCTGGGCCTGCCCCGACAGGTAAGTACAGCTTTGATGTGACTTCTAATTATCATTTTGAGATGTCTGTGTAAATAGAAAATTATTTCAATATATATTTAAAATCAATATTAATAAAGGACTAATACTTTCATCATAAAAAAGATTTTCATTTTGCCATGTTGAGTAAGTCAGCAAAGTTGAGTATGTCAACAATGTGGAGTACGTCAACAATGTCAAGTAAGTAACATTGTCAATTAAGTCAACAGTGCCAAGAAAGTCAACAATGTTAAATAAGTCAGCAATGTGGAGTAAGACAACAATGTCAAGCAAAACAACAACGTTGAGCAAGTCAGCAATGTCAATTAAGTTAACAATGCTGAGTAAGTCAACAATGCTGAGTAAGTCAACAATGATCAGTAAGTCAACTATGTGTAGAGTCAACAATGATTTCTAACTGCCAGGTAACCGTTTTACCTGCGATTTCAAATGGTGCATGCCTGGGACTTCTTTCTTACCTTCGCTGATTCTAATAATTCTGCGTTTTTCTTCTCTAACATGGCCTTCCTCCATGTTGGGCAGTTCTCCGGCACTGGTGTATAGCCTGGAAGCTGCGTCACATCTGAAAAATATCAAAAGCACAGTTACAGCAAATTCTAACACTTATATGCTGCTGGTGGATACTTTTGCCAATACATGCAGTATTGTTGCAGTATTTTTTTTTACAAAAAGTACAAGTCAAAAAGTCGGAGTCAAAAAAAAAAAAAAATCAAATCAAATCAAAAACATTAGCACAGTACAGTTGAGCCATGGTGTATAGGGGGCCTGCCCTGATGGTCAAATGGTCAAAGGCATTGCCACTGACTGCTTGCTACCTCACATCTCTGGTTGGGTTTGAATGCCACCACTGTGCTTTAGTGCACAAATATTCCTTATAACACCATATTTTGGTGATTATCTTTTTTACAAGGTGTTTTTTTGGAAAATATTTTGAAGGAGAAATTGTGATCTGAACCCAGCCAGCAAGTCTCCTTCATAGCTATCATAGCTCCAATTTCAAGGGGAACTTCAGGGACGAATGAGTTAAAGTGATATTCCCCCCCACCCCAAAAAGGGGGGTTCATATGGGAGTAACACAGATATGAATGATATATGGCATAACTGGCTGATGTGCTATTTAATAGCCTGGAGGGTTGGGGTAGAGAAGGGGAGTCTATTGTCCCATCCCACCCTCCCTAAACTTAACCACTATACTGCTGGTGGCTACTTTGGTCATTACTAAATTATGCAAAAACCCTAAAGAACGAGTGAAACCCTGGCAAACGAGTACTCACCTGCGAGTACTCAGCGAGAGCTATCCAATAAATACCAACATGACAGGGTTTAGATGGTTTTCAAAAATCTTTGCGTCCTTGTGCTTTGGACGAAAGTAGCCTCAGCATTGGAAAAGTTACCCTGGAGGGTTGGGGTGTAGAAGGGTGTCTATTGTCCCAGCCCTCCCCTCCCTAAACCTACTATATTTATTCCTACCCTCAATAGGTGGCGCTGGCTGGCTGTCCTCGTAAGCAGCATTCAGCTCCTCGTAATCGTGGTCGGGACTGGATGGTAATCCTCCTACCGTCGGTTCCGGCATTGTAAATCTTTCGTAAATCCTCACAAAATCGCCTGAATTCACTGAGAACAACTCCAATATCCCTTTCGTGATTCTCCCTTGAAAACCCAACTTGGCTGGATATTCTTCAACTCTCTGCAACTGATCTTGTACTGAGGGAAGATTTTGGGAGATTTATCAACCTTGAAGAGTGGTCCTCAGGTTAACTTAGGATCGATCTTTTCGAGGTTTTCAATTCTCAGTGCGGAGATGGTATATATTCAAGTTCAAAAGATGTGTTTTCCGTTTTCCGTAACCCTAGTCTAGAACCAAAATGACTTCAGGACTGGTGAGAGTAAAATTCACTTCTACCACACTCTCAAGTCTAGACTTATTCTGGGCATCACACATCTGTATCAATACCCGTGATTTGGGATGGAAAAAGGACCAGCAATCCATGTTCCCTATATGTGACCAAAATCATTGGTGCCCTGGAACATGTGTACCCACACAAAACTTTCAATCAATGGTGGGCAGGCAATATGTCTGTTACACCTGGTTATGAATATGCACCTAACGAGTGTGTATACATGGTTTGCTATAGATGTACATACTGCAGGGGCCCCATACCATGTATATGAGCTATTCGCAGTATGTAGCTCCACCTTTAATTAAGCTCAAGGATAGTGGTAGGCTGTGGTCAACATCTGGGACCGGAACACCTGGACCGGCTTAAAGATCACTATGTCACGGGAATAGATTTTGATCAAGATTTGAAATTTCATTTATCATCGCCTTTTTTTTGTCATATTAACCCATTTCCATCTGGAGTGTACCTACCTGATCTGAGGATTTTAGCAAAATGCATTGAAAATATCTTCAAAAAACAACAACTTTTGACAAAAAAAATGCTAACAGGTATAGCAACATCCTGGACTGGCTTAAAGATCACTATGTCACGGGAATAGATTTTGATCCAGATTTGAAATTTCATTTATTATCGCCTTTTTTTTGTCATATTAACCCATTTCGATTCGGAGTGTACCTACCTGGTCTGAGGATTTTAGCAAAACGCATTGAAAATGATTTAAAAAAAAAAAACTTTTGACAAAAATTGCTAACTCAAGCAAGTACAGCAACATCCTGGACTGGCTTAAAGATCACTATGTCACATGAATGGATTTTGATCCAGATTTGAAATTTCATTTATCATCACTTTTTTTTACCATATTAACACTCCCAAATGCTAAGGCTACTTTTGTCCAAAGGTCCCACTTACTTCTTACATTCCACTTCTTATCAGATTCATATCATACCATCTCAGGAAAAAATGATTAACCCTTTCAATGCTGAGGTTACTTTCGTCCAAAGGACAAGGACGCAAAGATTTTTTGATAACCATCTAATCCCTGCCATGTTGGTATTCATTATATAGCTCTCGCTAAGTACTCTTAGATGAGTACCCATATGCCATGGTTTCAGTCATTTTTCAAGTTGTTTTTGCATCATTTTGTGTTGGCAAAATTAGCCACCAGCAGCATTAGGGTTAACCCATTTGCATCTGGAGTGCGCCCACCTTAGTTTATTCAGCTATTGGGGCAGCCCCCCAAACAGGAATAGGGAATTACTTCTATTAATCACGGATTACAAGATTCCATTGTCAAGCATTTTATTAATATGTAGAAAGGTACAATATTCTGTCCCGCTTAAGCATTGCAATATTGTTGTATCATAAGCATTGCAGTATTGTTTCATATGCAATGCAATATTGTATCATATGCAATGCAATATTGTATCATACGGTACACATGGCAACACTATTTCATATTCATTGCAATATTGTGGGCCTTTTATTATCTTAAAACAAACTAGTCATGTGATGACCCATTTCAATCTTCCATAGACAATTGCTAGAGAAACGTAATGCAAAATATTCTTGTAAGAGTCTCGCAAAATTATTCAGATCATAGATAAGCAGTTCCAATCTTAGGAAAAGATTGAACTACCTATGAATTGGCATCAGGATGCAATGTATATTGATGAAATATCTTGGCCATTTTAGCTTAGAAAGTTCATCCTTATTAACCCTTTCAATGCTGCAGCTACATATACAAGACACATATAAGACCACTAAATGTTTGAAATCCACCTGCGCTCTCCATGATATAGGGCCAAAATAATATCCTTCAAATAAATATCCTGCTTTGTATCTGATTTAGTTTGAGTGCTTGAATGCGCGATTTTAAAGTAGCACAAATACCCTCCAGCGAGGCTGTAAAGTGAAAATTTAGTATTCTAAGTTAAAGCCGTAAACAGTAACCAATCCCTGTGATTTGATAAAAGGCTAAATAAATGAATCTGTACTGCACTGAAGTACATTCTTCCCCCAATTAATTGCTGCGATAAATTATACTGTTGAAACTAGGCCACTTAATGTGGCTTCCTTGTGACAGATTGCCTTATTTAGATGCCAGAAAATTGCTACATGTCAAATAGAAGCCAATTATGCAATAAGGCGGCCATCTTGTTGGCGGCACAGCTGCAGACATATAGACATTGTGACCTTTGACCTCGCTCACGTCATTAGTCTGCAAAAAGCTTAAAGAAGTCCTCATCTCTGTTCATCACATATCTTAACCCTTAATTCCTATGCTGGGGCTACTTTTTTTGAAAACTATCTAAACCAACTATGCTTTCACCTGGATCCGATGATTCAACTAAAATCACCAGGCTGCTTTTGGCGGCTGTGAGTATTATTGGGTTTAAGTACTGAGGAACTTGGTAAAAAGTGATTCGATGCCAATTTTGTATTATTTAGACATTGCATATGAGTATGGCATGAATTCTCAGGGTGACATCTATTGGCAAAGGTGCAAACTAAAGTTCTAACTGGTATACCTACGTAACGTAATAAATGATAATTTTTGCCAAATATGTTTGGTTATTGCTTCACATATCTTTTTCATAGCAAAATGACTCAAAAAGTAAGAAAATGGCACCTAAATCATATAATTTTACAGTACATCTATTGATAACTGTATGGCCCAAGAAGGGAGAAATATGCACCTATATCCGGGCTTGGTGAAATGACCATGGGGAAAACATGTTATAACATGTTTTTACCATGTTATAACATGTTATTTTGGTAGTGTTTTGACATGTTAAAACATGTTATAACATGTACGGTAAATGGCGGGCAAAAACATGTTTTTACACGTTTTAACATGTTCTTGAAATAACATGGTTTTAACATGTTTTAACATGTTATTTAAGCAAATATTCCTATGTTTTGCCATGATCCACCGCATTTAGAATAACATGTTTTAACACGTTAAAACATGTTATTTGCCCGCCATTTACCGTACATGTTATAACATGTTGAAACATGTTCTACAAAAACATGTTATAATTTGCCCGCCACTTACCGTACATGTTATAACATGTTAAAACATTTTCTACAAAAACATGTTATAACATGTTATTTGCCCGCCATTTACCATACATGTTTTAACATGTTTAAACGTGTTCCAATGAAACATGTTATAACATGTTATTGACCTGCCAGTTACTGTACATGTTAACACATGTTATAACAGGTTAGGATTAAAACATGTTTTAACATGTTATAACATGTTATTCAATGGCCATTTACTACTATACATAATACAAACAATGGCCTGTAAAAATCTTTAGCGGTAAGGAATCTGAAATTTACTTCTTATTGGGCACAGTCAATGATATCCCTGAAGTAATTCTGAACCTGCAGTGACTATTACCTTTGAAAGTAATGAGACTATGTCATTTGAGTGAAAAGTTGTTAATATTGAAATGATATAGAATATGGGTTGACAAAGGACGGTTGGCTATGATATTCTATACCTGATAACACTCAAGAATCTGGAGAATTTCATTTGTTATATGATAATGGTGCTGTGAGGTGTGTTTTGAGATGGGGCTTTTAACTAGCTTGCAATGGTACTGATCACCTTAACATTCTATTCAGAACAAAATTTTACACATAATATTTGTTCATCTGAGAAATATAAACAATGTATAGAGAAATAGGGACACTGTTTCCTCTGAGAAATGGAAACAATGTTTCAAACTTACAAAGTACAATGTAAAGTTTCTTTCTGCGTCTCTATTGAAATTCCAGCCACATGTCCAAGAACAAGTTTGAACATAGCTAGACAGCCCTTGTTTCGTATCTAGTTTATTTGCAAATTATCCTCAGAAGAATAAATGATTGCTCAAGAAAAAAATGCCTTACTTAATTTCAGAGTGAGATCTTGGTTTGAGATGTATTTATCTTTTTTTCTGGGCTAGATTTTTGGATTAAGTAGGGAAAATTATGTGGATTGAATTTGGTGATTCCAGTTAGCTGATATTTTGTGGCTGTAAGTATTAGGGTAGGTATGGTAGATAGATATATTTATCATAATGGTTTGAGCAATTCCAGCAGGCACATCAAAATATAACTGAATAAAAGTGAAAGTCTAAATTTCTTTAAATCAAGTTAAGTTAAATTACATACATGTGTTGAAATACAAATTTATGTAACATTCACTAACCTCAAGATACTTGGGAATGTTAATATCTTGTGCGGTGATTATCCTCTTTTTTCCTTAATTGGAAGATTGATCCTCTTCTTTGATAATGTCTATTACAAAGTCATTATTCTTAAGCTAGCAGAAAACAGTTCTATATTCTCAATTAGCAGAGCTACATATAGCATAGTATGGTTCTGTGCTATGATGCAGACTCTCAGACAGTTCTAGACGTCTGGTGTGTACTGGCAATTTCAGTTATAAGTTCAAATGGGGGATTTTTAAAGTCACTTGTCGGATAGGGGTGGAGCATGTAAAGTGTGTCATATTCATTTGTATATTTATAACTAAATCCAGTGTACACTTTTCAGTCTCACAAACCATTACTTATTATACTCAATTCTACATTTTAAATACTAAGAAGCACAAGGAATCTGGGTAAAATTATTCCAAAATTGTACAAAACTGCCCTCTTAGAAAATGGATAAGCCCAGGGCAAATAAGGAATGAGTTGGATACTTTGTTTATTGTTAGCATGTATTTACTTATTGACAATTTTCAAAGCCTTTCTCAAATTACAATGTTTCAATATATCGCAACTTAACATGAAAGGCACCAGACATCTTCTTGGATTTCACTGGACTTAGAATTAAAAAGTACCTCAGGGCCTTTAACCCTTCCAATACTGTAGCTACTTTTGCCCAAAGCACAAGGATGCAAAGATTTTTTAAAACCATCAAAACCTTGTCATGTTGGTACTCATTGGAAAGCTCTTGCTAAACACTCTCAGATGAGTACCCATTTGCCAAGGGTTTCAATTGTTTTTCAGGATTTTTGCATAATTTTGTTTTGGCCAATTAAGCCGTCAGCAGCATAAGGGTTAAAGAAAAATCTAGCTTTGTCCATCCTCCTTAGATTCTGAGTTATGTTATAAAGCATAAATAAAGCTCAGTTACGAGCACAAAATTAAATTGCACCTTTAAATTGAATCTTCTGGCCTGTCAACCCTGCCCAATTGGATTTGTGGGGACTAATTTGTCCATGGAATACCAAACGTCTCTGGCAACTGAGACCTCCTACTGAGTGTGGATTTTCTTGGATATCATTGGATTTCCATTCAGAATGCAATGAGCTGGGAATAATTTTTAAAAGGGATGTCTTCAAACATGGTGGGGCTAATGGCACCTCCCATCTACTAGTCCTACCCCAAAAGTTTTAAGATAAGAACGTCATGCAGTATTCACCCAAAATGGACTAGCCCAGGGTTTAAGGGCTATATAGAGTGTCATTGACTAGCCTTGATCTAGGTTTTGGTTATTTCTACTAGCTCAGGGCTTAATAATGGGGCTACTATGATTCTTGAGCCCTGCACATTTGTTATAAACACATGTTTAAACAGGTTAAAACATGTCTAAATTTCATCATATTTTACTGCTAAAGAAAAATTATGCATTTCCTCTGTGATTTTTAGTGAGAAATGTCAAAACATGTTTTGATTCCAACTTAAACCAGTCAATGGCCTTTTTTTTCAATTTCTGGAGTTGAGGGGGAAACATGTTATAACATGTTCCAGAGTCTGGGAATAACACAAACATGTTTTCACATGTTTGACCATGTTCAATTTTTTTGACTCAGCCAGTGACCATTTATTCAATAATTGATGTTACAGAAAAACATGTTATAACATGTTTCAGTTTTCAGAACCCTATTGGATTACATGGGAAAACATGGTATAACATGTTTCAGTTTTCAGAACCCTATTGGATTACATGGGAAAACATGGTATAACATGTTTCATAGTCTTGAAAATAAAATAACATGTTTTAACATGTTTAACGTTATGGCTTATAGAACTATCATGTTTTTTCAACATGGGATTTCATGGTAAAACATGTTCTAACATGGTAAAACATGTTCTCCCATGATAACGTGGTTTGCATTTCACCAGGGTAAACAGTACCCGGCCAACCCAGGTAGGCGTTCAGGTTGCCTGGCCAATTTGATAGCAATTACCTTGTTTAACCTTGACATAGAGACAATAAAATTTTCCTAATTCTTTAAACTTTAGGTTTGATTTTATTTCTGTATATTTTTCTTGCCCATTTTATTTCCGCCTTTACCCTTTATGACTTTTCAAGGTTGCTGTCAACTATATTGTTTAATCAAAAGGTCCTGTTATGAATTCAATGAATGTACCTCTCAATTTCCATTCTAATGTTATATAGTCAAGTGGGGCAAGTTGAGGGCTTGTTCAGCTTTCGAAAAATGCTGTTTTTCCATAATCAGAGAGTCATGATTATGGGGCTTTCAGTCAAGCACTGATATAATAAAATACACAAATGCACCTTTATCAAAACATAAACATAGACACCTCTATCATAATATACACATATACACCTATATAACATTCACAAAGACACTCATTTATAACATACACATAAACACCAAAATGATAACATGCACATACCCATCTTATAACATGTACATAGACATCTTACATCATGTACATAGACATCTTATAACATGCACATAGCCATCTTATAACATGTATATTAAGACACCTATGTTAAAACATGTAGATAGACACCTATGTTATAGCATGCACATAGTCATCTTATAACATGTACATAGACACCTTATAACATGTACATAGGCACCTATGTTATAACATGTAGGTAGACACCTATGTTATAACATGTAGGTAGACACCTAGCTATGTTGAAACATGCACATAGCCATCTTATAACATGTACATAGACACCTATGTTATAATATGTATACATGGACACTTATGTTATAACATGAACATAGCCATCTTATAACATGTACATAGACACCTATGTTATAACATGTTCATATACACCTATGTTATAACATGTACATAGACACCTATGTTATAACATGTTCATATACACCTATGTTATAACATGTACATAGACACCTATGTTATAACATGTTCATATACACCTATGTTATAACATGTACATATACACCTATATCATAAAATATACATGGAAACCTATATTGAAACATGCACATAGGAATCCTATGTTACAACATGCACATACACACCTATATCACACCAAGGGCAGACTCACCTATATTATATGCACTACCATTTGAGCTTGCTGAGCCAGGCATTTTATAGGGCTCTGAAATCAAAGGAGGAGAAGGAAGGGTTAAGACAAATACAAAGAGATGAATGGAGAAGCGAGAAGTTCCACAAAAGTTCTTTCTCTCATCAAATTCACGTTTGTAATGTCAGGGTGCTATTGCTATTATGGTACTACCAAATCTAGCTCAGACTACAGGGCTGGATGCTAACAGTGAACTGCTGGCCCCAGGCCAGTAAAACTTCCCAAAAATGGTTTCGGGCCAGTAAAAAAAGACCCCAACTGGTCCTACAGGGCCAGTAAACATTTGGGAACATTTGTGTTAAAAGGTTTCTCCTCAAGAATGTTCCAAAAATGTTTTTGAAATAAATGAAGATGAAATTAATAAAAATAACTGTGGACTGTGAATTTTATGCAATGTTTTTTCTTGTTATGTTAAAGAATAATTTTTAGGACCAGAGAAAATATTTGCAGGACCAGTAGATGCTAGGTGTTACTGGTCCAAAGGAGCCAGTCACATTTCGAATTAGCATTAAGGCTTGGATTATCCTCAGTGATTTCTAGGATAATACTAAAAAAATGCAGGAATTTCCTAGGAAGTCTCAGCTACATTTAGTTCAGGAATTCACCAGTAGAGGGATCTCAATTAACAGGAATGTCCTAGAGCTATGATTGGTCAACCAGCTTGCCCAATGGGAGACTTTCTTTGGACTAACTGCCATTTATTGGGCATTTCTGGAACTACATCTCAATGCGATATATTCATGCAGACTCGGTAACACTAATAGTTCAAAACTGGCCCATGCATAGATATGTGAATAAAAAGAGAAGTTTGTTGAGAAATAAATCTGGTATAATTTATAACAGGTCGCACAATTCTAAACCCTTCAGGTCTACAGTGAAGAAGATAGAAGTGAAAAATATTTGGTAATGTCATTCTGACTAGATTTTTTTTGTTTTAAAATACCTCAAGAAAAAATTGATCGGAACCTAACCCTGACCCTTCAAATGTTTTATTTTTAATCTATGCTTACTTTTTAGATTATCAAAATATTTAAGTATTAAAGGCACCGAGAATGTATGTTTCTGGGCTGGAATGGGTTAAGAATACCTCTGAAAAATTGTCTTCTGGATCTATGATACCTTTGACTATTACTTTATAATTGAGAATGATTTCACAAAATATTTGAAGGAGAGTTGTAGGTAATGTTCTGATTGACATTTCTCCATCAAATATTTTCCTGCCTTTGCTCTTGCCTGCAAAAAATCATCACCGATTTGGCCATTGTGAGCATTAATGGGTTAAATCATAATTAGGCCTATTACCCTATAAGTGGTTACAAATGGTGCTAATAGAGTATGTAATTGTCAAGGTCTAATCTTAAAGTGATAAATGTGACAGGATACGTCATTGCCATGTTGGGCCATTTATCTAAATCAAAACTATAAATCATCATATACCAAATAAATGATTTTTTCCTGAGATGGTATACTTCCCTGATATAATTCTAACGAGATGTGGAATGAAGTAATTGAATGGTCTAAATGTATTCTGAGTATCAAGTATCAGTATCACTATCCTTGATTTAACCCTTCCAATGCTGGGGCTACTTTCGTCCAAAGCACAATTTTGATGCAAAGATTTTGAAAATCATCTAAACCCTGTCCTGTTGGTATTCATTGAATAGCCCTCACTGAATACTATCAGATAAGTACCCATGTGGACGAAAGTAGCCTTAGGATTGAAGGGTTAATATCCACTGTGCTGGCTCAAGAACAACTAGAATCATCTTATATTTGCAACTATTTATGGTATGCTGTATAGGGAGCAGGTTCAGTATTGAATCATATTGTTTAATATCAAAAATACATCGACAATTGATCTAACTGCTACCTGGATGTCTTCACACAAATTCAGATTGCTTATTATTAGGTAAATTTCCACAGCTGACAGTATTGTATTCAACAAAATTGGGTTCCTGTGAGGCAGGCAGTATCATTATAAATATTGTTAATATTTTGAATCATTAAGGAAATATCAATATTGTATTGTACAGTGAACATTTTAAGGGTGCCAATCCCTAGTATGGTGTAAATGCTGTCAAACTTCACTGGTATCAAGACCACATATTGTTATAGTAGTCTTGAAACCAGAACCTTTAAAGGTCTTTTGATAAAAAATAAGAATCTCCCCCTCGTAAGAGCTAAGTTTAGTTAATCTTTCCAATGCTGAGGCTACTTTCGTCCAAAGCACAAGGATACACAGATTTTTAAAAATCATCTAAACCCTGTCATGTTGGTATTCATTAGATAGCTCTCACTGAGTACTCTCAGGTGAGTACCCCTGCGCCAGGGTTTCAGTCGTTTTCAATGTTTTTTCACCATTTTGTATTAGCCAGATTAGCCACCAGCAGCATAAGAAAATTTTGTTTACAAGATGCAGCAACTGAAATTTACATTGACCTAGGTTGTCATATAACTCTAAAAGGATTAATACAGTCATTGCTTTATATAAATATTGCTCACATTGACAGTTGAAAAAACTAATGAGGTTTGAATGAATCTTGCCATACAAACTAAAATAAATCCAAACAGAATTCGCTGCAGCACAATTGTCACATTGAAGACTGAAAAAGAGCAATCAAGATTTGAGATTTGTATGAATTTTGTCAAATAGAGATCATGTCTCCAAGATGGAGTAATGGAAACGGTCAAGTTGTCATAGAACTGAGTGAAGCCATACCTCAAATCCTATATATATACATACATATTGCTCACATATAGTGATGGTCAATTATGAGAACAATTGAAGCTTTCTGAATCTTCTACACAAAACCTACCTCTGTTTCCGCCTTCTATTCCTTAGAGCAGAAGAAGATGCTACTGTTGGAGCGAAGTATGTGTGTATGTGTGCGTGTATCAAGAGCTATGGTCTCTTAGGGAGTGGCCAGCAGTGATGGAAAACGCTGAAGTAACAATAACCCATTTGTGCCTAGAGATCTACTTAACCAGTGTCGTCAGGACCTGCCATACTTATGAAAATAACTTTGGAACAAAGCATAAATTGGCAAAATATTTGAAGGAGAGTTGTAGATAGAGTTCCGATGGACAATTCTCCTTCAAATATTCTGTGAATATTACTTTCGTTTTAGAGATATTATCAAAATAGTCAGACAGATTTTGCTGCTACAGTCTTGAATGGGTTAAGCGCCACCGTTAGCGAGCTCTGCGCACAATGGCTCTACTTCTGCTGGCAGGAGCACGAGGCAGGCAGGGCGTAAGCCTGACAGATTGTAACATGAGTGGTCGGGTATTATGATGGAAATACAATACTGATGATGAGGCATTGTCCACCACCTAACACCTGCCGTAATGCAAATCACATATACATGCATGCACTGACACAGATTTTAAAATAGCCCCCCTCCCCCTTATCCCGATGACTTGTTTCGCAAAAATAGAGAAAAAGAAAGAAAAAGAGAAAAAAAAAGTCAAAATTTCAAAAAAATAAAAATAAAATTTCAAAAAACGAAAAAAAATTTTTTTTAAAGTAAAATAAAATAAAATAGTTAAAAAAAAATGAGTTGATATGAGTGTTGGGCAAATTTGTCTTGTATGCAGCTTTACCCGGTATGACTACCTTCAATTGCAAGAAAGTCCTCAGTTGCAGATGGAGGTTCAAGGGTACTTTTGCCCAAAGCACAAGGATGCAAAGATTTTCATAAACCATCTAAACCCTGTCAAGTTGGTATTCATAGGAATGCTCTCGCTGAGTGCTCTCAAATGAGTATCCATGTGTCAGGGTTCCAGTCATTTTTCAGTTTTTTTGCCTCTTTGTATTGCCCACATTAGCCACCAGCAGCATAGGGGATAAGCAGGGATTACAACATAATGGCCCTTGTACTGAATGTAGCTTTGGTCAGATTTTCCAGGCACCTCAAAACAACTTTGGTGTGAATGGTTAATGGCATAGAGGATTACATTATGGGGATAAAAGATTGACATAATAGAACTGCTGAGAGCCCAGGGGATCATGTATAACGGTTCTGCTAAGAGGATGACATAACAGTCTTGATGTTGCTTAACCCTTATGCTGCTAGTGGCTAATTTTGCCAATACAAAATTATGCAAAAAAACTGAAAGATAACTGAAACCCTGGTAAATGGGTACTCACCTGACAGTACAGTAATACTAAACAGTGGAGGAGAAGGACTTATTTATAGTTTTTTTGCTAGTGGCTAATTTGGCGAATACAAAATGATGCAAAAATCTGAAAGATTACTGAAACCCTGGTTAATGGGTACTCATCTAAGAGTACTCAGGAAGATCTATTCAATGAATACCAACATGATAGGGTTTATATGGTTTTCAAAAATATTTGCGTCCTTGTGCTTTGGACAAAAGTAGCCTTAGCATCGGAAGGGTTAACCCATTCATGTCTCAGGCAGATTCTAAAGCCCAGGTTATTTCGATGACAGCCCCTAATAAATGCATCTTTCGGAAAATATTTGAAGGAGAAATGTTAGTCACAACTCAACTGACGTGACTGTCTTTTGGAATATTTTGAGCGATTCTGTCCCTCAGATTTAGTATCAAAAGAATACTCCATTCAGAATAACTAGCCAATGGAAAACCCCTATGGCATGAAACGTTAACCTATTTATTCATTTATCTAAACAAATGCTCTTTTGAAGGAGAAATATCTGTTAAAACAAAATCAACAGCTCTCATTATACCATTTTGTAAATTTTATCTTTGTGCTTAGAATAATTTCAAAAGTGTCAAGTAGTTTCAGGCATGAAGAGGTTAAGCCATTGTGCCAGTAATTATAATGCTTGCCACAGTTCCTACGGGGACCTCTGCATGTTCAAAGGCATCCATAAATCTTGCTGGGAAATTCCCTCTATAATTCAATATTGGGCAGAAGTGGTTATTTCCAAACAGGCTTATAGGGGGACAAGCCTCTTAGAGGTTAAATGGCAGCAGTCAAGTAATTTAGCCATTTCAATAATGCAGCATAATCAGACCTCATTATTTACCAATAATTGACATTTGATATTTAAGCCTTTCAATGCTGAGGCTACATTCATCAAAGGCACACGAACGCAGAAATATTTGAAAACCCTGCCATCTTGGTTTTCAATGGATAGCCCTCGCTGAGTACTCTCAGATGAGTACCCATGTGCCAGGGTTTCAGTCATATTTCAGTTTTTTTGCATCATTCTGTATTGGCCAAATTAGCCACCAGCAGCACAAGGGTTAGGCACCCTTTCCATGCATGTGTTCTCTTAGAAGGCCCATTACATTTATTTCCCAGGAGGCCTTTGCCATTCTTTTATTCATTGAACTATTTCAACTTCCTGGGAGGCATCATAATCTTCTCCTTAGTAGACATTTCAGTGCTCAAATGTTAACCCTTCCAATGGTGAGGCGATATTCGAAGGCACAAGAATGTAGCAATCTTTGAAAACCTTTTGATCCTTGCCATATTGGTATTAATTGGATAGCTCTCGCTGAGAACTCTTTCAGTCATTTTTCTGTTTTTTTGCATCACTCTGTATTGGCCAAATTAGCTTCCAGCAGCGTAAAGGTTAAGCAATCAAAGAATGCCTGTATGGGACGATGCCATTAGTAGATTACTGCAAGTTGACTTATTGAACCCTTTAATGAGATGCCTGCCCTGATGGCCGTGTGGTCTAAGGCGTTGCCACTGATTGCTAGCTGTCTCTCATCACTGCCAGGGTTTGAATCCCATCCGGGGCATGTGAGAAAGTTGCCAGTGACTTAGGGTTAAGCGATGATTTTCAAAACACTTTACCACTCAGAGCGGCCAAAACAGGGACGTTTTTGGAAATATTTCACTTATTAAAGCATTTTTTGGAAAATATTTCAAAAAGAAATGTTTATCAGAAGCCACAAAACAACTCTCATTCAAATATTCTGCAAACATCTACATATAAATACGCACTTCCCCCAGCCGTAGGACAAGCTTTTCTCAGCGGTTGTGCATGTGCGGGTTGCGCTGCTGCCGTGAAATGGTTGCCTTGGGTCTCCTACAGTAGGTAACACTTTTATATTTTGAAATTTTGGGCATTTTATGCCTTTATTTGCGAAAAATGTCACGTTGTCAATGGCAACTGAAATGATACAATTGTATTATACAATGTTGCGCTCCCCCTCTTTCAACTCTACCTGCCTGATACAATGTATTTCATACACTGTGGTTAACTGTATCTATAAGTATTATACAATGTTGCTCTCCCCCTCTTTCAACTCTATATAAAATTATACAATGTTGCAAAAAGGTTCCAACTCTACACCAATACAGCACTAGGCTGATATGGAGAATAAGTGCATGTGTACTCAGACATGACATTAGTGGTGTTACAACTCTCCTCTCTATTTGACTGCCCCCTCTCTCTCTACTGCCCCTTTATTGACTGCCCCCTGTCACTGTACTGCCCCTTTATCGACTGCCTCCCCCTGTCACTCTACTGCCCCTTTACTGACTGCCTCTTTGCAACATTTTGTTCTTTGCAACATTATGAACACTACTTATTTATCATGCGTTCTATTTTTTGGCACTTGCTGTTGGACTCCCACTGATAACATTGGCGGGGGGGGGGGGATTGATTGCATCCTATGTCTGCAGTGTAATCGATGCTTGAGAATTGTGATCGATTATGAACACTACTTATTTATCATGCGTTCTTTTTTTTGGCACTTGCTGTTGGACTCTCACTGATAACATGGGGGGGGGGGGGGGGGGTGGTGATTGGTTACATCCTATGTTTCCTTTTTTCCTTTTCTATCCCCTGTAAATTCTTTGCAACATTTTGTTCTGACTTTGCAACTTTCTGAACACTACTTATTTATCATGCTTTTTATTTTTTCGCACATGCTGTTGGTCTCCCACTGATAACATGGGGGGGGGGGGGGGGGTTTGCAGTGTATAATCAATGCTGCGCTGTAAAACTAAAGCGTGCCTATTCTTTGCAAGCAAGGGGCCTGCTATAAGGTGGGCCTGAACTTTTTATTTTTTTCTGATTGATGCTGGTGATAACTCATAACTGAGAACTAGAAACTAAAGATACAAGAGCAATGCCAATCGTTCAGCAAGTGATTAGGGTAGTTTGATTGTGTTCTTTTTATTTATTTACTTATTTTTTATTATTCTATGCCTCTAAACCTCCTGCACATCATTGAGTAACACTTCGAATCCAAACCCGTGCTGTGCACGGGGGCCTGCTAGTTCCCTTAATTCTAAAGTTATTTTCAAAAGTATAAAAGTAGCAGACAATACTCTCTATAGGCAATCTGAGTGTGAATGGGTTAACCATTCCAGTGCCGAGGCCACTTTTGTCAAAAGCATAAGGGATGCAAGGAATTATGAAAACCAAAAAGAGAGCTATCTAATGAATACCAACAAGACTAAACCCAGTAATGTTGGTATTCATAAATAGCGCTCACTGAGTACTCCCAGATGAGTACCCACATGCCAGGGTTTCAGGTATTTGCAGCATTTTTCGCATCATTTTATAATGTAAAATTAGTCACCATCAGCACCCAGTTAAGGCATGCTGTATTTGTGGAACAAGATAACAGGAATTGTCTTTAAAGTACTAGTAATGGGTACCCAGGTCATTTCTGGGATGTTATACATCGTGTATTTGTAGATTAAAAACACATAATAAAAGTGTAGTATTCCTAGTATTAAGCGAGATACAGAGCATAATTGCTCTGACACCCATAAAATACGCCGATGGCGGCAAAACTTGGCTGTGACGTCACGGGTGGCCTTCATGCAGGATGGCGTCAAATCATATCGCATGGAAATTACATATTGACATATTGCTTTGGGCTGCCTCTTGGTCCAGGAGTGTCCAATTTCTACAACAGTTATATTTTTTTATGGCATTAAAAGTGCTCTATTACCTGATAAGTTTTGGTGACGATTGGTCGCATAAAATAGCATTTGTCGGCAGTTTAGGGTAGTCCCTACATCACATGAAATTGCTCTATATAGGATAACGCAATTGTCTCCTAAGCTTGACAATAAGAACTGTCGCAGGTTAAGATACTTGATAAACTTGTGGTTTTGTGAAATGTTGCATAATTGTACTTATTACGAATTTCCAAAAAAATACACAACTATTCCTTACAAGTCCCACTCTTAGTTATATTGATCGACATTTGCGATTCCTTCTTTCACCTAAACTTAAGTCTGTCTGACACAAGCTTAACCGAACGGTCTCTCCTCTTCGATGTATATGCTATACAAACTTGATAAACCTCTTGGGAGCACTAGGTTGAGTTTTATAAACATACTTTCTGCCCCCACTCCGCAAAATGTAGATTTTGCCCATGATGTATTTCTCTGGTGCCCATATTAAAATTGCGCACAACATCGCTCACATTTCAGTTGTACCGAAGTTTGCAATGGTCCAATTTTACCATGGGATTCATGAGCAAATTCATTTTGCTGAGTTGAGTCAAAAAATATGTTTATATGTACATACATAAACG
Organism: Maea johnstoni; assembly: GCA_963942565.1. Lineage (NCBI taxonomy): Eukaryota > Metazoa > Annelida > Polychaeta > Spionida > Magelonidae > Maea > Maea johnstoni. Next base: position 11,835,946 of record OZ012698.1, read on the forward strand.
ACTATATGTATGTGTTTATCAGAGGTTTGCCAAGGTTGGATGCCAGTGGCGAACACAAACTTTTTGTAACAAAACAAGGAAAAAACGGTCAGTCAAGCTTGTCAGTCAGACTATAGACTGTTCATAAACAGTGACAAAGGAGCACTTTTTGAAAAAAAAATAATGGCACTAAATGGCCTTCATTCATTCCCACCCAACCACGCCCTCAAAAATACGTTACAGTACTGAAATCTACATGGAGCTTATAATGTAGCCCTACATTTCGGCTAGCTCAACATGTCACTTCCGATTTCTCGGCCGTCTGCGGTCGGATTTTAACGAAATAAACATCGCTATTTTCACAATTAGATATCCCTTCAAGATAGAAATTATCATGAAAATTGCGTAATCTACATTGAAGTGGCAGCGAGGGAAGTCGACCATGCCTTCATGTGACAGTGTCTCCCGAATGAGACCATAACAAATGCCGTTGTTGTGTTTAACTAGCTATTTCTCAGCCGTTTCTGAGTTGATTTTTACGCGACAAAGTTTGTTTGGACCGCACATAGATATTCCATAAGCATATGAAATATCAAGGCAATCACTATATTAACGATGAAGCAGCATCGAGGAAAGTACAGCTATGTTTACGAGCGACTATTCCGCTCAGTGTAAAAAGAGATGACCTAAATCTCTGAGGGCCACCCTTTACGTCACTGCTGCACAGCCTCGTTTTCAGTCGTTTTTCGGCGGGAGATTTGTTTCTCAAAATTGGCACTTTAGAATCACAAAAAGAATTACTAAACATAACTTTTTGGTTCTTCAATCTATTAACTTATATTTTATAAGTAATGAAGACCACACTTTTAAAAAGAAAAATGTATCTTTTTTACTAGTTACTAGTACTTTAAGCATTTGCAAAATAAATGGCTGCAGCAATCAATACTGTTTACTGAATTCAGAAGAAGGAATAAATTCATTCAAAAGTATTTCACACAATCTGGATAGTTCGGGAATATCTCTAAATCTATTTACATTTTTTTATATCAAAGTACAATACAAAGGTTAATACAAGGTGTCTAACTAAAATTGTTCAGTACTTCTAACATTTTTTTCAAAAAGAATATTTCAATTAATTGATCAGTGTATGTTTTGATGCAATTTTCTATTTTTCAATTTGATACTAGAAAAAAAGAAGTAGCAATTGTTGCACTGACCTAAGTTGACATATAAATGAACAAGTGTGAATTTTCTGGTTTCCAGATTTAACAAATTAGTTATCCTGCTGACATATAGATGGCAGCACTAGTACTACTTGACTCTGCCACTAGAACCAGGCAACAGCCGATAATGTTATGGTCTTAGTGAAGTGTCTCCTTCATGGTGTTGACACCACTTGAGTGTTGCACCCCAATCACATTATATATAAACATACAATACCCAAAATGTCTCCAACCACCATATTTGGTCAAAGGAAACATATTTAGATACATTTTGATGGATGGGGGGGGGGGAGAGAAGAGAGATAGAGAGAGAGAGAGAGAGAGAGAGAGAGAGGAGAGAGAGAGAGAGAGTGAGAGAGAGAGAGAGAGAGAGGAGAGAGAGAGAGAGATAGAGAGAGAGAGAGAGAGAGAGAGAGAGAGAGAGAGATGGAATATGATTGGCTGATATAACCTACTGTAATTTGCAAACATTTCTCTTACAAATCTGAATATCAATAAGAGAGTTTGTTTGCCCGTATCACAAGTTACTGCATACAGGCAAACCTGTAGAGATATAGCAGGGTCTCACCTGAGCAGTGTAATAATCTAGCCTGCCTTCGAGACCATGAACTGAATGATACATGAGTACTAACTACCCAAGAGGGCAGTGTGGCCTGGTGCCCCCAGCCACTTTTCAAAGCAGTAAGGTTGTC